>JAJMDB010000002.1:0-240650 GCA_030573315.1 Osmozyma mogii
GGATGATTTCTTCAAGTGGCTCAGCTTCTTCGGCCGCAGCGGCGGCATTTTTGGCACCTTCAACAGTGACAGCAGCGACAGCGGGGCTGGTGGTGGAGGAGGGGCACCTGGAACGGGCGGGGCACTTGTTGTAGGAAGTGGGGGTGGCGCACCGGGCACTGGTGGCGCTTGTCTTGTTTGAGGTTTTTGCGGCCGAGACAGGGGCACTTGTGGCGGTGGAGGGGGTGGCTGCAGCGGGGTAGATTGAGGAGGTGGGGGTACAGGGATCAGCGGGGCTGAAGGAGGCACAAGTCCGGACCGATTGTCCTTGGAGGACTTCAATTTGGGCATGCCGCCGGCGAACAAATCGCCCAATTGAGGAGGGGCACCTGGGATCGACGGTGGGGCAGGAGGGGCACCAGAAGAGGCTTTGCCTGCGGGGGCGGGGCCATCATTAGTCACTCTGCCACCGCCAGTGACCGGCTGGGACTTGTCGACGGTTGTTGCTTTCTTCAACTTAGCCCCTTTTCGGATATCTCCCAAAAGAGCGTCTCTGCCCTTGGGCAAAGCCGGGGGGGGGGGGGGCGGTAAATCTAAGCCTGGAGGGGCTCCAGGTGGGGGTGGCGGAGGTGGGGGAGGCGGGCCTGCCATGGTTGGATGTGGTTGGTGATCTTTCTACAGTGGAGGTTACTTGTGAGGGTGTGCCTGTGTGCAGGACGTTGATATGTACATAGGCTGTGCAGTCAGCATGGTAGGTTTGAAGGGTTTCAGTTTCAGGGTCGTTTGAGAGTGGTTTCACTGTTGTTTCAGAGTTGTTTCACTGCTGTTTCAGTCCACAATTGTTAGTGCTCAAGGGGAAGGTCGACGTCGATGCCTAGCTCCAGCAGAAGCTCTTCAGCAAGCAAGTCGGTCAACTTGGAGCCATCTCTTAACGTCGTCCACTGCCCCTCGATGAGATCAAACCGCTTGGGCCCGGAAATGGGACTGCTCCACCAAATCTGCTTGTTTGGGGGCTGTTTGTTGATTACGTAAGTTTTCCCTGGAGCCACAGTTAACGTCATCACGCCCTGGGCCAACTCGACGTCGATCTGGTGGTGTTCTTCGCCCAAGACCTCAAGCTCGTCGAAAAGCCCCTCGAGGTACTCGTTGGAGATATTGTGGTACTGCTGGGACGAGACGGAGTCGACTAGCGGGTCGACGTTTTCGCCAACGGTTGATTTTGAGTACGCGGCGTGGAAGCGGGGTAAAAGCGGGGTCGGTCTGAAAACAGCAGCTCTGCTGAGCGGCCGCAACGCCAAGCGTGGCGGAACTCGGAGTAGGTGGCGGAACATGATTCGAGCCACAGACGTGGTTGTGTTTATAAGCGCATACCCACGTGAGCCCCACGTGTCCGCGGTCACGTGGACGATCCATGTAGTGGTGCAGAATGGCCGTATTAGTAATCGGCTGGGCGGCTGTAAAGCGAGTTCTAGGCGGCTTTTGGGCTATTGATACGGGCTGGTGGTGGCTTTATTGGGTGGACTGGTTGCAGCACGTGATGTGGGTCATGTGACGAGAGATTTTGGATGTGGCAAGAATTAAGAATTCACTCTTGGAAAATATCAGTGAAGATTTCCATTCAATGTTTAGTCAGATCATTCGTTTGGAAGTAGTGCCACTTAGTTTATTTGTGGGGAAAAAAGTGGCTATAGTGAGGAAGAGCCTCGACTAGGAATTACTGCTTCTATAGTCCGTGAAAGAACCTAAAAAATACGAAGAAGCATCTATTTTTTGATTTTCTAAATGAATTCACACGCTGGGCTAATTGGTTTAGCGTGGTCTAAATATTTAGAGTGCGTTGTATGCAGGACACTTAGTTGGCCAGTTCCACCACAACAACTCCTAGAGCAGCAGTAAACAGTTGATCTTCTTCAGGACAAAACTCATTACTCTAGCTGTAGTGCAATCTGCTAAATTCAAATCTCCAAGTTCTACGGCTCCCACAGCAGGTGTGCCCACTTGTAGTACAAGAAAATCGCTAGTTCCATTCGCCAATGCCTGACGGCATATTCGCCAATACTGTGGCGTGAATATGAGTGCATACGTTTATTGCAAGGGAAGACTCGGAGTCCACAATGCTGCAAAAGGGTTAAATCTGCGGAAAAAATTTAAGCTGCACAGAAGGTGACGACACCCATAAGGTTTTTCCGTAACACCTGCCAAAACGAGCATCCCCTTGTTACTGAGTTCTTTATTGAGTAGACGCTCATGAGGTTCGTTTCATGTAGGCAATGATAACGGAATAGGGCTTATACCTCTCTTAGCCGGATACTAACTACAGCAAAAAGCTCAAAACCAGCCAACTCCTGAAATTCCCCGACGTTCACTTGCTTCTACATGAAGTATAAACTCTGCATGCGCGAGGATCACCAGCCAATAACGGGCCTAATTGTCTGCTTATGAAATACAGTACTTTTGGAATTTAGCAAGCAGTGCAATAGAGCCATCCATTGCCACTGCTGAAGAGAGCCCAAAATGCCCAAAGCCAAGTGGCTTATAATCTTCGGCACTAAAATGACTAATCTTGATATGCAAGCAGACAGGCGCCTTGAATGGTGGACCAAACGGCGGGAGTCACGTGATCGGAAGTGCGAGAGAAAGCGGACCAACGCCAAGAAACGCCCCATTATCAGCCCTATCACCGGGTCACCCGAGCTTGGCTCCTGTACGGTGGGATCAGACGACGAGATGCCCACTGATAAGCGTGGAGTGGCCGGGCAGCCGTACGAGTGCCTGAAACGCTATTGTTCTTATCGACCCCACACGGCGTTCGACGAGGGCCTTCCCGATTGGGAAGCCGCACGTCTAAAGTTTTCCCGCTAAGCCTACGCTAAGCCTAATTTCGGCGCATAAACGGCTGCATGGGAGCCAAGGTATGAATAAGGACCGGGAGAAAGAGGGGTGTTCGGCGGCTCTGTAGCTTTTTTTTAGAGAAAAAAAAAAAAAAAAAAAAAAGAAATAAAACGATCGTGGGGCAATGGCCGTGCCAAGACTTTCCCAGGTATAAAAGCGTACGGGCAGCACGGCAGAAGGCATGGCTGAATTCGAAAAAGACAAAGGCGGGCCGATCGAAAAACTCGTAAGCAGACTGGAGTTGGAGGAGGACGACGAGGGCAGAGAACCAACGCCAGAGGAAATGCGGCTGTTGCGGCACGTGCTGGAGAAAATCCCCATAGCGTGCTGGCTTGTGGCGATAGTGGAGTTGGCCGAGCGGTTCTCGTACTACGGGCTTCTGCTGCCGTTCCAGAACTACATGCAGAACTCCCCCGACGACAGTCCCCGGGGCATTCTTAATTTGAAGAACCAAGGGGCCACGGCGTTGCTGTACTTCTGGCAGTTCTGGTGCTACCTAACGCCGGTTTTCGGTGCGTGGGTGGCCGACACGTATACGGGGAAGTACATGGCGATTTGCATCTTCTGCGGCATCTACATGGTGGGCATTTTGATTTTGTTTGTGACGAGCTTGCCGCTGGTGGCCAGCTACAACACGAGTCTCGGCGGGTTTGTGACGGCGGTGATAGTCATCGGCTTGGGCACCGGCGGAGTTAAGCTGAACGTATCTCCGCTTATCGCCGACCAGGTCCCCAAGACCAAGCCCGTCATCAAGGTGCTCAAGCTGGGCGAGCGGGTCATCCAGGACCCCAACATCACCATCCAGAACGTGTTCATGTTCTTCTACCTTATGATCAACATTGGGTCCATGTCGGTTTTGGCCACCACTTCCATTGAGCACAACGTGGACTTCTGGGCAGCGTTTCTCTTGCCGCTCTGCTTTTTTACTTTGGCTCCCGTGGTGCTCTTCCTTGGAAAAAACAGATACGTCAAGGTGCCTGTTTCGGAAAAGGTCATTGAAAAGGCTTTCAAGGTGCTGTGGATAGCCTTCAGAAACAAGTTCAACCTAGATGCCGCCAAAAGCGAAAACAACAACGGTGTGCCGTACCCGTGGACAGACAAGTTCGTGGAGGAGGTGAGAAGATCTTTTTACGCCTGTAAGGTTTTCCTCTGCTACCCGATTTACTGGTTGATCTACGGCCAGATGATCAACAACTTTGTTTCCCAGGCCGGACAGATGGAGCTCCACGGGTTGCCCAACGACATTCTCCAGGCGATCAACTCGTTTACCATTATCTTGTTCATTCCCATTTTCGAGCGCTTCCTTTATCCGTTCATCCGGCGATTCACTCCGTTTAGGGCCATCACGAAAATCTTCTGTGGCTTTTTGTGTGCTGCTCTAGCCATGGTGTACGCTGCTGTTCTCCAGCACTACATTTACCAGGCTGGGCCATGCTACGACAGACCCAAGGAATGTGCTCCGGAGTTTAGAAAAGTGCCCAACCACATCCATGTGGCTCTCCAAACGCCGGCGTACTTTTTCATCGCCATCTCCGAGATCTTTGCCTCCGTCACCGGCTTGGAATACGCCTATACAAAGGCTCCCGTGCTGATGAAATCGTTCATTATGTCTCTTTTCCTTGTGACCAACGCCTTTGGTTCTGCCATTGGTATTGCCCTTTCGGCCGCTGCAAAAAACCCAAACTTCGTCTGGTTCTACACCGGATTGGCTGTGGCCGGCTTGGCCTCTGGTTTGATTTTCTTTGCTCTTTTCAGACACTATAACGATAAGGAGGAGGAACTCAATGGGTTGGATTATGAGGAGGACGGTCTCCGGGTGGTCACGCTGAAAACAGACTCCATCGCCATCAGGTAGCTGGATTTCTCTGGTTTTGCAGGATTTGGCTTCCTTTTTGCACCCATTTGGGTGGCGCACGTGATGCACGTCACGTGCGCACATTCATAAACAATCTTACACGTACAGTAGATGTACTGTAGCGGCATAGTGATATTGGGGAGGCTCGTTAGACTCGGATCAAGGCTTCAGACTCGGGGAAAGGCTTCAGTGGACCATTTGGAAATTTCGGAGGTGTAAATTTGGTGTAGGGGTTTATTCAACGACAGCGTTATTTCCAGATATAGAGCTGTTACAGACAAACGAACAGCACCATTCAACTCACAGCGACGAATTATGTGCAGATGGAGAAATTCAGGGGAATCGGGGTCTTTTTGGTGGAAACTGGTACCCCCAAAAATGCCTGGGGTAGCCTGGTGTACGGGTGTGTTTTGATTTGCAGCAATTCCAACAGGCAATATCTTTATACTTCACAATTTCACAATTATCCTAAAAGGTTGAATAAATGTATGGATGGGCTGATTGAAAATCGGTTTATAAGGATATATTATAAGGCTTGTCAATTTCCGAGAGATTGTAAATTCGTTTGAGTAGGAACAAATATTGTAATATTTCCGCAAGGTCTTTTTAAAGCAGAAATTTGATATTTTAGATACCAAAAAGAAAGATTGACCGATAGTTTCTCCTTTCAAAGGAACTCTTCTTCCCAAAGAAATTAAAGCCCAATTATATTGAAAAATCAGTAGCACATCCAAATTCTAGAAATCACCGTTTAGGAAAGTCTTATCATTAGTAATTTCCTTCAGCTATGCCATAAAAGATACCGGACTCAGAAATTTGTATCAAAATGGGAAATCCGTAGAATCCACATGAAATCCAGAAACTCCAAAAACCCAGTCATCTTGCCTAATCACAACCAACTCCGCTTACATAGTCATACCCACTACAACTCTGCACCACCACCCCACTTACACACCCTCCAAATAACACCAAATATGGCCCAGTTAATACCATGGGGTAACTCCACGGATCACTATGTACAAACTGTAATATCCTGCATATATTCCAGCACGTGACCAATGACCAGCTCGCAGCATATAAGCACATCACGCTCCTACTACGCTCCATCTGCACAGCATGTTGTACCTCCTTTTCCTAGCCGTGGTGCTCTGCGCCGTCATTGTGTATCTCCCGTACAGTGCCGGGCTCACACACATCGAAAAACAGAAAAAGCAGAAGCCACAGAGGAAGGCAGAAAGCGCTCCGGAAGAAACCGGATATATTCCACCAGACGAGCAGTTGAGAAGACAGCAAGAAGAGGAGCGCAGCCGGTCACTCAAGGCCAGAGCCAGTGGTTTCAAGCAGAAAATGACCGTCACCAACGACGATGTGCCTGTGAAAATCAGACTCAATAACGAAGAGACTTTGACTCGGAGAAAGGAGAAGCTTTCGGCCGACCTCAACCCGGACCATTACGATTATGACTTGGACCAGCTTATCCGTGAGGAGACGCAACCACAGGTGGAGAAACCACCACAATACCAGACCAAGGAGGACTTAGTTTAAGGCCTCTTCCACCGACACTAGCATATCAATGAGAAACGCTTTTTTTAAGTAGACATACTGGTCACGCACGTAGAGATTATCCTGGGCTGGCTGGCGGAGGTTTTTAAAGAGCGTCTGCTTGTGCTCAGAGAGCTTTTTCAAAAGGGTTGGGTTGTTTTGACGGCTAGCCTCGATGAAACTGTTGTAGATGCTCAGAAGAAGCATGTTGGACAATTTGACAAAAGTGGCACGCTTGGGAGGAGTATATGATGGAGGAATCAGCAAGGTATCGACAAGAAGCTGCTGGTGGGGGTCGGGGAGCCGGAGATAAGCCAATTTGTCCCGGAGGTTTAGGTCCGAGCTGGGGTTGGCAGACTCCTCAAATGCAAGTGTCTGTTTAGCGCAGTCCAAGAGCTGCGCAAGCGGCAAGTGGTGAGCTTTGTCGAAAAATCCCACGAGAGCAGAGGTGGTAGGAGGGAGACCAAAGTGCTGGTTGGCGGAGATAAGCTGGCTCCAAACTCCGGTTATTTCTGGGATGCCCTGTAGCAGAAGCTGCACTGTGTGGTTGGTTGGAAACAACCGGTGCGGCGTCTCAAGCGGACACTGTTCGTATACGGCCTTGTCGTCTGGAGTCAAAAGACGAAGAAAGTCGTGATTTTGCCAGGGTTCTTCCGGTGGAGCTAAAAGCACTCGAAGAATCTCAGTGGCTTGGCGGGAAAAGCCGCATGCAAGAAGCGCCTCTACGGCAGCGTTGGCGACACGGATGTCGATGAAATGCAGGTAGTCATTTAGGAGCCAGTCGAGGGTGTGGCTGAGATTTTCAGACAGCCTCTCGAGGGCGTGGTGCTGGAGGAGGATTCTGAAAAACCGAGGATCCGGAAGAACCTGTTTTTCCCTCACTTGCGCAACCAAATGCTCCGAAACCTCATGGCAGTTATTCCGAAACGCACAGAACAACAATACGTTGAGCGTAGATATAGGCAATGGGTCTGGGAGCAGCTGGCGGGTGTTCTGGAAAGACTCCCATGTGAGCCGGGGCGACTGCACTTGATCCACGATTTTGTGCTTGTTTTTCTTGCTTGCAGCGTTGCAAATCGCCAGCACCACCGCTGGATGGTCCTTAAAGAAGTACATGTATAAAAATTCGTCAGTTTCAGGAGTCAGGAGATCCATTCCGAGGCTCCTCAAGTCTTTGAGAACATGCAGACAAGCAGCAAGGTGGTTTTTCCGGATCTTCTGCTGCTGGAAGTGGGCTTTGATGATCTGAGCCGGCAGAAAGTAGGAAAGATGCGAATTGCCAGCCGAAAGAAAAGATGGCCTTGCAAAGTCTCGCCTATTGAAGAAATTCAGGAGAAACGGGTCGATGTCTTTCGGGCTGATGTGCAAGATGCCCGGCTGCGGCAACAGGCAGTATTGTTTGTAGAGCTCTGAGTGGGACACAGGGAGGGCATCGAACGAGTCGTTCTTGGCTTCTAGCCGAGACAGGTAGATGTTTTTCGGGTACAAAGCCTGGAGAAACGCCAGGGAGTCTCTTGGCTTGAGGGACGCATGGGAGCTCTGGGCTTCTCGAAGGGTGTGCTGGCGGGCGTTTTGGAAGTCTGAGATGCCAGCAGTTTTGGCTCCCGAGCGTATATAAGCGGCAACCCGACGGAGGTACTCGCCATCCTGACGGCGGCAGAGATAGTCGGCTAGGCGGGTGGCCGAGGACATAATCTCTAGCACGTGCAGAGCGCGTGATGGTGATGAAGTATCTTTTGCGCGTAGTGTCACGTGCGCCGTAGGTGAGTGGGCTTTGGTCAGGTTTCAAAAGTGACAGCCCCCTCATAAATCTTTTATATTAATTCAGCTTTGAAAGCGATAGCAGGAAATATAGTAATTGGTGGATTAAAAGTAAAATTCGCTTGTTTTGTTAGTCTGTTGTTGGCATATTCATACGCTTCAGTTTTCTAGGTCTGAGGGTTAACAAGAGTGGCGCCAACGGAACAATAAACAAAGAAATTTAAAGTAAAGAAAGGATTAGCAAAAGATCAGTAAAAAAAAAAAAAAAAGGTCCCAAAGGGGGAAGGGGTGGCTCTTATATTTATAGTGCGACGGGCAAAGCCTGGCTGCAAATTTGGTGTTCGGCTTTAAGGCCTAATAATATTGATTAGAATCAAAAAACAACCAAATTCCCCTCTTCTATGGCTGCAAATTTTAAGCACAGATATATATAGGAGGATCATTTCCACAATTTCTGAGAAAATTCTTTTTTTCTTTGACGCTTATGAGATCAGTTCTCGATTTAGTACTTCAGTTCTTTTACTATTTGTACTAAAAATAATTTAGTCGACGGCCTGATTTCATAGATTTCTTTTGGTATTTTTCCAAACTACAATTCTAAATAAAGGCAAATTTGGACTTTGATACAGAAAGGGTTTGGTTTTGTTGGCACTTAATAAGGGATACCTACAAAATTTGCAGCCTTCCGCGCCCAAAATATTGCCACTCCAAATTACATCCCACCATTTCTTTATAGCCTACATCCAAAGCTCATTTCAACACTTAATCACAATCTTTCATTTCAATTGAGTAAAACCTTTTTTACTGAATAAAAAAGTTCTATCGAAATGTTCTTCCTTAAAGAGCCATTGTGGCCTACCTACATATACGTGATATGATCTGGTGGCGCTTCTATTGATCAAAACTTAATTTAATTAAGGCCACTCGAGGCTCCAGAACATTAGATTCTACTCCATTATTGCTTTCTACTCTACCAATTGCGAAGATCGACGCCGGGATCAAAATCAAATGCGCACGTGCGCTGCATCACGCGCACACGCACATGATGCGTACTACAACATTTTCTCAGCGAGAAAACTCTACCACCAACATGAAGATCCAGCAGGAGGCCACGCGGGTGCTACAGCGGACGTCTATGTACCTCCAGAGAGGGGCACTCACGCAGAAGCCAATGTGGTTTGACGTGGTCGGGGCGCATCCGGCCGGAATGGACCTCACAAAGAAGCCAGCCACGCTTTTGGCCAAGCAGCGGCACGCAGACCCAGCTGAGGCTCTCTACAAGCAAAACAAGGACTTTTTCAAGACCAGTAATACTGCCGACGAGAGACGCCAAAAGAACAACCACTTGAACAGAGTGGCCAAGGTGCAGCTCGTGGAGGACGAGCTCCGAAACGCATTCTACCATCAACACCCATGGGAGTTTGCCCGTCCTAAGAACCTCGTGGAGACCCACGGAGACGAAATCAGCAAGTGTGATTGGCTGCGTATGTTGCAGCTCTACAAGCCGTTGGACGGTGAGAGTGTGGTGCAGAGAACAATGTGGCTCTCCAAACAGGGCAAGCCGCTTTTGGAGGCTTACGACCAGGCCCGCTTTGAGTTCTACCAGCTCCGTATGGCCGAGGAAATGGAAGCTTACGTTGGCACTGAAGAAGCCGGGATGTACGGAGCTGTTTTCCCAGGATCAGCCACCGCCGCCGGTTTGGCCCGGGAGCAGGCCAGCTTGGACCGCTGGGCCGAAAGAGCTGGCGAAAAGAGTAAGTCCATTGCCGCTATGAACTCCAAGGAGGGTGAGGAGGAAGACTCTTCCATCTGGACCGAGTAAAACCACCACTCCATCTCCATCTCTATCTCCACTTTCATCTCCACTCCCCCATCTTCTTTCATCCCCATGATTTCCCATTTTCATCCACATTTCTACATCCATGTACATAATGCTTATATTGATCAGTATAGACGTGCTGGCGTTTGTCAGCTCAGTGGTGGTGTTGGTCCTTCTTGATCAACTTGTCGTAGGCAAGGTAGACGGAAAAAGCACCGATAGCGATGCCCAAACCGGGGAATGCACCTTTGAATCTGTTCCATCTCGTGAACTGGCCCTCATAACGCCAGGCGTCACGCTTAGCCCATGGATTGCCGGCACTCATGTTGTTGGTTATTGTGCGTTTCTCATTGGCAAATATATGGTGAGTTTATATGCAGGCTGTGAAGCAGAAGGTGAAGTCTGTGTCCAAGTAGGCTGTTATTATTGGAGCTTTAACAGGGGATATTAAGTCCCTTAATGGGTTCAATTGAAAGTTTATAGATGCAAAAAAAGCCAATTTTGGAGTATGTTTGGTCAATTTAAGGTAGCTGTACCGGCTTAGATTTTGAGGACGTGCGGAGCTCACATTTGCCCATCGACCCCAGGAATTTCCACTTTTTTTGCCCAATTTTTGAAAAATTGAATTTTCGAGTAAATAGCAATTGGACTGATGTTTCCAAAAGTGGTACAAATATTAAATGGAAAGGCTTAATTCGGATGATGCACGGGTCAAAGCTTGGGTCGTGTGAGTCTCATAAATGAATCAGGGCAGAAGGCCAAATTCCACCACAGTTTGTATAATTTTGCCTAGAAAGCCAAGCCATGTTAAGCTTCAGAAATGACGGTTTCAGTAATGTCTTTTGGCCTTCAAATTAGGGAACTTTTGGTCATTTCGATACCGACTTAAACACCCGGGGTAAGCTGGTGTACGGGTGTACCTTGACAAATTTTCCAAAGTTCTATGGAGGTACGGGTGTAGAAGGTACCAATTCTGGTGAGAAAGCCGTTCTTGATTGTAAGAAAGTGCAAATATCTGGAGTTATTCTGGAACAGGAGCCAGGTATTCATTGTGAAAGCTATTAATAGCTTTCTTATGAAGCACAATTAGTAACAAGTTGGTAAACGAGGTGTAGTTGTTAAAACTGCTTGCGTAACAACAGCTCTGGCTTATAAAACATGCTGATTACATAATCGCTTACGTAATCAACACAGTTACAAGCCAACTAAGAAGTATGCCTTTATCATCTGTTTGATAGGCAGTTTTCTTTTCGTTTTCCCAGGATTATCGATATGATCGGCACTTCTCCAAAACCTTTGTTAGATTGTTCCACAAACCACCAAGATTACGTAATCCCAACTTGAGCACCCCAGGTAGCCAATAGAATGAATACCAGCGGCCTATTTCCTCGGCAATTTAGCGTATAACTTCTTCCTTCTAACAAAGAACAAAAGAACTAAATAACAACATGAAATCCACGTGGAAAATAGAAAATCAGGTGCCTTGAGAGCGTTTTGTCAGCGAATCCCAGATCGCGGTGGCAAGCAGAGCTGAAGCCCCAAGTAAAGTCTGAAAACCAAATAAGAATCCAGATTCCCCTAATTATCAAAAAAGCCTTCTTTAATTCTAAAAACCCCTTCGTAATTTTGTGGTTTTAGGAAATTTGCAGCCCACCGTTGAGGCTTCGCAGCCTCATCTGAAAAACACACCTTCTCAACCACTCACTCATTCCCACTTGCATTTGGCCGTTGATCGGCGCTTTAGCCACGTTAATTTATACTTTTTAAATCCGCTCTAAGAAGCTAAGCCTCATACTGTTATACGGCAGCGGCACAAATGACCGTCATCAAGGGCCCCCGCTGCGGCCAGAGCCCGGTCACCTTCCACACAGAACACAGCTTTGCCAACGGCGTCCGCCGAACGGGGCTTATAGTGACGATCCAGCTACGACCGGACCAGCTCCCGCTGAACCCTCGGACGCAGCCCATAACCAAACCTCGGAACTCAAACACATCTCAGCATACCCCCGGAAATGTCGAAACAGACTCAGACTCCGACATCGAGGTTCTAGACGTCCGTGTGGTCAACAGCCATGATGTCGATGATGATAGTGACTTGTCGCTGCTCGACGGAGAACTCCAGCATGCACTTCTGTCAACAACTACAATGCCCACCCAGGCTTCCCAGCCTAAGCCCCGTCCCCCACTTCCTGCCAGACCTCCGGCTGTTCATCCCCCGGTTCTCCAGCCAAATCCGAGGGTCCCTCCTCCAGCACTCCTACATAAGCTTCTTCCCTCCATCTATAAACCAGCTCCTTCTAAACCATCGCCGCCCCCACCTGGTTACAGAAACATCCCTCCAAATCTTGTCAACGCCATCCAGCGAGAACTCAACATTTTCCTAGACGTTGGGGCCGAAGACGACTTGCAAGTTGTTGGAAAAGTTGTCTCCTCGCTAAAAGACCCGTATCTGGCGTCTAAAATCCGACTTCCGGTCAAGGCCACCACATGCCGGCATTTTGAGTGCTTTGATTTGGAGAATTTCTGTGTTTTCCACAAACTTCCCTTTGGAGTGAAGAGCCTGCTTCGAAAGCTGCTTATTTTGAAGAACAACGAGGCCAGAAGACTAGAAAAGATTTTTCTAATGCAGCAGCGGCAAATTGCAGAAGGTCTGCTCAGTTTTAAGGATCCCGATCTTGTGTATCCACTGTTTTCAGAACATGGCCAGATGTTCTTCTCTGAAGTTTACTCAAAAACGCCTCCGCTTTATAAATGTCCACTCTGTGACGAGAAGTTTGGGCTCCGGCAGCTCTACATCAGCGACATTTTCAATTTTTTCGTGAAAACGACACCAAAGGAAATCACCAAAATTGAGCTTGTCGAGACAGACCGATACAAGATTGTGGACGACGAGAAGGAGGAGCGGGAGGAGCTGATGGAGGTGATTCTGTTGCTGGAGAGTGATTCCGAGGGCGATGCCGAGGACAATGCCGAGGGCACCGCCGAGGGTACCACCGAGGGTAAAACAACCACAAACACTACAAGCACTGACAAGGGCACCACCCCGGTGGCCGAGGGTGCGCTGTTGAAATCCGAGGGCACCGAGGAAGCGTCGGACTTTGCTGAGCCTGGTGCTCCCGACCGCTCCTTCACCGAGGACTTTAACGACGGCCTCGATGACGTCCTCACCCGGATCTCCCAGGGCGACGGCTCCTGGAACAACCCGGTTGTGTTTGACTAGCACGTGATCCAGCCATATGATCCTGTATAATAATGTAACATACCTCTGTACACCAGATTGAATCAAATAGAAGCCTATAATTAAAAATGTAATATCGTAAGAGTATCTGACTTTGTCGCCAAATTGGTGCAGTTTTTGTTGTTCTGTTAGTGTCAAAAATTGTGTTCTTTTCCGTGTATTAAGAAAAAACGAGAGTATTGAAATAATACTGAGCTTCGGCCAATTTATTGCGCAGGGGTGGCTGCAAAAATTCTGAAACCCGCCACCCAAATCGGCTGCAAATCTTTAACTACTATATAAAGATGCCTCTCCGCTCAAACATTTTCTCGATTTTTACTCACTTTTCTTTTTAAATAGCTGGAGCTCCTGGTTCTTGGAAACGGCCGTCCTCTAACTAGTGGTTCCGGCGATCTACTGGATAACCTAATTGATTTGGATTCCCTGTTTTTGGTCAGTTCTGGGATGAACAATCACTACTTTTATAAATTTGCCACCTACAGCAGTACTTAGACCGTCTGGTGACACATTACCTAAATAGGAGACTCTGCACGTGCCAATTAAATATACCGCCAATTACATCTTTTGCTTAACCGTTAGTTTCACCGAATTAGACTGGCCACTGCAGACTTCGCTAATAATTTTATTATCTAGAGCAGCTGGGATTGGCGTCCCCTGACCGCCTCCTGCATTCGCTTAGACGGGCTTCTAGCATCTTCTTCGACTGCCTACAGCACTATTTTTTGGGGCCCTTGGCACAATTCGCTAAACAGTGCCATTTGCAAACTTCCAACGGGGCTTGGCAACGGCTGTATTCGCTTAACTGGGGGCCCTTGGCGTTTCTCAGCTGACTCGCGGTACTCGTCAGCCTCGTTAGCTTCGCCACACGTGCAGTGCATGTGCCTCATCCTCAACTCACAAAATCCCCGGCTCAAGCAACACAACCAATAATGCCAACACATCAGCTCCATCGAGCGGTGGTGGTGCTTCTAAGTGTCGCCAAGATGATCCGCGCGGTGCCGGTGCCGCTTCTCCCCCGTCTGGAGACGGCCCAGCCGCAGCACCATATGACTCCTCAACAATTCTACGCCAATCTTTTCACGTCCGTGGCCCTTGTGCTTCTAGGCGGTGTCTTTGCCGGTCTTACATTGGGTCTTATGGGCCAGGACGAGGTTTATCTTAAAGTGATTGCCACGTCTGGTGACGCTGCCGAAAGAAAACACGCTAAAAAGGTGTTGACGCTCATTGGACGCGGTAAGCACTGGGTGTTGGTGACGTTGTTACTTTCGAACGTCATCACCAACGAAACGTTACCCATTGTTCTAGACCGATGTCTCGGTGGTGGTTGGCCCGCAGTGGTGACCAGTACGGCGCTGATTGTCATTTTTGGCGAAATCATCCCCCAATCCATCTGTGTGCGTTACGGCCTCCAAGTGGGCGCCATGTTCGCCCCTTTTGTGCTCGTGTTGATGTACGTCATGTTCCCTGTGGCATACCCATGCGCGTTGCTCTTGGACCACATTCTTGGTGAGGACCACGGTGTGGTTTACAAGAAGTCTGGTCTTAAGACATTGGTGACGTTGCACAAGACCATGGGTGTGGAGAGACTCAACCAGGACGAGGTGACCATTATTCTGGCCGTCTTGGACCTTAAGGAAAAGCTGGTTTCTCATATCATGACGCCGATGGACTGCGTCTATACTATGGCCTCCGACGCAGTGTTGGACGAGCCAACCGTGGAGGAGATCTTCAACGCAGGTTTCTCCCGTATACCTATTCATCTTCCGAATGAGCCACTGAACTTCATTGGTATGTTGCTCGTGCGTGTGTTGATCTCGTACGACCCAGAAGATGCCCTCCCGGTGGCATCCTTCCCATTGGCTACGCTTCCGGAAACCGCTGCCGACACCTCCTGTTTGAACATCTTGAACTATTTCCAAGAGGGTAAGAGTCACATGATTGTGGTGTCTGAGCTGCCCGGTGAGCCTACTGGCGCTCTAGGTGTGTTGACACTTGAAGATGTTATCGAAGAGCTTATCGGTGAGGAAATCGTCGATGAGTCCGACGTCTACATCGACATCAACAGAAACATCAAGCGGAAGGATCCCGGCCCGCTCCTGCGTCGCAACTTGTCCTCCTACTTGCACAACTTCTACCAGGACAAGTCTGGCCGCAACGCCATTGCATCGTCGCCGAGTCGCATCCGACACGACGGCCGCACCGTGGCCTCCCCCATGCTAGCCCCGCTGAATCCTGCATCGAACCCTTTGGAGACTTCCAAAAGTTTCGTCAAGATCAAGAGGCCGCCGCCAGACGTGGTGCCACCGCCAGAACGGAAGCATCCGGGCAACGGCTCCTACGAGCCGGTGTACACTCTGGAGGAAGCAGCGCTCCAGAGGGCGCAGGAGGTTCTCCAGAACAAGTCGGATGAATCTGGCCTGAAACGCCTCCGCCAGCCGCCGGTGCCCCGCCTGCCCCGCACCCCACGCTCGAACCCGCAGTCGGCCCCACGTTCGCCGGCTACTTCTGAAGCCTCCGCTTCCGAGTTCTCCGAGTCCCGTTCTTACCGAACCGGTGGTATCGTCGAGTCTGTCGTCAACGTCCAGGGCGTCCACAAGACCATCATTGAGGATATCTCCGACTCCGATAGCGACTCCGAGTCCTCCCGGTCTAACGACAACGAGCACAGCCGTCTCGTGCGCTAGTCATGTGCAGTTTCTTCAGCTATAGTTTCAATTCACAGACTTTGTTATTCCCGTAGGCATACTAACTACAGCAAGAGGCTTCCTAAGGTTCTCTACTTGTTTGACATGCAGGAATGGGTGCAAATCGCTTCACCTGCCAAAACCGGAGCTTGGCAGTTGCACCAGGGAAATTAGAGTGTTAGAAAAGGAAGCTATAGAAAGTGAAGTTACTATGGAATTTTCTTTTTTTAGCTTCGACTTGGGGAACTTAAATGGGATATTTACTCGGGATTTTCAGCCAAGAGCAAAAAAGCCTCAAAAGAAACAGAATGATAACCACTCTCTGTTTTACTGCTTTTGCTACCGCTGTTTTTGCTACTTCTGCTAAAAATACCCAGAAACTGCCAGATATCATGTGCAGGAGACTTCATAAGAGTACTAGAGCCAAAATTGAAAAATATTAATTATTTGTCTAATATAGGTTATAAAATTTAATTGGTTTGGAAGTTTATAGAAAAACTGAGTACTACTGCAATCCATATTAAATGTAAGTGGATAAATTTAGAAAATGCGGTAAACCATAGCAGTCAAAGACTAACACATTTGATAATAAATATTTTTTTCGTGGTCATATAGAAAATAAAATCAGCAAAGTCATTCTCTTATTTTGGCAATTTTTTGTCGTGACCGGTCAATGGATAGAAAATAAATGACACAATTGCTACATTGCCATTTCTTACCACAACATGGCCCACTCTTGCAAAATAACAAACTCCTGTGATGAGGTTCCCATCATAAACCCTTATTGAATATAAAATGTCAACCTCAAAGACACAATAGCCATCAAATGTAGAAACAACCCATTGGCTCCAGAACAATGCCTAAACCTGTATCTTGGAAATCCGTTGTAAGGAAGTCACGCATCAACAAGATTCCTTCCGGTTGCTGCTTGCACAAACATCACTGCTTCCGAAAATCGGCATCTCGGATGTCAAACCCATCAGCCATTGATGTCATTGACTCCTGGGGTAACATTAATGCGTCACGTGACCGGAGATTCTGTACCTGCGGCAGCATATTGGCATGGGGGCCGTCAGGCAGGTGTATGCGCCAAACGAAACGGCAACCATGAGAACGGAATGCGGCCGCCTGATTTCTGGACAACGTGACCTACCAAAAATGGGAGCACACTAAGCCATGATTTGCAAAGCCATGATTTTTAAAGCCGTGCCTTAAACCGTGCTGGAAGAATGGGAATTGTAGTAATTAGTCACAAGGCACGTGGCACGCCGTATAGGCTGAGGAGGCGGAGCAGACAAAACACCACAATTTGCCCCATTCGTAAACCTGCAAGGAAGGCTTCGGTTGCACTTTGACTTTTTTCTTTCTTTCTTTTTTGGAGAATTACTCCATTTCTTCCCCGTACCGGCTTACGTAATCCGGAAGTGCGAGCGGCCATTCCGCCCAGATCCGCAGCGCCACTGTCAGTGAAATTGTTAGCACCCGATCCACATGGACGTTTAGAACAACGTCAGCCACCACGAAAAAAACACCGTACAGCCCACCAGACCACGCAATTAGCGTCCGATTCTCTGCCCCACCTTGCTGCCCCGCTTTTTTCCTAGCAGCTCCCGTTTCCTCCTAATCCCCCGCAATGCACGAACGCAAGCACCGGCTGCTCAAGAACCTCTTCAAGACACTGCTGCTGCTGTCGGAGCACGACCGGCTGCTGATTCTGCTGCACCGGCTGTTCCTTAAACGCAGATCACTGAAGCTGACGCTTACTCCGCTGACCTCCGGAACCCATTCGGGCCGGCTGCTGGTTGTGAGTGACAGCGAGCCCGAGGAGAAGCACCACGGAGTTAACGGACATAAGCCGGAGAAGCACCGGCACCTTCTGCTCAAGCGGTTCCTCAAGGTGTTGCGTTCGGACGCTCTCCATGATACTCACGGCCAGCCGGTCAAGCTGCCGTCCATGCCGCTCACGCTGAAACTGACCTTGGCCGAGGCGTACAATATGGGCCGGCTAATCGGCACCGGAGCTAGCGGATCCGTCAATCTTATCTCCGCCAGAGACGACCCGCTGAAAATATACGCCGTCAAGAAGTTCCGCCCACGGCTTAAGGACGAAAAGGAGCTGGACTACCGCACAAAAGTCAAGAACGAGTTCCTCATTGGCGATTACCTTAAGCATCAGAACTTGATCCACACCATGGAACTCACACAGGAAAAGGACGAGTACCTCATTGTCATGGAGTACTGCCCATACGATTTCTTCAACTTGGTCATGCTGGGGCTCATGACGAAACGAGAGGCCTTCTGCTACACAAAACAGATCATCAACGGCGTGGCACACTTGCACGAGGCCGGCATTGCCCACCGGGACTTGAAGCTCGACAACTGCGTGGTGGACGCCAACGGCGTGCTCAAGCTCATTGACTTTGGCTCCGTGTTCCAATTCCGTAAGGACAAAGACGCCTCCGACGACAAGTTGCTACTTGCAAGAGGCATTGTCGGCTCCGACCCGTACTTGGCTCCCGAGGTTTTCGAGACTTATGTCGGTTACGATGCTCGTGTGGCCGATGTGTGGTCTGTGGCCATCATGTACTGCTGCATGATTCTCCGCCGGTTCCCCTGGAAGCTCCCGCGGACGCTGGACCCGAGCTACCGGGCATTTGCCGGCTTGGACTCCATGGATGATCCCGTAAAGCCGGAGGAACTATTACCGGATGCGGAAGGCAAGCCGCCACGGTACGGTCCTGAGCGGTTGCTCCGCCTTCTTCCGGAACTGCTGCGCCTGCTCATCCGTGGTATGCTCGAGCTCGACCCCCGCAAGCGTTTCTTGATTGGCGACGTCTTGCAGCACGACTTCTATAAGCACATTGCCTTCTGCCGCTACGTCGACGCCGACACGTACGAGCGCGAGAACCTCCCCGATCAGGAAAGTCTAGCCCCACCGGACCTGCTTCCGGTAACTCCGTCCGCCCCATCCTCTCGGCTGCCATCAAGACCGCCTTCCATACCTCCTTCCAGGTCTCACTCGCCCCTGCCCACAGCCATGTCCAGAGAGCCCAGCTTGCCCTCGCCACACTGCACAAAAGGAAAGGTTTTCGTCCGTGCCCCCAACCATGAGCACCATCTAGTTACAGAAAAAGAATTGGAGAAATTGAACGAGGAAAAACAGCGTGCCAAGCAGATGAAGGGACAAGGGGTGAGCTAATTATTTAATGGTCAGAGAAACTGAACGTTAAGTTTGGTCGTTGAACGACAAAAATCACAGATGGACCTAGTGTCCAAAGAAAATACAGCTAATGTCATAATCTGGGTTTGAAGTAAGTTTCTATCGCCGCTGTAGGTGCCCGTAGAGGCGGTAAATTTAACGTACTATCTTGCTTTCTATTTGATAAGGTTAATATTCAAGAAGAAAAGTGGTTGGAAAAAGTTTGAGAAAAGGGATTTTGCCACCGAAAGCTGTAAAAATTTGCAGCCAAATGTGAAACACATTTAATCGAATCTGTTTTTCTTCCCTGTTCTTTTCTTGTGTTTTCCATCATGAGGTCAGTCTCTGGGAGCATTTCTGGCGTTTTTGGCCTTAGTTAAGCTCCTAATTTGCTTCTTTGGTTGTTTTAAGATAAGAGAAAAAAGGTCCAATTTATAGAAAGCTAAAGAAATCCTATGACTTCTTATTGATCTGCAATAACTGCAACGTATAGGCTGCAGAGGAAAATCCTTGATCGGATCTGCGCTTATGTAAGCACTTATGTAATTTGACAGCAACAATGCACGTCAACCCCACCGCTTGCATGCGCCGCGCCCGTCCTATCTGGACTCAGGGGCAGAATGACAGCCGAATTCCGGGGGCTCCTATCGCCGACAGGGGTGCCCCTATGTTTCAGATTCGGTTATTATGTGAGCTCCCGTGGCTGCAAATATTGGTGCCATCTATATAAACCTGCGCGTCCCCCTTTTTTTTTTTTTTTTTTGATTTCTTCCTTAGCCATACCTTTGCCGGCCGGTGACAGCGGCGAAAGTGTACTTCTGACCGGCGGAGGATACCTTTGCAGGTATGGTGGCAATGGAGTGGGCGTTGCACAGAAAGCACAGCATTTTGGGTATTGGGTCATTCACTTGGGATTGTAATCTCAAAACAAAAATCATTATGGCAATGGGTATAATTTGGTAAGATGGCAGAAATTCTGATTAGTTAAGGTACCAAAACTTTCTCTTTTATTTTGCTTCGCTGAGCAGTAGCTGCCTCACCAGTTATTGCAATGAAGTGCGCTGCCTGCCTCGCCCGGCGGCTCTCTAGCTAGCTCAGCACCACATGGTTGCTGTCGAAAAACGAAACTAAATTATTCTTAAGATCTTTGAACTCTCTGTTAAACAACATTTGTGCACCATAATTTGGTGTTTTTCGTCGCGGGCTCCTGGTGAGGCAGGATTTGGTTTTTGAAATTTTAGTGATCGTTTCAAAACCACACTGGCGAGGCAGTAGTGCCTAGCGACTGTAATTTGCCAAACTTATTGGTAAATAATTTATAAATACATATAGCTTCTCTAGATCGCTGAATTGTATCTGCAAGTAGATCTTTGATGCCCTTTTCCATGCGTCGAACATCATACGCGCCATCCACCCTTCGGAACATCCTCATGCATCTTAAGCCACATTTGATGTAACAAAAATGTCGTCTGATGATGACCATGCTGATCCATTTGAGTACTTTCACTTAAATGTTCGTAAAAATTGAGTATCTCCGGAGAAACTTTTGGTGGATACTAAATTTTGTATTTTACAGAAGGGCCTTCTAATCCCTGAGTGATAGAAAACGGTAGCTTATTGGAGAAAAGATAATTCATGTAATTAAAAAGTTGCCTCCTTTCTTTTCAAATCTGAAAAGATGGAGATCTTAGTTGGTTACTTATTTACGTCGATCTATGGAGCAGTGTACTACGACACCCAAGTAGTTAAGAATAGATTCTCCCAAAAACACGCTTGGTTTACTACATGTGACCAAATTGTCTAGCAATAGAACAACTTGTTACAACTGGAGATTTTGTTCCTTTTCTAAGCCAAAGGAGGGGTGGCATTGACATCTTGTGCTGGGATTCTTCCCTGCAACAATGATGTCGTAAAATAAATTGACCATTGAGTGAAGGAGCTACTTCTTAAAACCTCTCAGAAGATTGAACATAGAATGGGGAGCTAACACAATTTTTTGAGTTAGTTTCTTATTTGCTAACTTCAGCAACGCCAAAAATAAATTAGCATTAAATTGGCTTCTTGGCTCCTCAACGGGCATTCGACATAATGAATAGTCCATCATTAAATTCCCAATTTTCAAAACATTTTGTCTTGTCTTTAGAAAACCAAAAAAAAAAAAAAAAAAAAAAAAAAAAAAAACCAAATCTCAAAATGGGAGCGAAAGGACTTCTTAAATACCCCAAGATTTGCAGATTTGCAGATTTGCAGCTTACTGCAGAGGCTTTGTTGAGATTTTTGCAGCCACCCCTGAATTATAAAAAAATTATTTACAGCTGATTTCAAAAAATTTAGAAACTACTTCTTCTTTTTAGAAAGTTAAAAGGGATTTAGATCTAGATTCTGGAGAAACCTACATATTACGCTCATTGAGGCTTGTGATTTTCGGCCTTGACGATCTATAGACTATGGTTTCAGATTGCTCCGGTAGAAGTTTAGTGAAATATATTAACATTACTATTAACAATATATGCCATGACCAAGAGGTCGAGAAATCTAGGACCCCCGGAGCTCATAAAGTTTCTTCTATTAAAAGCCTATGCTCTATACTGGAGGCAGCAGTCTCGCATCTAGTCCACATAAGACCTGCTTATGGAGACGAGGAGGCCGGCAAGGATTAGTTGGTGCGTCTTTCACTGTGAGCACCGAATTACAAGGAGATATCTAGGACAAGGCCGACGTCGTCGACGTTGGACTTTGAGAGATCCTCCAAAAAGGGGAGCAAGTCAAACAACTCGTTGTCGTGAGTGTCGGAGAACCAGGAGGAGATGGGCACGGAGTGCTGCGGGTGGAAGATGTACGATGCAGGGGAGTTGTCTATGATGATGGACTCGGACAACGGTCTGCCTATCTGGGACAAGTTTTTGATGAAGTTGCCCTGGTAGTTGAAGCAGGAGTCGCGGAAGAGCCGGTGGTGGACGGACTTGTGGATGTCGAGTTTGTTTAGAAGCGGGTCACCGTACTTAGACACAGAGGCGGTGAACACAACCACTTCAAACCACTGGCCGACCTTCTGCAAGAACTCGTCCACGCCGGGCCGCTTGATGACGTACACGTGATGGACCTGGTTGTCGATTTCAACGGGGATGACGAAATCGGCCGTGCGCAAGTACTTGAACGACGAGTGGACCAAGGTCTCGTCGAGGTCCAAGATGAGGCACTTTTTATTGGCAAACTTGCGGTCCTTGACGCCTAGAAGAAAGCCCGTTTCCGGGTTATACGTCTGGCCCTCCTGGATCTTGGTCAAGTCAAAGTCACTCTCGGCGTCGGAGATGTTGATTTCCGACAGCTCGCCGGGTTCATAGTTGGACTCGTTGTCGTTGCTACGGGGGTCGTCGCTGTCGACGACTTTTTCCCCTGGCGAGTCGGCGGGCGACTTGACGTTGGGAGCCACCTCAGTGTTGGGGGCCATGGCGCCGCCGGTGGCGTTCATCTGGGGCTGGGTTTGGGAGTTGGGAGTGCCGGTGGCGTCCTCGTTTGTGTTGGTGATTGTGTCTGTTTCGTTGACTGAGTTGTCGTCGTCCAACGCGTCCTTTTTCGATTTTCTAGGGGCGGCGGCGGCGGCGGCTTTGTTATCGTTTTTGGCGGCTGGATTTAGGTTCTGTTGGCCCTGAGCCAGGGCCGGTTTGGCGGGTTTCTTTTGAGATTTCTGCGCCGAGGGGTTGTTTTTCCCCTGCGACGCTATTCTGGAGGAAGAGCGGGCCATGGCAGGCAGCTTTACGTATTTGTCTTCCGAGTCGTCTTTAGCATCTACACCGCAGCAGAGAAGCAGTGTGAACAGGCCCATTATCAACAATTATGAACTTCTAAGTGGAGAAAGGGGTGGGCATGAAAAAAATGACGGTTTTTCTGGGGAAAAAATGACAGCCGAGGGGGAACACGAGAAAAAATAACACACAAGTCAATTTCCCGGTTGTTAAATGAATGAATGATAGCACCCTTGGTCCAGCGAATGACTCTGCGGCAGCCGGCGATTTGCAGAGTTTTTGTTGTTGTGCTTGCGCTGGGAAGAAGTGATGGTGTATTTTTTTTGCTTTTTTTTGCCTCCGGTCTGGGTTGACTCAGTGTCGCGACATTCCGCGACTTTGCTCACCTCCGTACACCAGCCAGCTTCCACCAAACAGCCCAGTACTACT
Organism: Osmozyma mogii; assembly: GCA_030573315.1. Classification (NCBI taxonomy): domain Eukaryota; kingdom Fungi; phylum Ascomycota; class Pichiomycetes; order Serinales; family Metschnikowiaceae; genus Osmozyma; species Osmozyma mogii. The sequence goes on from JAJMDB010000002.1 coordinate 23,145, forward strand.
CCCAATTGCACGGTCGAGTCGGTATAATGGCCATTGCAGGTGATTGCAACGGCCGTTGGGAAACTGGAGACACCACGGAAGTGCACCTTCCGCTTTCGGCCGGAATCTGCTTATATGCAGTACGTGTGGGTAACTACGACGAAACCACCTCCAAAAACCCCAAAACCGTCTGTTTATGCCCTCCGGCAGTCCCCTTGTATTTTTCCAGCTTTCCCCGGCCCAAAAACCACAAAAATTCTACAAAGTACACGGTTTTGCAAAATCCTGTGATTTAGCCGTTTTTTTGCAAAAACAGAAAACCTGCACAACGCGTCTCCAGCCAGCCACCCTCGATTCTCATATATTAGCCGCAACTTCCTGATCTGGAGCAAACCACCATTTGATCTGATTTTATAAAACCCCTTTTTCCAAATTTTTCACTTCTATTTATAATTTTCTTCAAATGGACGCGCCAACGACCCCTCCACGGAAAGTGGCCAAGACCGGCAAGGAGTTAGCCGTGCCGCTGTTTAATCTTCCTGATACGCCTCAGAAGACCCCCCAGAAAACACCACAAAAAACCCCCAAAACGGAAAGATTCCGGACTCCGCATAAGGCGAGGCCGGAGTTAGGAATGGTGACGCCACAGTCGTTGAAGAAACCGGCGGTGCTGTTTTCTCCGAGCTTATCTCCGAGAAACCGGAGAAAACGGGCGTTCCCCGACGAGATCTTTGCCCACACCGACAGCTTGGCGTCGTTGCTTCCGACCCAGCTGACGGTGGGCTCGGGACGCAAGGCCGCCGGCGGCGCTAAACTCCGGGCTCCCCTCGGAGTTAACATCTACGAGTTGTCTCAAATCAACGAAAACTTGGCCTTTGAGGAGGAGGAAGAACCAGTCGCCCAGACGCCGAAGGGCCAGCTTATCACCGACGACATGGTCCGCCGCTGGCATGGCAAGCTGTACGCGGACTTCTCCGACGACGAGCCGGAGAAAACGGTAAATCCGTTTAACTCCGGGCCTGCACACAAACCAGCAAAACACTCCCACACCCCCGTCAACTACGACACCCACACCGAACTCGTCAACACCCGCACCGGCGAGCGCAAGATCGTCGAGCTCTCCCCACTGCAGCGGAAACTCCGTCCAAGAAAGCTCGACTTTAACGTTTAGGCCTGCACATAAGGACATTCCTGCACAAACCAGATAAACTCACAAACGCTCCGCCGCAGAGTAAACCACATGTCCATCCCAGGCTTTGCTCCAGACATGGCCGAGCCCGAGTCGGCGACGGAACTCAAGATCGCCCCGCAGTGCGAGTGGCGGTTCGAGGTGCCGTTCAAAACGGTGCTATATTTGAAAGTCACCGAGGGCGTCGGCGAGATTTTCGGAGCCGAGCTCCCCGTCGGAGTTGAAATGCGGTTTTCCGGCGTCAAGTACGCCCTCTATGCGCCGCTAGCTCCGGGGTGCACCATCCAGTACCGCTTGGGGGCCAACCGGGAGAACGTGAATGTTACCTCCGAGCTGCCGGAGATAAACGAGTATATCTCCGAGGAATCCGCCATGGGCGGCTACGCAAACTTGCACTTTGCCCTTGAGCTTCTCCGGCTGGACGCCGGCACCGCCGACGACAAGAAGGGACCGAGAGTGTTGTTGGTTGGAGGCAAACAGAGCGGGAAAACCAGCTTGGCCAAGATCCTCGTCCTGTATGCAGTCAAGATGGACCGGTTGCCGCTTTTGGTCAACTTATCTCCGCAGGACGGTGTCTTTTCTGTTCCGGGCTCGTTGACGGCCACGCCGATCAACGACAGTCTTGATCTCGAGAGTGCCGGCGGCTGGGGCGGCTCCACTACACTGGGAGCCACGTTCCACAACCCGAAACAGCCGGTGGTCCGGAACTTTGGATTCACCGATATCTCCGAGAACTTGGACCTCTACAAGTACCAGGTTTCCCAGTTGGGTGTGGTGTCGCTCAGCCGTATGGCCAACGACGCTGCCGTTCGGACAAGCGGAATGGTTATCGACACGCCGCCGCTTCTGATCAATGACGTTACTATTGTGGAGAACATTGTGGCTGATTTCGAGGTGGATCTTGTGGTTGTTGTGGGCAACGAGCGGTTCACCGTTGATCTCCGGCGCAAATTCAGCCACCGCATCAGCAAAGGTGCGCTTACGGTGGTGAAGGTGGCGGCCTCTGGCGGCGTGGCGGAGTTAAGCGACGCTTATCTCCGAAAAGCCCAGGAAGATACCATCAAGCAGTACTTCAACGGTGACTCCCGCACGCCCTTGTCTCCGTTCAAGACCGAGGTCGACGTCCGGCTCTTCACCATCTACAAAGTCGTCAAGCTGCTGGAGTTCCAGAGCCAAAACGCATTTTTGCCCTCTGGCGACGATTTCACCGCCGAGGAGTCCGAAGAAGCAGAAAAACGCAAGGACGACCGCTCCTTGGACATGTACTTCCAGAAACTCGACGAGCCGTCGTCCTCCAACTTGGAAAACTCCATCTTGGCCGTCACTAACTTGCCCGTGACCGGCTCAGGCAAATTTCTGCCTAGAGATTTGCTCAATGCTTCCGTTTTGGGCTACGCCAATGTTTCCCGCGTGGATGACACCAAAAAGAGAATGTCTCTTTTGTTGCCCTTCCCCGGCCAGCTCCCCCCTAATGTGCTCATAGCCACCGACGTTGGTTACATGGAGTGATCCATGGATAATAAAATACGAAAAAATGAAGGTTTGCATACTTTGATGGCATTCCTGGACTGTTGCAGCAGAAAGGACATACCTGAAAGACTAGTACTTAATAAGATCAAAAATAAAAGAATCATTTGTAGATTTTATTTCAATTTTCCTGAAAATTATTAGTTTTTCTTATATGAATAGGTTATTTTTTATACTACATGGACTAAATGATTGCAATATCCTATTTGATATTTGCCAATTGGTCACTTATGATATACTTACTTGATTAACTTACATGAAATTTACTAATATGATATACTTACATGAAATTTAATTGATATATGTGCATCTCAGCCTAAACTTTGAGTAGCTGAAACTGAGCCAATGAGAAGCATTCATTGAATGCTGAATCAACAGAAATTTCCGAAATTCAGGGGATTATCTGAACGCAAGCTCAACGTCAGGGTCTGATGGAAGAAATAAAGCCGGTGGTTATATGCGGAAAACAAACGGGACAACAAAATCACCAAGTTGTGCCAATGGTTCAAGGAATTTGCTCTGGAGTTTCTGGTTGGGTATTTGGGATAATATTTCAAGAACGTCCTCTAAGCAGATTTATCCTGACATAATCAAAGGCTGCTTAAACAATCTTGACTCAAATGCCCAAAACAAATAGGGATGCTTTCGTATTTCAGCAAAGCTCAAGATACTCACTTTTACCAGGAAATCAGAATTGAATTCTTCTTTGGCTAATGCCTAAACCCAAACAGTGGCTATTCTCGTATTCCTCGCTACGCTCGGAATACTCGGAATACTCAATCAAAAGGAACCAGCCGCTTGTTCATCTCACTAGCGGCAATAGCCGACGGAATCTTAATACCACAACAATCTCCCCACGTATTCAACTCGTCCAAATGAATATGCCCACAATTCAGCAAATCCTTCTCATGGAAATGCAGCTCCACTCCCTCCGGACAAGGAAGCAAAGAACCAAAGAAAAAGTGCTGCACAATAGGCAACTTGGCCAAAACCTCCGCCTTGTACATTTTAATCATACCGTCTTTGATTTTCTGCCACAGTTTCGCCGACAGAATATCGTCTAGCATTGGAGAATGCCATCTGAGCGAAACCTGGGCATTGGTCTGGCCAGGAACGGCCTTGATCAGGTTGATAAAGTGAATGCACTCAAAATACATGTACTGCAGCCAGAACTGGTCCACCAACTCCTTATTATGAATGGATTTGGGTCTCATGTGAGGATGGGTGGCGAGCTGGGCAGCACCAAACAAAAATGGCAAGAAATGGTAGTCGTCAAGCCCCCACACTCCGTGCAGGCCTGCCGGTTCAAGCCAGTAGTTTTTCTGCAATCTGCGCATGACAGAAATATATTTTGTGAACACCTTGAGCACAAGAGCCTGGTGGTCACTCTGGGAGACTTTGCCCAACTTCTCGAGACAGTAGAGGAAACAAATGAAGTTGAGCTCGTGGCCGGAGCCGTAGTCGATTCTTGTGCGGTCGCCCCAGGAGTCGATAAAGTACACGGACACCTCGGAGATAGCCTCTTTCGGAACGATATCTCCGATTATCTCCGAAACCCCCAGCGCAACCTCGTCGTAAAAGTCCCGGAACTCCGTCTTGCCAAACCGCAGCACGTCCTTCTCCTTCTCCACCGGGTGTTGGTCGATACACTCGCCAACTCGGTCTAAAATCCGGAGTATTTCCGTAATTGCAGCCAGCTGCGCCACCGGGGCTTGGTTCGTAAGTCCGACAACGGAATTCTGGAGATTTTCAATAAATCCAACCACCGCATTGTACGTCGGGCTGTCTATCCAGCACTCAAGGTCGTGTTTGCTTGCGATACGCTTTGTGGGTGTGGAAAAGGTCATGGTGTGGTAGTTTGTGGAGGGCGCGGTTTTGTGTGTTGTGCACGTGATCGATCGCACGTGGAGATCACTTTTGTGCAGTCTGCCAAGATTCACGTGACTGATTTATAAGACAAGTCACGTGAAATCTTTCTGCTCAACACCATGCCCAAGTTCGTGTTCTCGACGAAAGGGGCACTCCAGGAGGCTCTCCGGAGTCCTATCATTGCCAGCCTCTGGGCTGGGCCCAGCAGACTGGGAGTGAACAGTGTGCAGACGTTGCCGCTTGAGATCCGAGGGAAACCGGAAATCACCGACGAGATCAAGAGTTCCGGGAAATCCGGGGTCCGGTTGAAGTGGTCGGCCAACATGGCGTACGCCAAGGAGCTCCTCAAGTTTTACAAGCACGGCGTCAAGACAGTGTGGGGCAACAATCGGGAGCTCTCGAGACTCAAGAAGGAGTACAAGCTTGCCGACAAGGTGACCAATTCCGGTGGTCTTGCCAAGAGTACCGAGGGCAGCGTTGATATCCGGGTGCCCAACTTCCGGGTGCTCACCTCGGAAATGAGCCAGGCTTTGTACATGGCCCGGGTCCAGGAAAAGAAAACCGACCAGCAGCTCCTCAAGGACCACAGCAAAAAGGACGAGGTGTACAACCTCTTTGCCATGCCCCGCTCGGAGTACTTGCTTTTCCGCAGAACACCGCAGGACTTCTATAAGCTTCCGACCTTCACGGTTATTTTTGCCATTTTCGCCGAAATGACCCCGTTGCTCTGCTACGCCTTCCCGGAGATCACCCCGCTGACGTGCATTCTTCCGACATTACTCCCACGGTTATGGACTCGGAAAAACTACCAGAAAGTGGCTCAGCTTACAGAGTCAGCCGCACAGTCGGAAAAACCAGACAGCTTGGCCCTCCAAACCGCCTATAACCTCCCCAAAGACCAGGTCCACGCTTTGGCCAACGCCTTGCGTCTTAAAACAAAGTACATTCCGGCCAGTTTGTTCCCCATGCTGGTTTTGAGAGATCGTCTCCACCAGCACCACAATTTCTTGCTTGTGGACAATTACTATCTTTCTGGACTTAACGGGAACGGTAACGTGTGGGATCTCACCAGGCAGGAGGTGCTTCGGGCCTGTTTGGACAGAAATTTGGTTGCAAATGTCGCCGAAATCACCTCTAAAGAGTCTCTTCCTGCAGACAAGCGTCTGGCCCAGCTTGACCCCATCATAGACCATCTTCGTCTTAAGCTTATGCAGCTGATTGCCAACTATGAGAATATCGGCTCGCTTGCCGTTGCCCTGCTTGATCCAGAGCCCCCTACGGAGGCTTTACTGTGGCATAAGGAGTATGTGCAGAAGCAGGGGATTTAGCTGAATAGCTGAGAATTCGGAATTCGTGGAATTTCCCAAGGAAATGGTGTGGAAATGTGGCTAAATATATACCTTGTATTCTGAGGCATGCCCAATGTGGATAGATATGACCAGAGATGTAGTAGTTTCCTGGCAGGTTATGTGAATAAATGGGATTATTGTTGGGATTGATATTAGTGGTCTTCTGCTGGGTGATCTAGTAGCAGTAGATGTAATGTAGTAGATGCTTTCAGAGATTATTGTGCTTCAGATAATTGGTTAGTAGCGGAATACCTTAAGAAATTCGGATAATCTCTTCATTAGGCAATCATCTAGAGCTCATTCTTGGATAATCTCATACCTTAGCTCATGAACTAGGGATTGTTACTGGTCGAATTATTCTTTTAATACATCGGTACATCTGTGCTTTTGTAAACCATCCAAGTTTAATAGAATGCCATATAGTACCTAAATATGTGTATTCAGCAATATTGCTGGTATGGACACCAGAATCAAGAGATAGCATAGCAATTATCAGTGACTGGCCACATTTAGGAAATATTTGCTTATAAGTAAAAACACTAAGATTAGAGTAAATCGCTGATTTAGCAGAAGAAGAAGTAGTTGGTATTTTCTGCTAAAAATCCATTTGAGTTCCCTAAAATTTGTAGCCACCAAAGCTCAAATTCGCAGCCACCGGTGGCGCACTTAAGTACTACTTTTCTTCTACAACCCTCTTTTATCTACTACTACTAAAAGTTTGCCAAATAAATGGCCGTTTTTCTTAAATAAGCCAGTCGTCTTGCCAACCTCTGCCCATTTTAGCTGATTTCTCCATGTTTTGCCGAAATCACGTGCCACTAAAAATGCTGCTCTGACCAAGAAAGAACCATTCAAGCCAAATATGACCTCGCCGAATACGCTAACATCGCCAAAATACCCCAAAACGGCCTCCAACTACGTATCCCTAGGGGCTGTAAAAATATCACGTGATGTTTGGGTATCACGTGATACTACTCCATCAAGCGCGAAGTGGAAGTGGAGATCAAGACATCAGCGCATCACAGCGGCTAGCATTACATCAAACCACCTACCTGCCAGGGCTGCCAGAGCTGTTCAGTACTGCTCAGTTGCTTTCTACCAAACTGACAGGAATCTAAATTTATCCAAAAACACTCAGAATATATAAAGTCGAACAAACATGCCGGAGTTCGGGGTGGACGACATAGCGCTCGGGTGCAAGGTGTGGGTGTCCAAGGAGGACGGGGAGCGGATGGCGGAGATTCTCCAGCAAAACACAAGAAAAGGCCGGAAGGTGTTCTACGTGCACTACCAGGATTACAACAAGCGTCTTGACGAATGGATTACGCCAGACAGAATCGACTTTTCCCGGCCCATGGTGCTTCCTGTGGTGGAGACGGAGCCGGAGCTGCTGAAGAGCAAATCGAAGCTGAAAACCAAGACGAAAACGAAATCAAAGTCGGAGCCGAAATCAGAGTCAAAGTCCGGTTCTGGCACTCCTCTTGCCAAAGACGAAATGGACCTCGACGACTTGAATGTGCAGGGACTCAAAAGACCCGGAGAAGAGCTTCTGAGAGAAGACGAGATCAAGAAACTCCGGACGGGCGGAAGTATGACCCAGGCCCATTCTGAGGTGGCCAGAGTGAGAAACCTCTCGACCATCATCTTGGGAGAGCACGTGATAGAACCGTGGTACTTCTCCGCTTATCCGGTGGAGCTCACCGAGGAGGACGAGGTTTACGTGTGTGATTTCACGCTTTCGTATTTTGGGCTGAGAAAGCAGTTTGAGCGGCACCGGGCCAAGTGTTCCATGAAACACCCGCCAGGAAACGAAATCTACCGTGACAAGGAGGTGCTGTTTTGGGAAATCGACGGACGCAAGCAGAGAACGTGGTGCAGAAACCTTTGTCTTTTGCTGAAGCTCTTTTTGGACCACAAGACGCTCTACTACGACGTGGACCCGTTTTTGTTCTACTGCATGACCGTCCGGCTGCCCCAGGGCCACCATTTGGTTGGATATTTCTCCAAAGAAAAGGAGTCCGCCGATAACTACAATGTGGCGTGTATTTTGACCCTTCCGTGCTACCAAAAGCGTGGTTTTGGCCGTTTGCTCATTCAATTCTCCTACATGCTCAGCAAAGTCGAGGGCAAAGTCGGGCTGCCGGAAAAACCGCTTTCCGATTTGGGGTTGCTTCTGTACAGAGCGTTCTGGACCGATATGTTGGTGAAACTCTTGGTGGAGCGCCAGGGCAACGACTCCCGCCCAGAAATCACCATCGATGAGCTTTCTCATCTCACCTGCATGACCACAACCGACATCCTCCATACTTTGTCCACTCTACGCATTATTAAGTACCACAAGGGACAGCATATTATTGTTTTGACCGATCAGATCATGGCTCTTTATGACCGCATGGTCAAGAGGGTTAAGGAGGGGAAGAAGCACGAGCTTGATCCCGAGAAGTTGCAATGGACCCCTCCTGCTTTTACCGCTAATCAGCTTAGATTTGGGTGGTAACCTTGAAATGGCTCATTTGGAGAGGCAGTCCTCCAAAGAGGAATTGGCGGCATTAAGACGGCATTTATGGATTAAGCCGTTGTCCTTTGGAAGAAGTGTTTTAGTCAGCTTCTGACAGTTGGAAGCATAAGCTGCTAAAGCTATTCAAGACAATCAGATGTTCCGGATTATTGCCTTTTTCGGCTTAATATGCTATAGTCTATCAAATCAGCTTCTGACGGTTTAATGCTCCTGGAACTGTTGAAGACATTGAGACGGTATTTGTCCTGTTAATTCTTTCATAGAATAACTTCTCACGGAGCTTCTACAGACAGTTCTCTTTGAACAGAAGCTGGAGAAAAGATGGACTCTATCCTTTGACAGAATGGCTTCAGATCTCCATGGAGGTTAATTGAGAGTACTATTGCCTGTTATTATTTCCATGAATGGACTACCTTATGAAATTGGCTAAAAGCTTTACTTAGAGAGTTCCTGTGTTGGCCAAATGCTATAGCGTTCTCAATCTTTCTATTTAATAGCTAAGAAAGCTTTCAATTTTATACTGGCATCAGGCGGATAAGCAGCTCAGAAAACCAATCCCTCAAAGGGCGTTCCTAACAAAGCTCCACCCCATCTTTGGATCTAACCCCTATTAATTAAGCAAGCTTGAAATGGCCGGTGACAGCTTCAAGGATACTTAATAAGCACCGAGCCAACAAAGCTGAATGCTCCAACCCTGTATATGATGAAATTACGAAATTCAATGTGCAACAGCATGTAGATGTATTAGATTTGCCCAAGCCTTACTTTGACTTGGAGAATGCCAGCTCAACCATCTGCTCTCCGTATGCCTTGTGGATTAAAATTAAGGCCCTGGTTTCAGGATTTATCGAATATGCAAGCTTACCGGTCTTGGATGTAGAGCAGTGAATCCCTATTTCTCTAGGTTCCTTCACTTTTGTTATAGCCAATCCAAGGCTTTGCAAACTTCTTAATCACTGGGCTCGGAGGCCCAGATCTTGATGCTCTTGTCGCTTTCTCCGGTCAAAAGACGCAAGCCCAGCATGTCGAAAGCGGAGGTGTAGATGGTGGACTCATCGGAGCCGGCAGAAGCGGGAGAAACGGTTTCCTGGGTCAACTTGCCTGTTTGGTAGTCGTAGAACTCCATTCTGCCGTCGGTGTAGCCGGCAAAGAGCTCGTTAGACGGGGCATTGACGGATAAAGTGTTGATGATGTTGATGTCGGCGTTTTTAGCTCCAAAAGAGTCCAAAAGGTCTCCCTGCGGCAACACCCACTCGTTAATTGTACCGGTGGAGTCTGCAGACGCTAGCGTGGCCTCCTGGGGGTGCATGACCATCAGACGGACGGATTTTCTATGCTGAGTAAGGGCAATCTGGGTTTTGGCCTTTCGGAGGTCCCAGAGACGCAAAGTGGAGTCCATAGAGGAAGTGCACACTTGCGGATCGGCAGTTTGTGTTTGCACGGAGGTGATGTCACCGGAATGGCCGGTCAAAACCATAATCTGGTTCCGGCACCGCATGTCCCACACCCGGACCACACTGTCTCTGCCAGCAGTAAACAAAAGATCGAGTTCCGGATGAAGTGCCATGGCATAGACACCACCCACATGGCCGTGGTAGTTTCTGACCTGGCACCCGCTGGCGGAATTGGTTCTTTCCAAATCCCAGCACCGCACCGTTTTGTCCTCCGACCCAGAAAACAAGTACAGGTACTTTTGGGAAAGACACATGGCTCTTACGGCCAAGATGTGGCCGGCGATTTTCGCCTTGAGCTCTCCCGAGGCCAAATCCCACACTTTTATCGTAGAATCCGCCGACCCAGACACAAACCAGCCGTTGCTCACTGGGTCCACGACAAGACTGCGGATCCACCCCTGGTGGGCTCCCGCTAGCACTTTTCGGAGTTTCCAGTTGCCAGAGTTTGCTGGTTTTTCCGTAATGTCGTCTTGTTGTGCTGGAATGACGGAAGTTTGGGGCTGTTCGGGGATGGCTGCATTTTTCGGAAGTGGCTGGTTTTGGCTCAAATTCCGCCGTTTTTTGGACTCAAGGTAGAGCTGCTCGCTCACGTCGTCCCTGGGTGCTATTTCACTGTCGAAGGATACGAGATCCGTCGTTTTTAGCATGTTGTGGACGAGATGGGGTGGTTGGATTTGCAGCTCGTCCTGCACCCGTACACCACCATTTAGCCCAGAAGCGATTCAGGCAGCTTTACAGTTTTCAAAATTTAATTTGAAAATTAAGTGTATAATTTTGAATCCCCAAAGGAACGGCTTGAGTGGCCTGGTTAGAGGTGAAGTGCTTGGACCAGCTGCAAAAAAGAGCAGATGGTGGGGATAAAAATTGGGAAATGCTGGGAATTTATAGTTGGGCAAACGCAGATCGGCGGCTTAGCTGGGATTATAAAATTGCAGCCAAGGCTGTCATGTGATGTGGAGGTTATTGTTGTATTGTTTTACTTAGAGGCTTTTAGGGCTAGAGTTGTTCTGTGTTGTATTTATAGATTGATTTCTGGAGATTGGATTCCTCCACAACTTAGGCATGAGTGGTTATCCAGCAGAGAATACCCAACAAGAACAGCCTGGTTAGCTCAATCGGTAGAGCATTTGACTCTTAATCTCTAAGGTCAATCAAAAGGTTGCGGGTTCGAGCCCCGCATCGGGCTTTCTTTTTCCAGGCTTCTATGAGATCTAAGGTTGTCGTATTTTTACTTCGAGGTGGCAGAGCTAAAGATGTAGTTAGAATTAATAAAAGTGAAAGAATGATCCTGGAATACTTCAGGCAGTGCTCAGTAGAATAGTTAGAGCTCTTCTTTTGTTCATTTAGACCTTTCTTTATATGCAGTCTGCTCTCTACTCAATGGACCACCTCTTTACGCTTATCACCGAAACCGGCCACAGAAGAGTCCACCTTGAGCTAAGCCCCTCGGCGGAACCGGTTGTTGTGGCGGAAGAGGACGATGCACTCCATGTTGCAGTGCTGAAGAAATACTACCTCGGGTTGTTTACCGAGGGCCGGCGGTACTGGCTCGAGAACGGGCCGGCCACCACAAAACAGGCCTACTTCCACTGCTTGGCCTTGCTCTTCACCACCAACGACCACCACCTGGCGTGGAAATGGCACGACAATGTCGTTCGGGTGCTTCTAAAAATAGATCCCCACATCCTCCAAAACGAACTCCGCTGGTTCTCCGCCTTGGCCTGCCTGCGTCTTCTGCGGGTCAACAAGAACTCCGTCGTGTTCTGGCACCTCCGCAGACTCGTTTGCCATGTTGGCTTTGACAACGACCAACTTTTGCTGCTATTTTTAGATCGCCTCTTCGTATCCATGGAGTCCCACTTTGCCAACTATATCTGCGGATTCACCCTCCAGTGGGCCATCCGGACGCTTGTTTTGCTTGGGAAATGGGACCAGTGGCGGGGTTTTGTTGTTTCCAGCTTGGAGTCCTTGGCCAGGGGGCATCTTTCCGATGTCTCTCTCTGGACGACATTTTCCGTCGCCTTAAGTCCGAAACCGACATTTTTCGACATCTGTCACTACAAGGACCTTGGCGGCTCGAAGCCCTTGCTCCAGGCTGTCCCGGACCCCCTCCCGGTGCTGCCCCACCTCCGCTGGCTCCTCCGCTGCCGCTGTGCCGTCCGCTCCCCCTACATCTGCTTGTACTCCGTGTGCAGCGACAAAGCGGAGTTTCGGAGCTCGCTCAATGCGGCTATCTCCGAAGCGACTTCTCCGCATGAAGCCCCCTTCTCCGAGGTTATCTCCGGCGTTCTAGCCTCCATCAAAGAGTAGACAAAAGCAGCCGTTTGTATAGAAAAAGATCAGGCTGCTTTTGGAAATGGGATGCTGGAGTCGAGAACTACATGGCTATTTTTGAGTGCTTTTCAAATATGGCTATTGGTGGATACTTGCTAAGAAAACAGGCAAGTCAAAAAATGCATTATGGAATACCGGCTATTCTATACTAAGACTAACTGGGCATATTTTTTTTTAGAAGGTAATATATATCCCTGCTAAAGTGGTCAAATATGTGGAGAATTTGATTCGAAAATTAGCTTATATTCATTGTATTTCGGTCTTAAGTAGAGGAGAATTCAAAATGACATTTATAGACCTGAGTGGGTGCAAATGCCTCCAATAATGATTATATAATCAGATGGTGGAGAAGACCAGTAATAGTTTGGATGTTGATTACGTCATCAGAAATTGCTTATTCAATTCTTAATCAAAGTACAATTGGTAATTTTAAGCCTAATGGCTGAAGTTAATTTGTTGATAATGTTTTAAAAACTGAGTGAGATTTGCCAAAATAACCAAAAACTCATAAAACACAAAATTTAAAACACTCAATAAAAAGTAGCCAAATCTGGAAAACCAGTGAGTTTCTGTAGTATAAATAATATCAAAGGAAAGAACAAAAATCCATCGACTTAATATTTATTTATCGTCAAGTCCATGTATAGGGATACTTGTACAACAGTACACATCAGACACCTAAGCCATGTCAAACCAGTTTTACAAACAAACCGTTTTAGCAAATCAACTCAACATCAAAACAAGACCATTGATCAAAAGAATGGCACATTGGGTACCTGGTGGATCCCGTCACATGACTCGCACGTGACCACACATACATAGCGGCGCACGAGAATCCTAGCAACTACACACAATGGTATGTAATCGGCAATGTAAACTAGCGAAAAAACCCAAGAAACTAACCTAAGCTCAAAATCCGGCAGCTTCAGAAACAGAAGCAGGAACAGGCCCGCGGCAGCGGTGAAAACATCGGCGAGAAAGTCAGCGCAGCCCACATTCGGCTCCAGAAGGACATTTCCGAGGTGGAGTTGCCAAGCACAGTCAAGATGGAGTTCCCCAATCCGGGGGACATGTTCCATTTCCGGATCGCCATCCGTCCCGCCGAGGGTTACTACCAGGGTGGTATTTTCACGTTTTCCGTCGATATCGGTGACAACTTCCCCATCGATCCGCCCAAGATCAAGTGTCTTCCGAAAATCTACCACCCCAACATCGACTTAGACGGCAACGTGTGCCTCAACATCTTGCGGGAAGACTGGCTGCCTGTGCTTTCCCTTAATTCTGTCATTAGCGGGTTGAATTTCTTATTTTTGGAGCCCAACCCGAATGACCCGTTGAACAAAGCTGCAGCCAACGTTTTGGCCAAAAACACCTCCACATTCGCCAGAAACGTCCGGCTGGCCATGAAGGGCGTGCCGGTGGACCACGAAGGCTACGACCGGGTTGTTTAGAAGGGCCCGAAGTTGCCAAAGTTGCCAAAGCCCCCGGAACTTCCCGGACCACCGGGACCACCGGGACCCCGAAGATTCCCGGGCAACCCCATCCCCATGTCGTCAAGATTGCTCTCGCCAAACGGATCGTCAAACCTGGCCCCTGGCGGAACCCCAAGACGCAGGGTGTTTTGCTGGCGGCGGCCGAAAAGCGGGTGGTCACGTGTTGGATGCATACCACCTTCCCCGGAGGAAAGCGGGTCAATGTAGGGCTTCATGAGCGGGTCCCGGGGCAACCCGGGTGGGTTCAAGTCCCTGTCGCCAATCGGAGCCAACCCTGGAGGCGGTCCCGGAGGCCGGTCCGTTCTTCCGAGCATCTCGTACTCATCGTCAAAATCAGGCATGTCATTTGGTTTCCTGTAGACTTTCTGCTGTAGAGTTGGAGCCGCGAGCTCGGGCTCTGACCTTTCTCTTTCTGATTTCTGCGGTTGTTGCCGCACAATAGGCGGATCAAGCTTGGAGTCCAAGAATATGGCAAATTTGTCGGCTAGCTCGAGCGAAACCAGCTCCAATGGCAATTTGACGTTCCAGTCTTTCCATGGAATCACCACATTTTCGGCGTTCAGGCCTTGCACAAAGTTGACTAGCGTGGAGTCGGCGGCAATCTCCGAGATGGTGATTGTACGGCTCTCAACGGTCCATTTGGCAAACTGCTCGGTGTCAACGTCGACTTTTATGTCTTTGCTGAACCGCTGCTCTGTATAGGTTCTTAGCAACAGTAGGGTTAGCTGGAAGTAGGAGGAGATCATGGTCACGTGAGGCAGTTGAGTCTGAGTATTCTGAGCGTAGCTAAGAATACGAATGTCGTTTGGTTGTTGATATATACTCAGGAAACCCAATTAAGCGTATAAACTTGTAGGATCAGGTCTGAGTAGAATTGGTAAAAAGTAGTTTGGTTATCGTATGTGTAAGAAGGATCAGTTGTAGTTTGGTATCGGATGTACTGGTCTGCATGCGGTGGCAAAATGGACCGTAGTCTGAACTAGCCAGAATGATTAATTTTGATATCGGGGGATTAGAAGCCAAGAGAGAGTAGCTCACTGGCGATCTATTAATTAAGAATTTGGGATGGGTTTAAGACAAGAACCCTAGGTTATGATCCGGATAGCGCAGGTGCGCAGGTTGGAAGAAACCTGTCTTATCCGGACGCCTACCCCCTGCAATTTCGCCAACCAGGCCCTCTCTCGACTTATAAAGCTGTTTTTTCAGTAATTTGGGCTTAAAGTTATTAGTAGTAGTCTAGAGAATTATAAGTTTCCTGTGTTTTACCATATTAAGCGGAGTAAAGCCGTGCCTCTCCATATCAGCCGTTGGTACCATAATTATCCACATCTACCCCAAATAAGCGTCAGATTTCATAGAATTGCTGAAAAGTGCTGAGAATCAAGTGGGAAATGTTGGGTTTATATACTGTCAAGCATGGTTTCATGTGCATCTTCCTAAAATGACAGCCAGGCCAAGCCTCAACCACATTATGTAAATAGATATATATGACCATCGGTATATATAGCTAGCATATGTAGGCAAATGTTTTTAAAACTTCTCGTCTTCTATGTATTTTGGCCTTTATTTGTATTATGAACTAGGAAGATTTCTCAAAATTTGCAGCCACGGATATCTGGGGACTGGTTTATATAAGTACCAACGAGTACATGATCTACAAAGATCGGGGTTTCAGAAAATGACAGCCACTCCTTTTTGCCACCCCCTTATTCTAAGCCTTGCCCAAAAGCATAAATAGTGCCGTTTTCCCACAATCCTCACCGATTCTTTTTCTTCTTCTTCTTGACTTGTTTTCCTTCACAAGGACAAAATTTGTATCCATAAGCTTTAAGATATTCTGGACTCTGCTTAGCCGGTCTAGCGGCTAGTACACTTTGGTGAACTATCACTAAATCCTACAGAAGGCGAGCTTGACTTAAGCCCTGTAAAGACAATAATTCAACACAGTACTTTACAGATCCGCTAAGGCTAACTAAAAGCATTTTCTCTTAAAATACAATAATAGAAGGTGCTGTTGACCCCTGCCTTGGCATCGGCCAAAAAGTAGGGTGACGGCGTAGGGATGTCATGAATGTCACGCGCGGCTCACGTGCATCACGTGCGGTCATCTTGGTATCACGTGAAACGGCCAAAGAGGCCGATTTTGGCCTAAAGAAAGCAAAATCCCGGCTGAGTGCGGCTTCCTGTGTGGATTGCAGTATTTTTTAGGGCCGGATATGGTGGGGGCCGCCATCCGGGTCTCCGGCACAGTGGGCGGGAAGATTGCTTCACGTGACCCCTAAACTCTGCGAAATCAACGAACACACCAACCACATCACACAAACATGACCACGACGGTGCCGTTGATCTACTCGTTCCCCGAGTTCGAAGGCGTGGCCGACGCCGTGGCGGACCACGTGATTCTGGCGCAGAACATGGCGCTCTACAACACATTGGACAAAACGGCCATTTTACAACAGAAAATGCTCGCCGCCAGGCCCCAGCTTGCCCTGGACTTGCTGCTGGCGCTGGTGGTGTCAAGACCCGGCGTAAGCCGGAACCTGAGTAACTTCGGAGAAGAGCCCCGGAGACGAAAAGATAAGAGCAAGAAGAAGCAAGAGGTGCGGTTCAAGATTGCACTTTCCGGAGGTTCGTTAATCAAGATTCTCCACCAGGGGCTTCTTCTGCGGGAGTCTGAGATCGAATGGGATAAATGGGATATTTATTTTGCCGACGAGCGGTTGGTGCCGTTTCTGTCGCCGGACTCGAACTACGGATCTGCGAAACGCGCCATATTCGACTTGATCCAGCTGGAAGCCAAACCTAGGGTGTACCACATTGACGAGCTGCTCATTGACGATCCGCAGGAGTGTGCCGATGCCTACGAGAAGTTGCTTATTGATAACTTTGCCAAGAAGGACTCGGTCAAGCTCCCCATGTTTGACCTTTTGCTTCTTGGGTGTGCGCCCGATGGGCACATTGCGCTGCTTTTCCCCAACCATGGGGAGCAGCTCCGGGAGAAGTTGGCCTGGTGCTTGCCGGTGCTGAAGGCACCTGCTGGGCCAGAAAACAGAGTGACATTGCTGATTCCGGTGATCTGCCATGCACACCGGGTCACCTTTGTGGTGGAGGGCTTAACCAAAGCCCCGATTATGCGCACCATCATGGAACGGCCAGAAAAGGGCTTGCCGTCGCTGATTGTGAACGAAGGGGCTGCCGGGCGAGTGACGTGGTTTGTTGACGACGACGCCTTGAACGACTGCTACGACATTACGAAGAAGAAGTACAAGTTCTTGAGCATCTCGTCGTGAGCGGGCGGGCAGCGCACGTGACGCGAAACAAGAAAGGAAGTGAGCGTGAGAGCGTTAGAGGAGGACGCATTTTTTTTCAATGCACGTGATCGATTCGAGAACTCGGATCACGTGCACAGGGGAGGCACAGGCCCCTTTGGGCAATTCACAAACAGGCATTGCGCATGGTCCTGCACACCGCCGGCAGCGATCTTTGTCTAAATCCGGTAGCCGCGCAAACAAGGCGGAGAAGCTGCGCGGGCCCGCACCCTGCAGGCCCGACTACCGCAATAGGTATAATTGACTGCATCGTCCATGCACACGAGCGCATCGTAGGAAAGTCCCATTTTCAGCAATGAGGGGACCGTAACCCATTCCCGCCGCAGACCGTCATTCTTTATAACCCTCCGATCCGTCATTTTCTCACCGTCATTTTTTTCTTCTCCCTTGCTCTATATAGCTGTCATTTTTTGACCGTCACTTTTTGGTCGTCACTTCTTTATACCCACCGTCATTCTCTACAGACGGACCTGGACCAAATGTCCAACTACAACAACTACAGCCGTTCTGGCCAAGACGGACGCCAGCCGGGCCAGCCGGCCAGGCCTTCATATCACTACTATGTCCAGCAGCAGCGCCAAAGCCAGCAATACGAGGCTGTAAATCCAAGAAACACCCAATATTTGCGGCCAATCTCGCTGGTGCCTTCAGACACAACTACTACATTTGTGGAGAGAAACTCCGATGCTCTGTCGGCGGAAGAGGAGGAGCCGGAGAAGAAAACGGAGAAAAAAAGGTTTTGGAGACGGAAAAAGGAGAAAAACCCACAGCCGGCAGAACAGTTTGACGATGCTCCCAGACAAGAAGGACAGCCGGAACTTGAGAACCAGAAGCGAATGTTCAGCTTTTTGTTTCTGCGGAAGGTGCCACCGATCCCGGGGCCGGACGAACGGAAACCGTATCCGTGGAAAACGACCAACTTGATCAACCGGGGTGTTTTCTACTGGTTGTGGCCCATTTTGGTCAAGGGGTACAAGCGGACGCTTGTGCAGGACGATCTCTGGTATCTCCCGGAGAATTTGACCGTGGAGACCATGCATGGCAAGTTCCGGGCCCATTTGGAACGGCTTTTGCATAAGTCCCAGGAAAAGTACCAGCAGAAGCACGGAAACGTGGAGGACTGGACGTGGCCCGGGTATGCCATTCCGTATGCGCTTTTCCTCACGTTCCGGCTCCAATACTGCATGTCTTGTGTGTGGCTAGCCCTTTCGTTTGTGTGCCAGGCGTTATCTCCGCTTGTGACACGGAAATTGATTGATTTTGTCGAGTGGAGCTACTTTGGCGTGGAAACAACGTACAACAAGGGCATCGGATACACCATCTGTGCGGTTGTGTTGATTTTCATCAACGGGTTGCTTTTGAACCATTTTTTCCACAACTCCATGGTCACCGGAGCTTCGTGCAAGCTGATTTTGACCAAGGATCTTCTTGTGAAGTCGTTTGCATTGCTGGCCAAGGCCAAACACCGGTTTCCCATGGGCCGGATCCACTCCCTCATGAGCACAGACTTGCTGCGGATCGATTTGGCCGTTGGGTTCCAGCCGTTGGTGCTTTGTTTTCCTATTCCGGTGATTATAGCGGTGGTTTTGCTTCTCACCAACATTGGCGTGGCGTCTTTGGTTGGCATTGGGCTTTTCATTGTGTCGTTGGTGATTTGTGTGCTCTTGACGTCCAAGTTGGTGCTCACCAGAGAGACCGTGGTGAAGTACACGGACGAACGGATCCTGCTCATGCGGGAATTGCTCAACAACCTCAAGATCATCAAGTTCTACGCCTGGGAGTTGGCCTACAAGAGCAACATCACCGCTGTGCGAGAGCGGGAAATGCGGTACCTTTTCTCCATTAAGGTTTTGCGCAATTTCATCACCGCCTATGCCGTGACGTTGCCCACCATGTCTTCTATGATTTCGTTTGTGACCATGTGGAAAACCGGCTCCATGCGAAACGTCGGCAAGGTGTTTTCTTCGTTGTCTTTGTTTTCCATCTTGGCCCAGGCTATTATGCTTTTGCCCATTGCTTTGGCCACTGGTGCAGACGCCTGGATCGGCTTTAGACGGTGCAGAGACTTCCTCTCGGCCGAGCAGTACGACGATGAGCTCGACAGAAAGATTGCCAAGCCAGAGGACTACTTTTCCGGCGACCTGGTGTCTGGGTTTGAGTTTGGGGACTCCGGATATAAGGAGGAAAAGGAGCTGCCGGTTGCCGTGGAGATGGAACATGCCAATTTTGAGTGGGAAACGTTCACCGAGGACGAAGAGGAGGACAAAAATTCCCTCTGGGACGACCACCTGATGAAGGCCACCGAGGAAAAGAAAAACGCCACCCGTTTTTCCGTTTCCCTGGCTTCTCTGCTGGTTCTGTCGTTCCAGCACACTTTTGCCGGCCTCAACGATATCAACTTGACGGTGAAAACGGGGGAGTTTGTCATTATCACCGGCGCCATTGGGTCCGGAAAAACGTCGCTTTTAAACGCCATCTCCGGATTCATGAAGATGACCAATCCCGATCTGGGCTCGCTCAGAGTGTACAACGAACTCTTGCTCTGTGGGGCTCCGTGGATCCAGAACGCCACGGTCCGTGAAAACATCCTCTTTGGCAAGGAGATGGACCGCGGCCGGTACTATGCTGTGTTGCGGGCGTGCTGCTTGGAGGAGGACTTGGCGGAGTTAAGCTTCGGAGATAACACGGAGATTGGCGAGCGCGGAGTTACCCTTTCCGGCGGCCAGAAGGCCCGTATCAACCTCGCCAGAGCCGTCTACCGGGACGCCAGCACGCTTCTCTTTGACGATGTGCTCTCGGCGGTGGATTCCCGAGTCGGCAAGAAAATCATCAACGGGCTCTTTTTCGGGCTTTTGGCCAACAGAACCCGTATTTTGGCCACCCACCAGCTTTCCTTGGTGCTGAGAGCGGACAAGGTTGTGTTTTTGAACGGTGACGGCAGCATTGACGTTGGCAAGATGGGCGAATTGGCCCGTCGGAACGAACAGTTCAAAAAACTCATTGATTTTTCCCACGACGACAGGGAAGAAGAGCAGGAAGAGTCGCTGGAGCAGATTTGCAGACTTCCCAGCAAAGCCGGCGAGGCTGGAGAAGAGGAAATGAGATATGCCACTCAACAGGCGGTTTTGCCGGAATCTGGGGCTTCTGGAGACATTATTGGCAGAACCACCGCTGACGAAGACTCCCAGGTGAACTCCATTCTGTGGGACGTGTACAAAAAGTACATCAACCTCGGGCTGGGAATTTTTGGTGTCTTTGCCGCTCCGATCTTCCTTTTGCTTGTTGCCTTGGCCACTTTTTGCCAGGTGTTCACCAATACGTGGTTGTCGTTCTGGATGGAAAAGAAGTTCAAGAATCTCCTGGACCGATTCTACGTTGCGTTCTACGTGCTTTTTGCGTTTCTTACTGTGATCTTCACCGGCATTGAGTTCACCATGTTGGCGTATATGAACAACCGGCTGGCGGAGCTTTTGAATGTCAAATCGGTGGAAAAAGTGTTGCATGCGCCAATGGAGTTCATGGACACCAATCCGTTGGGCCGGGTGCTCAACCGGTTTACCAAAGATACCGATTCTTTGGATAACGAGATTGGGGAGCAGCTCCGGCTTTTCATTTTCCCGTTGGCCACCATCATTGGCATTGTCATTTTGTGCATTTGCTACTTGCCGTGGTTTGCCATAGCCGTGCCGTTTTTGGGCGGTGCATTCATCTTTTTGTCGGATTTCTACTCTGGCAGTTCCAGAGAAATCAAGCGCTTGGAGTCGCTCCAGCGTTCGGTGGTGTACAACAACTTCAACGAGATGCTCCAGGGAATGGGCACCATCAAGGCGTTTAAGGAAGACAAGGCGTTTATGGCCAAAAACGACTACCTTTTGAACCGGATGAACGAGGCTTATTTCCTTCTGATTGCCAACCAGCGGTGGTTGTGTCTCCATTTGGACATCATGGCGGCCATATTCGCTCTTATCATTTGCATGCTCTGCATCACCAACCAGTTCAACATTTCTGCCTCGTCCACGGGGCTTTTGCTCAACTACGTCATTCAGATTGTCGGGCTTTTGTCGCTTACGGTTCGTGCCATGACACAGTGTGAAAACGAGATGAATTCCGTGGAAAGACTACACCAGTACGCATTCCAGATGCCCCAGGAGGCTCCGTACAACAGACCAGAAACTAAGCCTCCTCCAGAATGGCCCATGACTGGATACATTCAGTTCAACAATGTGACGATGAAGTACCGGGAGAATTTGCCGCCGGTATTGAAGGACTTGAAGTTTGGCATTTACCCACGGGAGAAAGTGGGGATTTGCGGCCGGACCGGGGCTGGAAAGTCGTCTATTATGATGACGTTGTACCGGTTGAACGAGCTCCAGAAGGGCAATATCACCATTGACGGCTTGGACATCAAGGACTTGGGGCTCCAGGAATTGCGGCTGAAGTTGCTGATTATCCCCCAGGAGCCGGTGCTTTTCCAGGGCACCATCCGGCTGAACTTGGATCCCTTTGACAACTACAAGGACGACGTGTTGTGGGATTCGCTCCGGAGATCCGGGCTTATCTCCGCCGAGCAATTAGACCGGGTTAAGGCCTCCAGTTTGCAAAATGGCGATTACACCCAGTTGCACAAGTTCCATCTTCAGCAAAAGGTGCAGGATGACGGGGAAAACTTTTCTCTTGGCGAGAAACAGCTTCTTGCTTTGGCCAGATCGTTGGTCCGGGACCTGAAGATTCTCATTTTGGATGAGGCCACGTCGTCGGTGGATTACGAGACCGACGCCAAAATCCAGGCCACCATTATCCGGGAGTTCACAAAGTGCACGATATTGTGTATTGCCCACCGTCTTAAGACGATTTTGAACTATGACCGGATTTTGGTGATGGACCAGGGCAGAGTTGTGGAGAAGGGCACGCCCTGGGTGCTTTACCGGAAGAACGGCTTGTTCAAGCTGATGTGTGACAAGGCCAGCATTACGGCTGCTGATTTCGACCGGCCTGCCCTTTAGTTCACCAAATGGTGGCGAAGCCAGCATTTGGAAGTGACTAAAGAGGGTATTATCAAATGATGGCGAAGCCAGCATTTGTGAGTCTGCAAATATTAAGCAAATGCTGGTGGAGCCAGATTATGACTTAGAATACGTTACCTCACCAAACCCGACTTGGAACTCAAAACTGAACTCAAAACCTTAAATCTTACCAGAACATTGTCCAAGCAAATGCCAGCATTTGCAAAATCAGCGTTTACTTCTCAGGGACGGTGGTCCACTTGATACCCACTTGCATCTTGGCTCGCTGGACGGGTCCAGCACCAAGGCAAAAATTATTTAACTTATACATATGTCGAAAACGTGAATGTAGTGTCATTGGTAGGAGTTTTTTTACACCAATCTGTTGATGTAATTTGAGTATGGTACTTAATTTGAGTATACTATAGATTATTTGGAGATTTCGTATTTTGGTGATCCTGGACATATGATTAAAATAAATAGTGTAACCGGTGAAGATTGCTACTATTGCTACTTTAATCCAATAAGAAACAGATCCACCAAATTATTCTTATCTTTGTAGAATAGTTGAGAATGCAGATAAAGTATAAAATTTATTTCGTCAGTGGATGAACCTCCAATACTGAGAAGTGGAAAAGGTGTTGTTAAATTGAAAACGTATCACTTTAAGAAATCCTAAACATAAAGACTGTTAGTTTATACTTAGCATTCAGATAGAATATACCTAAATACTTTATCACCCTCGTTTACTTTTACAGCCAACTTGTCACAAGGAATCTACGTACTTAACCAACAAAGTTACTCTTAGAAAGAGACATTCAGCTAAAACCATATATTCTACATTTTACCAGCCCAACAGAATGTCGCAGGAATTGCTGCAAAACGACAATGTCGCAGTAACCGTCTCAAATACAATATCACTAAAAGATAGTTCTTGAAAATAGACTGGAAAGCACCGTGGTGATGCTATAAATAGAAAATAAGACTATCAAATCAAATGCAATACCACCTACAACGACGCAATGCGCTTTATACAAATAGACTATGCTTTATTGTGCTTTATGTGAGAAGTTGCTCTAAACTTTTGAAATGTTAGTCTTATCTTTTTGGCGTCGATGCTTTAATGTACTGTCTATTTGGACCCTGGAGTTTGTGGATTTTTTTTTAGCCAAACTGGAAGTATTGAACTTATAGCCGTATAGGAGGCCAGCCATCCAAATATTGCCAATTGCTCCAATATCAAACTGATGCTGTATGTGCTTAGAATCTCGGAAATTGCTCTGCAACCTCACATTCTAGATATCTTGGATATTCTGTCTATCTTTGCAAGCTCAGACAGCCAGGTCAAATATTATGAGCAATATAAAACAAAAGATACGCGTTGGTGGCCTGAACCTCCTCTGCAGTAACAGAAGAAACCACGGAATCGTCAAACTTGAACCAAACGCCCAGAGACGTTTTTATTAGGGCCACGTAGTGGCCGGAGGAAACCGAACCTATGTGCAGTACCACGGCAAAAAGCTCATAGACTTTAGTGGGGTCGATTTCCGGGCCGTTTTCGAAATCGGAGGCGTACTTGGTGAGGTTCAAGTAGAGCGGCGAAGAAACGGCCGTTTCGATTTTGGAGGCGGTCGACTGGTTGTGTTTGAATCTTTTTAGCTGTATGCACACCACCGGGGGGATTTTATGGAGACGGAGAGATTTTCGGGCTGATCCGGACTGGCGGCACAGCTGGCACCGGACGCCGTGCATGAGCTCCGACAGGGTGAAGCGGTCGAAACAGGCATATAGCGAGGGGGAGTTCGGGTCGATTTCTAGGGAAATATCCACGAGCGGGTCGATGGTGGAGGTTGTCACGTGACACTGTGTGCACGTGACTGACGATTTTAGCGACCCGGCGAAAACCGTGTGTGTGACGCATGTGCAGGACTCGGCCAGGCCGGCGATTTTCTCGTGGTCGGCGTGGAATTCGGCTAGGAGAAACTGCCAGAACTCGTGGGCGTCCTGCTCGGAGAAGCCCGCGAGCAGCAGGTTCTTGTACCAGGCGGTGTGGAGAAGGGTGGTTATCGGGAGGCCTTCCTTGGAGGCACGAGTGTATACTGCATCGAAGATACACGTGACCGCGCACGTGATGCAGGCCGAATCCCGGTCGAGCTGGTGGCTGTTGTGGTAAGTCGGGGCGGCATGGCAGCCGAACACGTGCTCGTCGCCGTTAAAGAAGTGGTGCTTGACCAACGGGTTGTGGAGCAATGTCTGGAGGATGCAGCTCATGTAGCAGGTTGCACCCAAGTTGGTGATCCCGCGGAGCCCCGCCACTGCCCCACCTTCCGGTTTGGTATAGTGGGGCACCATGTCCGAGTCGGGCGGCGGCAGCGGAAGCCCCAAGAGCCGCAGCAGCGCCTGGAGCCGCACGGCGTTGAGTTCAGCGTGGTTGATGTAGTTTCCGCAGGCAAAGCAGAAGAGGAGGCCGTTGGCGCAGTCCACAGCGAACGTGTGGCTGTGCTTCCTCGCGTGGCCGGCCAGATGACGCCCGTAGCAGGTGGCAGAGGGGCACTGGAGACAGAGCATGCTCACGTGACCGTTGGCACGTGCACACGTGGTGCACCGGCCTGCCCCGCTTCTAAGCCTCGCCACCTTCCCGCCGACGCTGGCCCCGTCCTTTTCAAACTCTAGCATCTCCGCTAGCTCCGGTCTCATCGCTAGCAGCACCGCCACGGCTTGGCCGTACGTGCTCATGAAGTTGTCGTGGCGGTTTTTGAGGAGCTCCGTGAGATGCGTGCACGGCTCAATTTGGGCAAAATTGTCCGGCGGCGGTGTGTGTTGTTGTGGGTTCATTTTCTGACTTTGGAAGAGTCAGGAAATAAGTAGAAGGAAACTTCTTGAAATCAGAAAATCAGGGAAATCAGGTTGACTTGTGTAATATGCAGTACTGATCTGGCTATGCAGTCAGAAATGGCAGTTTTGGTGGGAGATTCGGGTGGCTGGACTTCTGAAAGGGGTCAGAAATCAGAAGTTGGATAATTAGCCGGGAAAATTGGGGATTTGTAGGATGTCTGGTCAGAATGGATGCGGATCAGACTGGGTGTGATATATGCAGGAATATGTAGTTGGTGATTTCAGTAAATAGAGCAAATCAAGTCTGAAATCAGGGGTTTTGAAATTCGGGGGTTCTTTGGAATAATCAGAAATGCCTGGAAGTACTGTTGTTTTGGTTTTGATCAGGGAATCTGATATGTTCTGAACAGTGTAGGTACTATTGGATACTTTTGCCAAACTAGTAAATGTAGATTGCTGCTGATTTGGAAGAATGGAGATTTTGTTTTCTAGCTGATTTGTCTGAATTGTATATGGAAAGCAGTCTGGATCGAAATCACAACGAAATCAGGAATGCAATGAGACTGGTTAACTATGGATATAAAGGTAGTACCAGATAATCAGCTGATTGGTTTAAACTGGTCAAATCAGAAGAATCCAGTGGGTTTGGCTGAATCCAAATGGAATGTGGAAATAACGGATTGAAATCAGACTGTGGCTTGCTATTGCCGTTTTGTCAGATCTGTCAGTTTTATCAGTTTGTCAGAATCAAATCAGTCGGTTTTAGCAAAATCAAACAAACTCAGATCTAAATCTTCTGGATATCTGGCTGATGTAACAAATAGTAGGAGAACCGCTGGATCGGATAGGGACAGAAATGGGGCTTTGGACCGATGCCTGGCGGGGGAATCTGGTCTATTTTTAGCAGTTTTAGCTGGTTAAGCCGTGTTAGAAAGCTTGGAGAAACCTTGAATGAAAAATCAACGGTGTGGCCAACGGTGAAATTGCTGGATTGGGAGATTTCAGTGGCTTTGGCGGGTTTTGGTGTAAGGATGATTTTTGGTGATTTTGCCTCTTTGGGATGGCTGCTTTCTGACTCTTGATCAAAATCAGAAATTTCACACTTCCGGTAAACTTGGAATATCCCACAAATGGCTAGCTTCCTAAATTGCCCAGATGAGTTTCGCCTTATCGGGCGCACTGCGATCTGGCAAATTTGTGAGAAAAAAATGCAAATATAAATAGAAAAAGAAATAGAAATCTATTTATAGACAAATGGAGAGCTGTAGAAGATATTAGGAGAGAAACGGATTTGTTTACTGGTGGGGAAGGGTGCTGTGGCGGGGATAGAGACTTTTGGTGCTTGTCATGTGACGTGGGTCATGTGACCCTCACATCGGACCAATATTCGGATTATGTAATCGGATTTTTGGTTTTGGCATTGGTGGCAGAAAGGCTTAAATTCAGGATGTAGCCATTGAGCAGGGCATAATTGAGTTTTCTTTGTAAATCTGGAGGTGCTTGGATTGTAGAATTTCTGGAAATCACTAGAAATATTCGTATTTCTAGGATAATAATGTAATTAATCAATAGGATATTGTTAGACGGTATTCCGTTTTTTATGAAACTCTAAGCTAGTCTTTAAAATAGAGTTATGACTTTTAGATTTCTCAAAAACGCTAAATTGGGAAGCTTTCAGTGGCAGTATTGTAGCCGTAATATCTGTAATCTTAAAGCTGGTTAGGCTTTATTATCAGCAACTGTCACTCTTCTCATAGCCTTAGATATAGTCAGTAGATTAACCATCTCAAAAACCAATGCACTTCTCTTTTCATCTGTCAAAACCTGCTTAGTTCATGCAACAAGTAGAGCATCCTACAACCCGAAACAATGCCTCCTGATACCTACTCAACCAAATCTCCGATCATTAACTGAAGGCCTCCTATAAACATCGTAGTAGGTTCTCAAGACCTTAAAGCCCTGAAACCATCCAAAGCCTGCCAGAGACATTGCTAATCTGGGAAAACCCTTTTCGAGCCAGTCCACTGCACCTCCTCCTCGAGGAGCTGCAGGCCTGCTCAGTCCCAGTCGTCATCATCATCATCACTCGTCTCCCGAATACCCTTCTTGACAAACCGCGTCTTTCTGGCCTCGGCCAAATCGGCATCCTCGTTATTAATCTCCAACCGCTCATCGGCATCCTTGACAGCACCGATATCCACAAGCACTTTCTCCAAATCAGTAATCTTAAAGTCACTGCCACCAAGCTCAGTAAGCGTGACAAAGTGCCTCACGATGTTCTGCTTGTGGTAGATGAGCAAAGTCGGGCAGTTGGCGTCAGGGTAGTTTTCCACACAACGGGAGGCCGGGATCTCGGTGAACTTGATTTCCGGGAACTTCCGGGCCGCCGTAACGCATACCAGCGACAAGAGTCGGCTCTGCACCGCCAGCTGGAGCAGCATGTGGAGAAGCACAAACGCCGAGTCCAGGGCTTTGGTGATCTCCGCCTCATACTCCGGCTTGGTCACATGCACAACCGAGCCAAACTTCAGCCGGGACTGCAACTGCTGCAACTCCGCAAACCGCTTCTGCTTGTACACCTCGAGGAAATCCTCGTCCTCCTCGTCTTCGAGCTCGGCCAATTCGTCCAAGTTTTTGGTCTCTAGACGGTTTTCGTGCTGGGCACGCACCGCCTGCTCTAGCGCCTCTTCAAGCTCGTCTGTCGGCAGCTTTGGTCTCTGTGGAATGATCCCCTGTGCTCGGAGAATGTCGTTCCACTCGGTGTCCTCATTGGGGTCCACCTCCACTGGGATTTGCATGTTATTCATTTTCGGTTGTCCTGATGAGTGTTATGGTCAGCGTTGCTGAGGATGCAGAATAAAGATACTCCGGGTCTCTTTTCCTGGATCAAGATGCAATGGTTTCGGACCATGATGGTTTGGCCTTTTGTCACTGAGTCACGTGACTATAGTCACGTGCATGAACTGGGATCAGTTCAACCTTCAAGGGTCGTAAGAAATGGACTTTCGGTAAAATATTCAGGCATTTCAAGAGCTGTTTTGAGTTTGTGTCCCTTTCAGAGAGTCTAAGCTTTGAGCTGGTTATGTCTATACACTGTATTCTACCTATAAGGCGGTTTGTCTAGTAACTTTCCCAATGGGCTCCATTTTCTTCTTCTTTTGTTTATCTTTCTGAGTAGTTACTGAATACTCTCTTTTTTGCTAATTTTTTTGCCACTAGTTTGTACTTATGTTTTTGTATAATCCTGGCTCATCATGTGGAAGATGAAATAGAGATTAGAAGAGTCCGTACCTATTAGGCTTTATTGTTCCATTATATTACAAAACAAAGAAAGGAAAACAATCAAATCAAAATTTTATCTTTTTTTTAAACTCAGGGGGGAAGGGGTATTTATACTTGGGCGGGTGGCAAGCCTTGTTTCAAAAAATTTGCAGCCGTCTCCGCACTCACTATATAAATCCCCCGCCCCCTGTTCAGAATAACTACTTTGTTTTTTCTAAAAATGGCGCCGGAAGGCATTAAATAGGTGATAATTCATCTGATTCAGTAAATATCAAACGCTTACAAGAGACAGCGAGTGAAACACCACTAGAAGTACCAACTGACTATAACAGTGTGTTCAACAGTATTTGAGTAACAGCAAAAATAGCCTTTCATTCAAAAGAGGGCCATTTTCAAAATGCAAGATTTCTACGAAATAAACTCAAAATGGTTATAAAAATGATACTCTAGCCAAATAACTGTGAAATCCGGGGAACCAGCTCCCTACAATTTGCACCAGTGCCTCCCGACACCAGTACACCGCGTAATGACTGCGAAGTCCGATCTACTCCAGATGAGGCTGGGCAAGCCACTAACCGGTGAAAACCGAACTCTACTAATTTTCCAGTCAGCCTGCTTTAAATCAGTGCTTTGAGCTCATCCAAATTCACTGAGCCGTGCATTTACAGCCAAGTCTTCAACAGTCCAGTCATAGTGAATTCTTGCGTTTCACTGCCAGTCAAGTCATTTCCACTGAATTCCTAGTGCATACTCAAAATGGTCAAGTTCATTCTCCGTGGAAAAGCAGAACTTGAAAACGTCACCGATCTCGAGCCGGTAGACTCTCCAGAGCAGCCATTCGAGTACCAGTTCCAGATCGAGTGCACACGCTGCCACACTGTGCACAGCAAATATGTGGATATCAACGTCTACGAAAAATACGAGATGGCCGGATCCAGAGGAGAAGCCAGTTTTGTGTTCAAATGCAATGAGTGCAAGACGCTGCACAGTGCCAGTGTGGAGCGGACCAAGGGAAAGATCACCAGCGACGGATGGGCGGATCTCTTGACCATCGACGCCAGAGGCATTGATTTTCTCAAATACCGCCCAGCGGGACTCTGGACTTGTGTCGGAGAAAAGGGATTCCGTTTTTCCGACGTGGAGCTTGATGATCTTGAATGGTACGACTTTGACGAAACCACTGGCACCGAAGTTTCCGCCACCGAAATCCAGTTTGACATCGCCAGGGGTTAACCATTTCATATTATATTGGTGTTGATACCAAAACAGCGATCCATTATCGGATACGGACTTTGGTCTAATGTTGATAAGATTCTACAGCACAAGACTGATCTTTACAGATAACTCAGGGATGGCCAGCAACAGGTTAGCTTACAGCGCTGGAGTCAATAGCATAAACCCTTTATGAGTAGAGATGATCTAATACTAGTCTGGTTTTATTTATAGTAACTCCAGGAAAGCCGATTTAGTCAAAAATAGAAGTTCTGCTGCAAAAGCTGCTTGTGGAGATTGTAGTATTTGGTCACAAGACAGCAGCTATTTATAGCAGCCTGACAACCAAAAACGAATTTCATCAAAATCAACTACAACAGTAACATCTTCAGGCCTCTATGCACTGGCCGAATTGGCATCTACAGAGCACCCGTCGGTACTCAGCACTCAAACATAATCATTTCATGCAGATATTTACAGAGGTCTAGTATGGATAAATAGATGGCGGGCTTATTTGGTGGCCTTGGACAAGTAGGTGACAAGGTCGTTTCTGTCCTTTGGCTTCTTCAAACCACCAAAGGCCATCTTGGTGCCTGGAATGTACTTCTTTGGGTTCTCCAAGTAGTCATGCATGGTCTGTTCGTTCCATTCGACACCCTTCTTCTTGTTGGCGTCGGTGTAGGAGTAGCCGGCGGCCTGGCCGGATTTTCTGCCGAAAACACCGTGCAAGTTAGGACCAACCTTGTGTGGGCCGCCCTCCTCGACGGTGTGGCACTGGAGACATCTGGTCTTGAAGAGGTTAGCACCCTTCTTCTCGGAACCCTTTTCGAATTTAGCTGGCATGGTGAATTAGTATCTAAAGAAAGTTGAGATTTTCAAGTGGCAAGCGGCTGCGGGTGTTTATATATCGGGACGGTTATTTTTTTTTCTTTTTTTTCGTTCTTGTTTTTCCTGCCTTGCTGCACTGTCGTGTTTGAGAAGTCACTTTCCTGCGTGGAGCCAATCGTCTGCGGGATGATTTGACTGCGCTGCCATTGGTTGTGAAGACCTTCTCTCACGTGACTTGCCGGTTTTTTCCTGCCAAGCCTCTGCCATTTTTCACAGTTTCCGAGATAGCCGTCCCTTGTGACCTTCCAGAAACCGCTGGCCTTGACACTCCCACTGTGCCCGTCCCTTCTGCATCGTGCAATGTCCGCGTTCGGAGTTATCGGTCATTCCACGGTGGTCTAATTTGAGATTTTCTTGCTCCTCGCTGGACCAATTACAGCCCGCATAGTAAGCAATTTTCGCGTACTTGCTAGAAAACCGCTCAGCGTACGCTGGCAGGCGGCTTTCTCCGCGGTTTTTCGGCTGAATGACTTATTCCGCTGCACCGGTCAGCCATGGTGGGCTGATTTCCACGTGGAATTGGTCACGTGGCTTCTGGGGTGCAGCCGTTATCACCGAAGTGACAAAAGCGAAGCTTCTGTCGCTGTAAACTATACCATTTTCTGTCAATTGTTTGTCCGTTCTGTCGGCCAGTTCTGTAAACCCATAAAAGATTGAGAAATCTTTACGTTTTGTACGAAGTCGCCGCTGCCGTTTTTGTAGACTCTAATCTCTCAAAAGATCACTTTTTGCCACTGTGTTGTATGTTTAAATTTAAGGGACTCACATTGGTTTCTGTTTAATCCACTTTTTCCATAATAAGTAGAATTAATCCATCGCCATCCTGAATACGTAGAATCTATTAATTCATTTATTAAAAACCAAAATTAGCCCATCTAAGAAAAAGCTAAAAAGAGAAAAAGTGGTTTGGAAAAAAGGGATTGTTTGTTTTTTATAGCAAAATTTTTGCAGCCATCCCCGCACCCTGTATTCTAAATTTGCAGCCATCTCCCTCACTATATAAAATAGCCGCCGTTCGCAGAAATCCCTTCTTTTCTCTTTTTAAGAAAGTGGCTATTTTTAAAAAGAAATGGCCGTTTTTCTTTCAAAAAATAGTGGATTATGAGCGACTTGTCTGTCGTTCTCAAGCAGAATTGTCAAATTTCTTCATAGACTATCTGAAGAATGTTACTTATCAAGGTAAGCTACTAAAAATATCTGCTAATGAAGATTATATACTAATGAGGACTTTCTATAATCGAAAAATGTCTACTATTGTTAATTATCTATAGTTGATGATTCATTCTTGGCGAGTGTTTAAAATGGAGGACTATCTATTAGAACATTACCTACTAAAGAAATCAATCTACTAAAGACTATCTATTAATGAAGACTATCTCTTATCGAAAGTTAACCATTGGTAATTATCTATTATTAATGATTATTCATTTTTGAGGACTTGAGATTTGATGCTTGTCTGTTAGATAACGACCTGCTAAGGACTAGCTATTAGAATACGACGAACACTGTCTTACGAAGAAAACGATATTATCTATTAATTAAACTTCAACCTTGAGGCACAATTAATGGTCTTAAGTTCCGTTTTTGATCACCTAGAGGGAGATCTGGACGGAGACCTTGAGGGAGACCTGGATGGAGACTTAGAGGGAGATCTGGAGTACAGGGAAACCGAAGAACTTCTGGACCGGGTCAAATTGTCGAGGGATTCACGCAAATCCTCGGTCAAAAGCCCCAATCCAATGGCGGTGAAGTAGTTGGTGGCAAACATGATGTGCTGCTTGTTTGTTGAGTTTGTGGGGAACATGCCCAGAAGAGAAGGACGTAAAACTGGGTCAGAGAGAAAAGCCACAAGCTGCTGTGCACCCAACTCCTCGACCATTTCCTGGAACAAGAATTTGATGAAAACACGGGACGGAGAGGAGGTGTGTTCTTCGTCTAGAATGATAAGAGACAAGGTCTGCTCGGGCAGCAAGCGGTCAGCGGCCAAAAGATGGCCGAAAAACCGGCCAATGTTGCGGATTTGCGGTCCTTCCCACTGGTAGCACGACTCGTACTTCTCTGCAAACTGCTGGACAAACACAGCGTGCCATGGTCCGCCTGCGGAAGCCAACTTTTCGCCCAAAACACCAAAATACTTGGAGTACGTCTTTTCCTCGGCACAGCACCGAACAACCATGTCTGCAATAACCGCTGGCTCCCATTTGTTCTGCTTCCGGAGCCGCAAAAGCTTGTGCACAGCCTCGTCTGCCGACATACTGGACATGACGGTGAGATAGATGGTTTTTTGCGACTGCAACGTTGCAGCGTCGGTCATATCCAAAGTGGAGAACTGTTCCGGCTCTGGTTCAGGCTGCTCCGCCACAGGCTGCACGATCTGCTTCTGCTGCTCAAGCCAGGCCTCTTCGGCCACGGCAAAGTCCGGGTCAAACTGGAATCTGTTGAGCTCCGAAAGCGGATCCTGGAGATCGGTCAAATCCACAAAATGAGTGGCCTGGTCGGACTCCTGGGTCTCCACAGACTGCGGGCCGTCGTACCGGAACAGTCTGCGGAGCTCCAAGGCAAACAAAATCAGCTGTCTTTGCGAGCCAGCCTCGTTTTTCTGCACCATCTGCCGCAACAGATCATACACCATGGTCGATGCGGCCTTGCAGTGCTTCTCCAAGTGGGCACCAACCACCGAGAGGAACTTGACGGCCAATTCGATCAGCAGATCCGTTTTCGGCGGCTCTAAAAGCACCTGGAGGATCTGGAGGGCGATCACGTGCTCCACCACTTTGCGTTTGACCAACTCCCCTATAAACACGGTCATCACCTCGGTCTTGCGTTCGTTGGACACGTACCATTTCTTCCAGAGCACGGCACAGCGGGCCACAAGCACCTCACCGATCTCCGGTACCTTGGAGTTCAAAATGCACACGAGTTTGGCCAAAGCGGGGCACCTGCGGGGGTCTTTGAGTAGCTCACTCAAAACGCACCTGGCGAAAACGCCCCGCCCCCGGAACAAATTCGTCTGAAATAGACTCTGGCTGGTTTTGTCGACATTTCTTTCATCTAACCCTCCCACATGGGCCCCAATCTCCGCCACTAGCTTCTCCCACAGCGTTCTCTGTGTTTCCTCGGACATGGTGATGTGCGAATCTCATCTCACAGTGCAGAACTACTCCATTTTGCAGTTTCTCCGCAGATGCTCAAACGATTTAGAGGCTTGGATAAGCTAGTGGACGATGAGCAGATTCTCTCGAAAATAATGCCCCCGAGGGGATACGGCAAGAAAAAGAGACCCGTGGAAAAGGCCTTATCGGAGCAGAAGGTGCTTTCGATCCTCCAGGCCCGCTTCGGGAAACTCCCGTTGCCAGAAAAAACCGTGAATTTCCAGCAGATGACGCCAAGCCTGCTTAACGTGCAGCGTCCGGGGCTGCGGGACATCTTTCGGGCATTGAAACAGGCCAAACGGGACCACGATATCCGCTTGGAAAAGCCCATCATGATGAGACTCTTGGGCATCACGCCCCACCAGATCAAAGACCAGGTCATTACCATGCTGAAAGTGCGGAATATGCTAGAAAGAGACAACGACCCGGAAAGAGCCGAGGCACTTTGCCAGTTGGCCCGGGAATCTGGCAGTGCAGGCATGAATTTGGTGATGGAGTGGCTTTTCGAGCACGGCCGGGCCGCCGAGGGCATCAAGAGCTTCAACAACCGGAAAAAGTGGGGGATTCCCGTCAACGAGCAGACCTACGTCATTTACTTCTCGAGATTCCCCGCTGAAAAACTCCTGGCCGCAGACACGGCCCATTTGATGAAACTTTACGACTCTATTGACAAACCAACCATTTCTATTTTTAACGCATGTCTTGAGACGCTCTTAAAAGATCACAAAGATGGGCAGACTGCAGCATGGGAGTTTTTT
This sequence comes from Osmozyma mogii, assembly GCA_030573315.1. NCBI lineage: Eukaryota > Fungi > Ascomycota > Pichiomycetes > Serinales > Metschnikowiaceae > Osmozyma > Osmozyma mogii. The sequence goes on from JAJMDB010000002.1 coordinate 57,316, forward strand.
GACCGTCTTGCCGAAAACAAGCTCTATCCAACCACTCAAACATTCACAATTTTCCTTAAAGGACTCTCTGAGCACGTGAACTGGCAGAGAAAAGCCCTTAAGGAGCAAAAAATGACTCAAAAAGAAAAAGAAGTGAAGATGTTCGAGCTCCAGGGCAGACTTGTGGGCTCTGCAAGAGAAATCTTGGACAGACTGCTTCTGTATGCCATCCCAACACAGCCAGACCATCCAAACTACGAAAAAGACAAAAACAAGTGGTACATCGATATCGACACCCACTTGGCCCGGGTTTTCTGTGGGGTTTTCACCGCCAAAAATAGCGGAACCTCCTACTCCCCAGTGGCCGGTTCCCACTACGCCTACATTTCTGAGGCCCTTGAATATTTGAAGTTGTGGCTGCCGGCTGTGCAAAGAGCCATGCATTTTGCCAGACCTTACGATACCGAGGAGAAGTGGCAGATCCAGCCGTCGGAGTTTGTACGGGAAAAAACGGACGAGCGGATCCGGAATCTCCATTTGCCGTTTGAGTTTGGCCCCCAGCAGCTTGCCGTGACGGAAGAGCAGCACAATCCGACAATTATGTATCCAACAGTGCATTTTAGTCCCAAAGAATCCCGGCATTTTTTCAGCGGCAAGCTCAAATTGGTCGATTTCACCCGTCCGCTGTTTGCCGATTACAAGGCAAAGGCCCTGCACCGCAAGTACATGGAGCTTGATGGCAAAAAAGGGAAAAAATTGACAAAACAGGTTGATCTCGTGGAAAAAGCGCCCATTAATCTGTGGCTCATGGGGATTGTTTTGGACGGTTTGGCCCAGTTGGGGCTTTTGCGGGAGTTCTACTTGGCCATGTGGCACTTTCTGTCTGCATTTGGCCTGGTTAAGGTGGACAAGAAACTGCTCAGGGAGATGACCAAGGACGGGTTGCCCAAAACCCCACCAGCGTTGAAGTTTACTCCAAACAATGATGCCCCGCTTTTTGACGACAAAAATGTCGCTTCTTGCATTGTAAATATGTGCTGGTTGTTCCCCAGAACAGAGGAATTGACTGCCATTCCGTATGTTGTTCAGCTTGTTCGTGCACATAAAAAGCCTTCTGAAGAGGTTGTGAAGTCTGCATTTTCTGGAATTGAGACAATTCTCCGTTCGTTTGGTGATCCGTTGAAACTGTGGCAGCTCCAGGAGGTTCTTTCTGGTGTGAAGGAGCTTTGTGAGGTTTTTGAAGATCGGAAGCTCTCCTTTGATCCGATCGTGGGCATTGTTAAGGAAATCAACCGGAAAAAGTGGGAATTGGATCCGCTAGAAGTTCACAAACAGATTTTGCTTTCTTGTCTTCCGTTCTACAAAAACCAGGCATCCCAGTCGACGGCAATTCTTAACAAATCCGTGAATGTTGTGTTGCGGGGCTCTGAAAAGCCAGTGCAGGAGAAGTTGGCAAAATTGCTTGAATCTGACGATCCAGAGGAGCTCAGGCTGGTGAAGGCTCTGATTTTGGGTGTTTTAAGGGTATAGAGTATCCACCAGCCTACTTGTATATAGTGGATATTCGATGGGTTTTAAGACAAATAGTAGATATTTGGTGATTACAGTAAAAACACTACTTGGGTTTTAGTCTAAATTTATTCTTGTGCCTTGCAACCATCTGATTATGTAAGCGAGAGATTACATAATCAAAAGATTACATAATCAGGTGGTGATAAGTTATTTGCAGTACCTCCACAATCCAGCGGCATGACTACGGCGTTGATAATCGAGGACCCTGGACGGCGCAATTACGATGAATTTTTCGAGGTGGTCATCTCGAGACTTCCACTTTCGATTCCGGGAGTGGAGATTTTCGTCAAAAACCGGATAAACTCTGCAGAATTGCTTGAGAAAATACTTGTCAAAGTGTACACGCAGACGCGGGCGGCGGCGAAGAAACGGGGCTTTCCGGACGGATTTTCCATCGATGTGCTTGTGAATGCGGAACAGCCAACTCGGTGGACGCAAGTATATGTTCCTGACGGAGAAAGCGGCGCCGGAGAGAAGGTGGCTTGTGAGGTGCATGCGTTGGGATTATCCGAAGAAGCGGGTCAAATTTCGGAGAAACATTTCCCCGTGGCGGCTTTGGGCGGCACTTTTGATCATCTCCATGATGGGCACAAAATTCTCCTTACTGTGGCGGCGTATGTGGCCCACCACGTCATTGTCGGAGTTACAGGTCCGAAATTGCTCGTGAAAAAGAAGTATAGTGAGTGGATGGAACTGTTGGATGTGCGGATGCGGCTGGTGATGGAGTTTTTCCGGCGGGTTTCTCCGACGGTGGACTTTAGGATCTACGAGATCAACGACGTCTACGGTCCGACCGGGTTTCTCCGGGCGATCGACGCGTTGGTGATCAGTGACGAGACTACGCTGGGGGCACAGGCGGTGAATAAGCACCGGGCGGAACTCGGTCTCGAGGAGCTATTTATTATTTCTGTTGATGTGCTTGGCGGGAGCGAGGCTGACGGGTGGGCCGGGAAGCTTAGCTCGACGGAGATAAGACGCGGCTTGGCCGAGTCGGTTTAACTCCGATAGAAAAAAAAATGACATGATTATATTCCTCCATCAGCGAATGGAAATGCCCTTGTCGAACGGGTTCGGCTTCTTGGGGCTGCGGTCCGGGTGATCGAGCGCAAGCAGCACCGACGTGTGGAAGCTCAGGATCTCGTCCAAAAGATTCAAGTCCGGCTTGTCGAGCTCAAGGTACCGGCCCTTATCGTTCTCGTCAGCAATGGCGATCTTGATCTTTTCGAACGCCTGCAGGCCAAGCCCCAACTTGCGTCTAAGTCTCTGCTTCGTCTCGGAGAAACTTTCCTCCGGGAAAACTGCAAATATAAACGGCTTGCTGTGCGTGTACGTAGTCACCTTGTGGAAATGGAACACCGGGATGATGTTGAGCAGCTTCAGGAACTTCTGGGCTTTTTCAAACTCGTCTCTGAGCACCTCATCTTCGATGCTTTCTGCTCCCAAATTCTTCTCTTCAAACCGCTTGAGCATGTCGTGGCTCACCAAAATCTCCACTTCCGCCGGGAAGTAACCACAGAGCAACTCTTGGTTCTCAGAAACACTGTCGATTTGCCGGTCAAACCGCACAAGCTCAGAGTACTTGTTGTCCTGACCGGCCAACACAAGCAAGTTGCTCCACAACTTCTCTGGGATTTCAAGCTTGTGGATGAGCTTCTTCACTGCGTCAGCAACGGTGTTTGTTTTAGGAACCAACAACTCCAACGTGTGGTATTGCAAAATGCTCGAGAGCCAGTGGATCTTGATGGCCTTCAAGGATTCGTACTCCTTTAAGGGGATGTTAAGCATCTCGTACTCAAACTGTGTAATGTAAGACAATGGCATTTGCTTTACAAACACAAGCAGGAGATCTGTGGATGACAGAAGCGGGAATCTTGAGCCTTGCGAATTGACAATGAACAACCGCAAGTGTGCTGGGTCCACTGAGCCCAATTTCTCTGCAATGGCTCCGGCCAACTTGTCGTACGAATACTGTGTAGAAATCCACATTTCGATGCCGTCCTGCTTTGGCTTCTTGTTCTCGTTTTCTTCCTCGACAAAGTCGCTGTCTTCCTCCGTCTCTGTGGCCTTGAATGGTCTGGCCACAATGTGCAATCTTGTAGAGAGGAAGTTGTAGTAGTCTTCAACGTTGGAGAATTGCTTTTGTGGGAACTCCACATTGGCTAGCTGCACGGTCAAAACATCACCGGTACCAAGCTCGTTTTTCTCAAATGAGAGCTCTCCATCAAGCTGCTCCACGCGGCTGTGGGAGATTTCCTCGAAAAACTCGTATTCTGCATCAAGACCAAGCACCTTGTTAATTTGCTCCGTCAACAGAGCTACCGGCTTGTCGATGGCGGTTCTGACGTAACTGAGCCCGCGGACTTCCTGCGAAAATGGATCAAAGTATTTCACAAACACCGAGATCGTCTTCAAAGAGTCGTCCTCCACATGGCTGGTGTTCTTGTTGTCTGCAATACGCTGGGCAACAGCTGACAAGTCGATTTTGTCTGGAATGGTGTTCTCTGCTTCAGTAACATTGTGGAGCTCCTTTCTTGGCTCCTCCACGAAGAACACCATGTCGTCAAACTTCCGCTTGAAGCTCTGCATGTAAACCTGGCTCACGGTCAAGTCCCACATCTCCTTGGAAACCGGCTCGTCGGGTCTGGCTGTTCTGTTGTTTCTGTGCTTAACAGCCACCAACTCAAATGGGAAATTGTCGTCGGAGTCGTCGTATCCCAACTCCTGGGCCACAAGCTTGTACAAGTTGCCAAAACGCATGTCCTTGCGAACCTTCAACAACTTAGGGTACGCTTTTGCGTCGTATACGGACTCGTCGTAAACCCTGGGGTCTGTGGAGTCCGGATAAACGTCAAATCCGGAGTGTGCGGCAAAGTTGTCCAGTGTGACAATGGTAACATGCATGTAGTAGAGGGCTTCTTTTCTGGCGGTCTCGAGCTCGGCCCTCTCCCGTTTTTCCTTATCGATCAGCTCCGCCACGTGTGCTGGCGTGAGGTGCTTTTCGTCATTTTCTGGCAAAACCTTCTCGAGCTCCGACTCACGGTAGTACACCAACATGTAGGCGGATGTAGCTCTGCGGATCAAGTACTCATTTTGCTCGGCCCGGGTCATCTGGCGCAATTGGGCTGGAGCAACCACAGAAGCACCGAAATTCTCACGAAAAACCTGTGTAGGAGTGGCCTTCCACACCTTATCGTCATCAAAACGGAGCCAGGTGGTGTCCTTGGAGTCCGGCTTGATCAAGGCGTAGTAGTGGCCGTTGGAAATACTGCCCTGGTGCACCAAGACACCATGGAGCTTGTAGTGCCAGTTCTGCAGCTTGACGTCCTCGGGCAAATCATCATCCAAAAACGGAGCAAGGTCCACTCTGTCGGGGAACTCAAAGTAGTCGTCAATCTTGACGAGGTCGTCGACCATGAAGTCGTACTCAAACCTTTTAAGCTGGAGATGGAGAATTGGTGGAAAAGAGCGGAAAACAACACCCTTTTTCGCGTCCTGGTACCCGTACTGGTCGCCGGCCTGGTACTTGTTTTCGCCCTCGAGCATCTCGATCTCAATGTAGTTTTTGAACGACTCCTCGAGGTTGGCAAAGCCCCTCACGTTAAGCTGGATGTCCCAGAAGTCTTCTTCTCTTGACAGCTCGTATGGAACATCAACACACTTGACGTAGGACTTCATTTTGCCCACAAACAAGTCGTTGAGTCTGTTTTCGATCGGAGTACCCTTCATGGCCGTCTCGAGTTTGTCCATAAGCACTCGATTTAGCTCTTGCACATCGTGCTGTGTGAAAGCATCGGAAGAGTCCCAACCAAAGGATTTGGTGAGCTCCATGGTGCCCACGGGCTCGTCCGACAGCAGCAAAAGGTAGAAGATCCTCTGCAAGGCCAATGGGACGGCCTTATTTTTCGCATCGTCTTCACCGGTGGGAATGCGGAAAACCAAGTTGCGGAACGCCTTGGTCGTATAATACGACTGCAAAAGCGAGTTGAGGTAGCACGTGGCACCCTGGTTGTTGAGGCCAACAAAGCTGGTGTTGGCCTTGGAGTCGTACTCGGCAAAGTTGTGCCACAAAACACCGGTCAGGGAGTCGTCAATGACACGCACGTAGCCGGTGATGTTCAATTGGTTTTTCTCCAAGATGGCGTGCTGCGAACCCATACGATTGGGGTTGATGAGCTCACGGAACGTGGAGAACGACAGGAACCCCCAGTCGGTCTCGTTCTTGTTGAATCTGTGGCTCGAACCCAGTGGATAATGGCTCTCTGGGTGGCTTGGGTTCCATATATCTAGGGCAAACTGCGCACACACATACCAGTTTGGGTCCACAGCTCCGTTCTCGTCCTGCGGTGGGTGTGGCTCCATGTATAGCGAGATTGTTTCGTTGTTCACTCTGGGGAACAAGAGCACGTTCCACTTGTACCCACCACATTCGAATTGCGGTCCGCGGACCTTCTGCTCCCGTCTGACGGCGTTCCAGTCCTTGATCTCCCACACAAGGTGGGCCTCATCCTTGACGGGGTAGTCTGGCACCGGTTTCATCAACCGCTTGGCCAAATTGGCATGGTCGTTGGCCAATGGGAACGGCAAGGGCAGTCTGATCTCCTCGACTTCCTCGGACTCGTCCTCGTCCTCAATGTCCACGTCTTCAACGTCGCCACTGTCATCCTGGATCACGTTTTCTGGAGCCACCACGTCGCCTGGCTCCTGTGCTGTGTTGTCAATCATTGTATCCGTGTATTCTGGATCCGCTGATACAGCGATTTTCTTTGTCTGGCTAGTCTTTCTGGGGAACCTCACTGTAGGCAGGTGCAGGAGTAATTGGTGGTAGCAGCAAGCGGTGACCTTGCTTGTGCGATACGGGGTATGTCACGTGGTCGTGGAAGCACGTGTGTTATCACGTGTACTGTACACAGTGAGTCACGTGACTATTTTTAGAAACTCCCAAAAATCACGTGTGGCTATTCCCCTATTATTCCAGCCGGCGCCAACTCTGTATAGCCGCCCTTTTAACCCCCGGGCCTTGTATCTGGCAGTATTCCCAGAAAAGCCAAAAAGAAGAAGTAGTCAAAAAACTGTTTATTCGAAATTCGCAGTGCTGCAAATATTCTGGTTAAGCCTCGCTCTGGTGGCAAAAATGACGGTTTCCCCAGGGGATTTGCAGCCAGAATTATCAACTACTTCTTTTTCTGATTTTGTTTTTGGATCTTTCCATAGAGCTATTTTGGTGTAAAGATGGCTTCTTGTGATAATTCTAACGAGACAGGCAGGGCTGCATTGCAGATTTGTGTCTATATTGGCGGATCTGTCAGAATCTGGGACATTTTGCTACTATCTTATGAAAACGGTAATATCTAAACATTCTACGACATTCTAAGCATTCTAGAATATAGCCTACTATAGTATTTATATCTAAAATGACTTTAATTGCTCCATTGGTGGAGATTCCTTCAGATTACCAAAGACAAATCACTCAAATTCTTTTGAGAGATTTCTTCCTTAAAGTTCTTTAGAAGCCCTCGGATTTCCAGTCTCTGACATCTATCAGATTCACATCTGACCATAGATTACCTCATGAGTGCTACAGACTCGACTCAAAACTCATAGCCTCATTTTGGAATCATTCCTTCAGATCACCGTTGGGATTCTTGAGATTACGGGCTGATGGGGTCAAATTCCCTCAGAATCCTTCATATTCCAAACGTTTTTCCGGCATCAGTCATACTTTTTCAGATTATCAGCTGTTCTGCAGACCGGAGGTGATCTGAAGAAAAGCCAGGATGCATAACGATGAGCTCCAGCCGAAGATGCATCAGCGGCGTTGATTCGACAGGAATCTGGGGATTATATAAGCGTGCGCTGGGTCCAGACTTTTTTTGTGGTGTTTTATTACGATGGGGTGGGAAGACCCTCGGTATTTCGTGCCAAGAAGACCGATGAGGCCGCAAAATGGGGATTTTCTTACAAGTTCCTGCGGCTTTCTACTATAAGCAGCCGCTTGTTGAACAATGAAAACTGATGAAAGTTTAAGCTCATCACCACCGGCGGAAGTGCGGCTCATGTGAGTAATATAACTAAATGTGGTGTGCGGACGCTGAAAGTGAGTCCGTGCAGCGGCACTGTCGATCGTGTCAGACCAATCGCCTGTGTGCAGGACGCCGCGGGTCCGCGACAACAGAGCTCCTTTGTGCCTAGAGGAGGGCTCCTTGCCCCTTTGTGCGGAAAAAAAAATGAAAACATGAGCCTGGCCGCCGGCCAAAGCCCTCCTGGACCTGCCGCCTGCCGAGGCTCGGCGCAAATCGCGGGTTTCCCTCGAGTTTTATATTCCAATTTCGGGCAATTGGCCGGATTGCTCCCATTTGATGCTATTCCATGACCGGCCTTTGCTGCTACGCTGCAATTTCTGGAGCTCTGCGTTGCGGCGGTGCCGGTAGTGTTTGGTTTTTGCCTCATCAGTCTAGGCCGCGCCGGAGCGAAGCACCCTCGGAACTCATTTGGGCGGGGGCGCATGTACCGGATTGAGCCGTCCAGTGGGTGGTGATGGTTTTTTTTTTTTTCTTTGGTACCCTCGGAACTTGCGCATCTCACAGCCTGAGGCGCCGATCTGGGCGCCCCCGGTTCTCGATGCGCTCCTGCACCCCTTCGGCACGCAACACAAAACACCAAAAAAATTGCAGCCCGTCGCCGGCCCCACTTAAATAAGCGCCCGCTCGCCGGATTTTGTGCCTCTTTTTTTCTTTTCTTTCTCCACCAAGGTTAATCTATAGTCACTCCTTTCTAACCTAGCTTTCGCTAATCCATAGAAGAACCTTGCTCAGATTCGCTCTTTTAACAATGTTGTTCCAATCATTCGTTTCTGCCGCCCTTGTGGCCTCTGCTGCTTTTGCTCAGCCAATTCAGCAACACCAACACCACCAGCACGAAAAGAGGGCTGTCACTGTTTACAACACCATCATTGTGACTGCCACTGGTGGCGCCCCTGAGCAGACCACCGCTCCAGTTGACACCCAGGCCACCCAGTCTGCCTCTTCTGAGTCTGTCTCCTCTGAGCCTGTTGAGGAGCAGCCATCTGTGCCAGCTTCTTCTGCTGCTCAGTCCGCTGACACCTCTGCTTCTGCTTCCAGCACTGGCTCTGGCTCTTCCTCCTCCTCCTCTGGCTCCAACAACTTCTCTGCTGGTGCCAAGGGTGTTACCTACTCCCCTTACAACAAGGACAACTCTTGTAAGTCCGCTTCCCAGGTGAAGAGCGACATTTCCAAGTTGTCCGACTACTCCTTGATCAGACTTTACGGTACCGACTGTAACCAGGTTGAGAACACCTTGGCTGCTTTGTCTTCTGGCCAAAAGGTCTTCCTTGGTATCTTTGACACCTCCAACATTGAGCAACAGGTCAAGAACTTGGCTCAGGATGTCAAGAACCACGGTGGCTGGGACATTGTTGACACTGTCTCTGTCGGTAACGAGTTGGTTAACTCTGGTCAAGCCAACCCATCCCAAGTTAAGCAATACGTTAACACCGCCAAGTCTGCCTTGAAGGCTGCTGGCTACAACGGTCCAGTTGTCTCTGTTGACACCTTCATTGCTGTTATCAACAACCCTGACTTGTGTGACGCTTCTGACTACCTTGCTGTCAATGCCCACGCTTTCTTTGACGGTCACGTCAAGGCCCAGGATGCTGGTAAGTGGTTGTTGCAACAGATCCAGAGAGTCTCCTCTGCCTGTGGCAACAAGAAGAAGGTTTTCGTTACTGAGACTGGCTGGCCAACCAGAGGTGACAGCAACAACGTTGCCGTCCCATCTTTGCAGAACCAGAAGGATGCCCTTGAAGGCATTGCTTCTTCTTGCGGTAACGATGCTACTTACTTCAATGCTTTCAACGACTTGTGGAAGCAGCCTGGTTCCTACAACGCTGAGCAATACTGGGGTATCATCCAAGAGTAAATGCATTGACGCGTTGTTATACCCTACTTTTGGAATCACCGGTTTAGGATAGGTTTTTTTTTTTATTCTTTTGTTCCAAGTCTTTTTTTTCCATTGTTAAGTAGCTTACTTGTTTAAAATTATACCTTTATTATTATTGCTGTTTACCGTGTAAAGCGTCTGGCCCAAAGGGTGCATGTCGACAAAATTATTTTGTTGACAAATTGACATAAACAGAAGAGGCTTTGCATGCATCTGGGCTGCGAACGATGCCGAGACGAGGGCGCATTGTTTTCGTGTCTACCCTCGGAAGTCGGATTTGGGTGCGTCTGAGTGAGGTGATAACCCCCGGTTCTTTTCCCAAAACATCCGTTTCATCTCTGTTTTGCATTTGTTGTTTTGGCCACTTTCTCTAACTGGTGGTTATTGACAGCCTCTTAATCTATGCATTTACGGACTATGTCCAGATTACCCCGGACCATGTAAGGGTTTATTTATGTGTTTCCCTTTTGAGAAGAAACGTAAATAAAAAACAAACGCTTCTAAGCCACTGAAAAGTGTCAAAACCGAGAAAAATCATAACATTTGCCTTAGATTGCTCTAGACCACTTTAGGAGTGCCATTGTGTGCGTGTGTGCAGGATTATTAGATCACGTGATTTTGATTAAGTAATCGTATGCCCAGTGGCCTCCCCAATTTACTGTAATTAATTGGCAATTGTTTGTTTAGTAAAGTACCAGTTGTAGTCTACTAGCTTTTTGTAAAATATGCCAGCTTCTCATATTATATACCATATTTGTGTGGTATCCTTTTTGTTGTGTATTTGATTTTGCAAAAGGGCACAAATTTAGGTGCAAGATCACAAGATTTGTTTTTAATTTCAGGAAAACTCACTTTAAAAATTAGAAATGTAAATTGAAATGATTACAAAAAGAGTGGTTGTTCGAATTGCTTTTAAATTTTTATAGAAATCGGTAATTATTAGATTCTATGAAGTTGGGATTTTAAGTATGGGATTCAAAGTGCAAACGATATCAAGTATGGTATATTCTGACAAGTACATAATATACTAAAACTTAAAGAATATATTTATAACAATATACTTTACTCTATAGGATACTAAAGCTAAAATTTACTAATAATTTAAGAATATAGTAATTTAAGAGTATACTAATACTTATACTAATACCTAGAGAATATACTAATACCTAATATACTAATACTTAGAGACTATTCTGATAATCAAAGTCTTTGATTAGTCTTATCTAAGTAATCTTATAATTACAAGAAGTTGGTGAATAATTTACTGGTATACGAATCTAATAAGGATAAAATGTTAAGAAATACATGTATCGGTATCATAGAAGAACAAGAATCTACTAAGTAAATGACTCTAGTAATATATGAATATAATAAGTATATGATTCTAAGAAGTATACGATTCTAATAAGTATATGATTCTAATAAGTATATGATTCTAATGAGTATATATGATACTACTAAGTATACAAATCAGTATATGATTCTAATAAGTATATGACTCTAATAAGTATATAACTCTAATAGGTATATTACTTAAGTATTTGACATTCAAAAGCATAAAAACTTAAGGATAATAAGAATCTTAGAAGTATAAGAATCTAAGTATAGCGATCTAATAATTATAAGTCTGAAAAAGCACTAAATACATAAATCCCACAGGTATAAGACTCTTAGTATATGAAATAAATGATCTTTGAAATATATTGAATAATCCGCCTGTGAATAATCTCCATGATTCGAAAGCTACATGACCCAGAAGCTTTCACAGCTTAGGGTATTGATGCTGATTACAGTGACAGTTCTGCTTTATTATTCATTAGTTTACAATCTATTAGTTTACAATCAAGGCTGATTTCGCTGCGCTCAATCAGCTCAGCTAGTCCAAATCCAAGAAGGACCGGCGCACGGCAATGCTGTGCAGATCCTGGAAGGAAATCTGGTCCAAGTAGCCCTGGCGCAAGGCCTCGTCGTAGTCCTCGGTCCAGAGACCGTTTGTTTCACGGGGGAACAACCAGTCGTGCAATGGAGTCAGGGCAGAGTGCTTGGCCATATTCTCCAAAAACACCTTGACACCAAGCACCGAGGCGGAGGTGGTGCGCAAAATGTGGCCGGTGAAGCGGCGGGAGAAGCCCAACAGCTCAAAGTGGGAGAACACGTGGCCCACGTCGTCCGGCTGGAGCCGCAGGACAAAAGCCACGGCATCAGCAACCACCGACTCTGGGGCTGCGTGTCTGAAGTAGTGGGGCAAGAAGAGATCGTCAATGGTAGCCAGAGCAGGCAAGTAGGCCATTTCCTTGGCGTATGGGACCAGGTCGGACTCCTCAATCTTCATGCCCAAGGTGAAGTCGTCGTCCACACCAGAGCCACCGAGGTTAGGGTGGATCGCCAGGTGGTCTGTGCCGCCAATCGACAATGGGAGCACCTCGTCCTCCACACCGGCACCGGCGTTGGCGTTTCTGAGGGCCTCGTGGATGTTGGAGTTCTTGACTCCGCCAATCTCCTCGTCAAGAGGGTCCTGGCGGGCAGAAACGGCCATGGTTGCCACTGCGGCGGCAGCGTTGTTGTCCAAGGCCGAGTTGTACTGGTGTGGGTGGGTGAGAAGATGGGAGTTGGCCCCAACGGCAGCCAGAGCCTCGTCAATCTCCGTCTTCTTCTTCTCAGGACGCTTCTTGTCCTCCTTCTGTCTCGACGTGAGGTTCTTCATGGGCTGTGCTCCCTCCTTGGTCTTGACATTCTCAAGGTAGTAGTCACGGTAGCGCTGGAGACCGAAAACACGGGCAAATTTCCGGTAACGGTCACGCCACAGCAGCGACAGGTGCGATGGGTTGTGGCGGGCGTAGTCGTCGAAAAACGAAATCAGCACAGAGAACTTATCCTCGTTGTAGTAGCCCTCAGGCAGGAGCACGAGCTCAACGGGGGTTTTCCCGAGAAACTCGCCGCCAACATCAGCCTTCTGCTCGTACTTGAGCGTGTTGTGGTCCTGGTGCGTGAGCACGTGGTTGATGATGTCGTTGCACAAGTTGAAGTCGTCCTCGGCAGTAAACCGGTTCTTGATTGTTTTGCTGTCGGTGGCTGGCAACATGATCCGCTCTCCGTTGGCATCCAACACCAACCGGTCAAACTCGTCCGTCTTGTAAACATACTCGAGCTTGTGCTCCAAGTGGGCACGGTAACGAGACCGAACCAGGTTTCCCGTGTGGCCCCGGAGAAGCTCATGCTGGGCCAATTCCTCAAAGAACTTGTGGGATGTACGGAAACGGGGCTTCATCCGCACCTGCTCCAAGATGTAGTTGTCTGCCTCGGCGGTGAACTTGGTGGTCAGCTTTGTTTTCTGCTTCTTCACCTGGCTCATCACGGCGTCCAATTCTGGCTCGTAGCCACGCTTCTGGAACCGGTAGTTCTCAAGAAGGGGCACCCGACCCTTGCGGATGGCATCCTCCACAAAGGAAAACAGAAACTTCATGTCGTGGGCCGGGAAACTCGAGAGACTGGCCACGTTTCCGGGGCATTCTGGGTCATTGCGCACGAGGCCACCGTGCTGGGTGATGAGCTGGGTGTACTGCTCCCTTTGTGGGTCGAGAACATCAATGTGGAACACCATCGGTTGCCCATTGTTGTCTGTGAACACTGGAACGTCCGCCATGGCTGCAAATCTCAGGTGTCTGGGTTTTTGGGTGTGTGGGTTTTTGGGTGTTTGGGTTTTTAGGTGTTTGGGTTTGTGTTGTTGATCGACGGCGCTGCGACCTGCGACCGCGCGTGACCCGGTCACGTGACAAGCCCTCCTTGTTGTGGCCACACTTTGGCTGTAAATCTACCCCTGGCTGTAAATCCATTCTAGTAGATTTTTTAAGCTTAGCATAGTTATAGAGTGTTTTCTTTTATTACCAAAATAGACCATTTTGGCAAACTAGGCTAGCCGGCGGCGGTTTATAACCTTCAAGTGAATAATTATTAAAGTAGAGCTTTAAATAGTTTAAAAGAGTTGTGCAAAAAAAAAAAAAAAGTAGTAGTATGAGAAATTTGGGGAGTGGAGCGTTTTATATTTGCCACCCGGTGGCTGCAAAAAATATGTATGTTCGCAGACGGGGTATAAAAGGAGTCGATATCCCTGAGAAATAATTTGCAGCCAGAAATCCAAATCACCTACTTTTTCTTTCTTTTGGGTATTTTTGGTTTTCATTGGAAGAAGTCTGCATTCGGTCAAACGGAGTAAGCTCCTTCTGTTGGCAAATGCAAATCTGGTGTTTCTCGACTAAAAGCTCCAGTGGGCAAAAGACCCAAAGTGGGGATTTGACACTTTTTGGCTATATCTACTTTATAGATCTGTTTCCAGCTGAAAGAGTACGTATTAACAAATCTTTCTATACAATGTTTTGGTTTACATAACAATTATCAACCCTAAGGCTACTGGCATTTCTTTCCATTTTAAGGAAATTTGATTATCTGTTTATTTTCTGATTTGTTCACTGCTTTATTTATTTCTTTTCTTCAAGCACTCTTCAACAACTCGTCCTGGAATGATTACGTAATCTCTGGTTCTCACCATGCTTCAACCTGCTCCTTAAAGCATGAACTTGCAGACTCCTCAACTCTGAATTGGAACCACTTCCAAATCGAAACCATGGCAGCCACCAAACTACGACACCAACTGAGAACATTGATTATGTAAGCATTATATAAGCAGGCAACGCCACAGCACTCCCATACAAAAGTACACCAAAGCAGTCGTTATGCGTAATTAAATCTATCTAGTACCCAGGGAGTTCGTGATTCGTCAGAGGCCAATCAGCAGGAAACCTGGACCAATTCCTCGTTCCAGGAGTTTCCGCTCTTCAGCAACACCAAGGCGCTCAACTCACCGCCTTTGTAGCAGCCCAGGTCAAGTCCATTGGACCACTTCTTCAACTTAAGCCCCCTTCCGGCGTCGTGGCCATAGTACACCACAATGGGCTGTTCCGGCTCTCCGGCGTCTTGCTTCTTGTTCCATATCTTCAGCCACGACACAGCCCCCTTCTGGTCTGGGTCATCGGTGGTTTCATTGAAAAACGGCTTGAGGTACAGACGCATTTCCAAGCAGTCGTGGGGGTTTTGGTCGTTCAAGTCGTGGAGCAAGTCCCAGCGGAGTCCTCCGTGGACAGCAACACCGTGAGCCACACCATGAGCCTTCTTCTTGCCCACAACAGGCACTTTGCCGAGCTTCTTCATCATCGGACACAGGTTGATGTAGTGCACGTGACGTGGGTGGAGCTTCTTGGCGAGTCTAAACTCCGGGTCGTCTGAAAGCAGCGATTCGGTGAATTTGTCTTCCATAAACTCAAGCAGACCGTCTCCGGCCACGAAAGCTGGCTCAGCAAGACCCCGGAACTGTGCATAGTTCAGAAGCACATTCCACTCGTGGTTGCCCAAGATGCACTCGATATCGTTGTCAATGAGGAAATCCAACACCTTGAGCGAATCTGGTCCCTTGGTGATGAAGTCACCGAGCACAAGAAGCTGGTCGTTGTGCTTGTCCCACTTGACCTTTCGGAGAAGCTTGCGGAACTTGCGGTAGTGGCCATGGATATCTCCAATCATAATGAGTCTCTGTTTTGTTGGTCTGGACTCCAAGATTTCCTGGTCTTCGTGGTTCACCACATCTCTGGTCTCCACATCCAGGATCTTCACCCGGAGCTCGTCAACCTTAACGATGCCGGTGAGGGTTGTTCCCTTCGGAATGTACATTGTGGGCAAAGCCACGCAAAATAAATAAGCAAGCACAACAGTCACGGCCACGCCTGCGGCAATGGCCCATCTCCGGGCTCTCCGAGACACCACGGGCTCTTCTGTGTATTCGGACATGTGGAGCAACGGTCTAATCGGAAATTAGATGAGCGAACGTGGTATACTGCAGGTAGGGTTTAGGTTCGCATATGCAACTCAACGTCCTCCAGGGTGCCACGTGACCGTCAACGTTCTGGCAAGCTAGGCTGAAAGCTTGGCCATCCGCAAGGCTCTAGTCGGTCTAACTAGACATAGTTGGAAATCCGGCAGTGGAAGCAGCTCGTAGGCTTGATTTTGGGAGTTCGGAATGAGGGTTCAGCACGTGATCGGTTGCAAAATGGGTTAATGTCACACGAGTCTCCAGGATTGTCGGTGGTTGCATTGATCTGGTGGTATCAGGGCTTAAGTAGTCAGATCTGAAGCTGAATTTGATGATCTTGCAATCCTCGCTAATTCTCGCTGACGCTCGAATTAGGTTCGGGTTATCCCCCACCAGCACCCTCCGGCCTCACGGTCTCCTTCTGCATCACCAACTCCTTAGACAACAACTTCCGCAAATCCGGATTCACGTGCGCCTCGTAGAGCTCCCCCCGCAGCAGTCGGAGCAGATTCTCCTTATCGATAAGGTCGATCATGCGCTTAAACCGCAAAAACAACAACTCCGCCCGCATAAGCACATGGTCAAGCTTCATGTGGCCAGACAAGTCGTTCATGTACTTGAGCACCTCGTCAAAATGACGGAGGTTCTGCTTAATAATCCGCTCATTATCAGACAAAATGGCCAAAGCCACGAAAAGATGGAACTGACTCGAGTACAAGTCGGTGAAAAGAGCCTCCCAGAGCACAAGCACGTCGTCCCAGGGGAATTCCCGTTTGTACCACACCAAGAGGGCCCGGAAAAAGAAAAACAAGTCCGTCAGCTCGCATTTCTCAAGATGCTTGTACAAATCTGGCAACATGAACTGCACAAGTGCATTTAGTGTTTCCATCTGGCGTTTCATCCCGCTCTGGTCCCGTACAAAGTTGCGTTCCATGCGGTCCATGAACTTGGCAAATGCCCAGAAAGACAACGTCTCGTCCTGCAAAATCACATAGATGGGCAGAAGCAAGTCGGTCATGCCCTGAACATACCCCAAACGGTCGTTGTACTCGTTAAAGGTAAGAAGGATCTCGCGGAGGGCAAAAAGGTGTCTGTTGCTGATGATGGCCAAATCCCACTGGTCGTCGTCGTCGCTGGCAGCCTCCTCCTCGGCGGATTTTTGGAAAATCGCCAAATGCCGGTCATTCCGGTGCACGTCCTTCTCAATACGGGTTTTCTGGTCTTTCCAGAAGTCCGTGCCGCGTTTCTGCTCGTCTTCGATCCACCGTCTCTTGAAGTCGGCATAACCCGTCACAAGACTCTCCCGAAGGGTTTTCCGCTCGGAGTCGGTGGATTCCCACGGGTAAACGCCGAGCAAAAAGAGCCATGCTTCCGGCCGGGCCTCCGGTTCGATTCCGCCGTGGAACACCCGCTGCTTCACCTCCGAAACCGTCACCAGGAGCGACCCGGAGTGGTCAAAGAAGCCACGCCACTCCACTGCCGAAACCGGCTTTCTCCGAGATACCTGGCCGACTTCCTCCGGAGTTAACACCTCGGCTCCGAGCTCCCGGTTGATCCGTGTGTACACAGCGTCGTCAAGCATGTACTTTCGCTGCAGCAGCTCGGCCTCCTCCTTCACCTGGGCGGCCCACCGGGCCAAATAGACCCTGGCGGAGTCGAACTCGGTCAGAATCCGCTGCACCTCTGGCTGCCGCATCACCAGCTGCAAAACAGCACTAGGCACGTGATCCTCCACGAGATCGGCCATTTGGTTCCGTGTTTTCTGCCCAAACAGAGCCACCGTCTCCAAAACCTTCCACTTGGCGTTGGCAAGCATCTTGTTGACATCTGGAAAAGCTGGTTTTTTCGGCTGGGCGGGTTTGGGCTCCGAAAGTGGCGCAAAGTTGGTCAAATCTGCACTCAGCGGGTCCACAAGAACCACACTGGGCTCCACCGTCAGCCTTTCCGTCTTGATGAGTTTCCCGAGCCGGTCGAGGAAATCTGCCCCACCCCAGTGCACCAGGCCATCTTTGCTAAAGGTGTCAAAGTTGCGGTTCATGAGCTGTTGCTTTGCTACTGTCAGTGGCAGCTCGTCGTCGTGGAAAAAGAGCACCGGCATCTGCTTCCCCGTCTTCAAATGCACTATTAGTGACCCGTACCACCATCCTGGCGACGGTTTCCGGACCTGAATCAGGTATATAAGCGCAATTGCCACCACAAAACCGTAGCTGTCTGGTTCTGGCGCAGAAACGGTCCGTTTGCGTCTTCCCGGCTTGTCGTCAATCTCCAAGTCGATTTCCTGGTAGATTGTTTTATCTTTGGTGGAGATGCTGCTTTCGGGGACAAACCGCATAAGCACATCTTTGTCTGTGGCTGGGCCCAGCGGCCGGGACAAAATGAGGTATCCCGGAACGTTGTCCTTGTTGGACTTTGTGGGATGTAGGTAGACCTTTGATTTGGCGTATTCGATGTTCATCGAGTATTCTGAGCGAAGCGAAGAATACGAGCAAAAACTGCTTAAAATATTTCAAAGAATTTCTTCAGTAAAGAGTTGCTTCAGTGTACTTTGCTTTAAAGCTAGTAGGCTTTCTTCAGGTCTAATTTGACACTGTAGTTTATCTTGTAATTGATCTAGGAAATCTAGTCAAATGCTGGGCTATTCTAATCTAAAGCCCAATGGAATGGTAAGTTTTTGAGGCACTTCAATAGAATTGGCCTGCTAATTGAGTTGCAACTTGGAGCTAAACCGACAGTTTCCAATAAAGTCAAACAAAATTTCGCCAAATTATCGAATAAACCCAACAAATTCAGCTTAAATCCACAAAAACGGGAAAATTGGAGTGATCTCTAAACGGCGGCGATTGGAGATTTGGTGATCTGGGAGAAATGCTGGTCAGATGGGCCTGATCAGAGGGAATTTACAGGAACGGCTGAACCAAAAATAAAAGAAAACCGCCAGAAATGGAATTTTTGGCAAATTGGTAGAAAAATGACGGAGTAAATGGGTGGCGAAAGTCGGGAATGACAGCCATGGATCAATGGTTGGTACTGCATAATGTGCGATAAGGATACTATGGACAACTGGTTGTGAGGGCGCGCCAAAATCCCCTATCATTGGTCCCTTGGCCCAGTTGGTTAAGGCGTGGAGCTAATAACTCCAAGATCAGCAGTTCGATCCTGCTAGGGACCATTCTTTTTTCATGTTCTTACTATCCTATTAAATGCCCTTTTGTTTTAGAGGACCCTCTTTAGAAAATATATATGCGCTTCTGTGAGCAGGTTTGAATTGCTGCAAATTGGAAACACCCGTACACCAGGCTACCCCGGGCATTTTGGGGGCCACCAACTTTCACCAAATTTGCCTGCTTTGCTCCCAAACTTTGTGTGGCGTTAAAGCAGACTTTTAGGATTCCAGAGATGTGCTTTATATGTTTATACCTGCCCTATGGGGGATTCTACTGACATCTGCTTATCTGCAGGACTTGCAACAAGAGAACCTACAAGTCCGTATTTATGTCTTTATTAGAGCTTTCCTGGAAAGCGTATGTATACAAGTAGTCTATAGAACAGCAGGTCACCCCCAGGCAACAATAGGCCAGGACGTGAGCCGATTCTTGGTGAGTTTTTAAGTGGCCTCGGTTGGATCAGAGGTAAAGAGAAGCAGCCAGAACAATATCTCTGTGAACCAAAGCCGTAGCCTTCTCCATCTTGTCCTCCAACTCAATGTTACCAATGGTCTTGGCGGCCTGGATCATCTGGCGGAGCATTTCCTCAAGCCGCTTGAACGTTCTGATCAAAGAACCCTCATAAACATCGGTCATTTTGCAAATCTGGGTGAATGTGGCCCCGGTGCACCAGGCGAAAATGACCTCCATGAGTTCTGGGCGGAACAGCTCGACGTACTCCTTTTCGGCAACGTCGACTTTGCACTCACGGCAAACAGCAGCAATTTTCTTGGCCATGTCCTGGAGATTTTTAAGCGGATCAGCCAACTGCGGCTTGAGTCTAGGCACTTCCTTGGCCCGTTCCTGGAAAACAAAGCACGACAAGAGAGCAGCACATTGTTCCGGCAGCAAATCAGAGAAGGTACCGTTGAAAAGAAGCTCGGTCAAAAGGAGCTCGTCTCCGGTGGAAATCTCACAAGCCACTCTGCCCTTCAACTCGATGATGTCATCTGCTGTAGTGAAGCCCAACTTACGAAGCACCCGTTTTCTGTGGCGCAAGTCGTCCAATTGGATCACCGCCTGGGCCTGCAAAATCTTATCTTTTGTGAGGCCAATTTGGTGCTCCACCTCCCGCTTGGCAGCGTACTGTGGGTAGAGCTTGGAAATGCGGTCGGAATCGTGCAACACGTTGGAGGCAAGTTTGCCTTCGAGAACGTCGATTTTCCGGAGAAGCGTCTTGAAGTCCGGGTCGGAGATTTTCATGGCCTCCACTGGGTGCATGAGCGGGATGCCGTCCGGGAGTTTTCTCGGCAAGTCTCGGAGCGTCTTGACCAAGCTCCGTTTGGCCGCCAGACTTTTAAGATCGTCCGGCACCTTCAAACGGACACTCAGAATGGCATAGAGCGAGTCCAAAGTGACCGGAATGTACTCGGCCCGGGATTTTTCGCCCTCCTTGGCCGGTCTAATGCCCACGGGAAGAAGCGGACTGAACGGCTTGATGAGATTCACCGGAGAATCGATGAACATCGTGCACACAAACACAGAAACCAAGTACAGCTCGTGGTCGGTGTAGGACTGCAGCAGGTCTCTTTTGTTTGTTCTTTTCTGGAACGAAGCCACCATGCCCCAGCCGTAGTCGTCTTCACCGACTTTCACGTGCACAACTCTTCCTGGCTGCAAAAACGGCAAAATGTGGCCTGGATGGGTCACCACACGACGGACGTCCGCCTCGTAGCCCTCAAGCTGCTTCTTCAAGTCGTAGTACTCCTTGACGAGGAATTCGTCCTCGATTTCAAAAGCCGCATGCTCAGATTGCAACTGGCGGAGATGCTGCTCCAATTTTGGCACGCTGGCGGCGTTCTGGAACTGGAAAAACGAGCTCTGGAGCATAAACTCAGGCAGAATGCCCTCCACTCTCATAAGGTTCAAGATCATGTTGTAGCCCAAGTGGAACGCCGAGTCAAGTCTGTCTGCCTGGCCCTTGACCATTCCTTTGGCCACCTGCGGCTCCATTTTCTCGTCAATCATCATAATCACAATGCCTCGGTCGTCAAGACCTCTTCTACCGGCACGGCCACTCATCTGAATGTACTCACCGCCAGAAACCCACCGGAACCCCTGGCCGTCCCACTTACGCACAGAAGTGAACACAACGGTTTTGGCAGGCATGTTAAGACCAATCGAGAAGGTTTCCGTGGCGAAAAGCACCTTGAGAAGCCCCTCCTGGAACAAAATCTCAATGATCTCCTTGAGAATCGGAAGCAACCCAGAGTGGTGGATGCCAATGCCCCGCTTCAAGAGGGGCAAGATGTTTTTGATCTGGGGCAACTCTCTGTCGGCCTCGGGGAGAAGCGAAATGGCATTGTCGAAGATCCGGGTCAACGCCTGGCGTTCGTCGTCGGTGTTGAAGTCCAACTTGGACATTTTAAGCGCAAGCAGCTCGCAGTCCCGCTTGGAAAACGAAAACACAATCACCGGATTGTACCGTTTCATGTAGATCATCTTGACAATCTTGTAGATGTCCAGCTTGCCGTCCTTGTTGCCGCCTTTGAACGTTTCGCCCTTTTTACCTCTGGAGTTGGCTGCAGCCGGGTCATCTCCCGTCTGGTTCAGAATCAGCAGCATGGCCTTCTGGAAGTTCTCCTCGCGGAAAGTGCCCTTTTCGTCCACCACAAGGTGGATTCCGTCTCCGGCAGCGGGGAAAAGGTAGTGCTGCAACGGAGTTGGCCGGAAGTCCGTGTAGACCACGTGACACGGCTGGTTGTGGGTGTCGACGACCCATTCGGCAAACTCCATGGCGTTCGGGATCGTGGCAGAAAGGAAAACGTGGTGCACCTTGTCTGGGAGCAAAATGATCGTCTCTTCCCAAACCACACCACGCAGTTTGTCTCTCATGTAGTGGACCTCGTCGAAAATGACCCAGGCCACTTCCCGCATCACCTCGGAGCCTCGGTAGAGCATCAGCCGCAAGATTTCCGTTGTCATCACAAGACACCCGGCGTCGGGGTTGATGGTGACATCTCCGGTCATAAGTCCGACATCTCCGAACTCCGCAAGCAACTCTCTGTACTTCTGGTTCAGCAACGCTTTGATTGGCGACGTGTAGATCACTCTCTGCTTGTCTCGGAGCGACTGGGCAATGGCGTACTCTGCCACCACCGTTTTACCGGCGGATGTGTGCGCAGACACCAAAACTGACTCATTCCGGTCAATACACGAAATGGCTGTGTCCTGGAAAGGATCCAAGACGAACGGATACGTCCGGGCCTCGTTGGTACGCTTGTGCTCGGAAATGGGCTTGTATGGGTATTCTGGCGGAATGGCCACTTGGTGACGAACCTGGTGCTTGAGCTTGAGCCCTTCGGCCTGTTTTTCGGCAAGAAGCCCGCTCGACGCAGCCACTTCTCTGGAAGCTTCAATTTCCACCGCATCGGACACAACCGGGTTCTTTTTTTCCTTCTTCTCTCGTTTTTCCCGCTTGGTCTCCTTTTTCGGCTCCGCCGGCTCCTCAGCTGGCGCTGGTCTCTTGGGAGCCTTTGCCCCGTCCCGTTTGGGTGGGGCTTCGGGCGTTTCGTTAAAGACGCCGAATAAGTCCATGGTGGTTGGATCTGCACCCTCTGATGAGATAAAAGGCGAAGAGGTTGTGTGCAGGTGATGACTTGTCACGTGACCCAGCCCCGGCGGAAGACGGGTTTGGCCCCGATACTGCTCGACTGTGGCATTAAAGGGAATTGGATTTAAACTGGGAGTTTTTTTGTTTGTCTTGAGCCAGCTTGTGGTGCGTGGGCTTGATGTTGTAAGTTGAGAAGTCAAGAAAAGTGGGATTTTCACAAAAACGAAAAAGAATAGGAAAATTGTTAAACAGTGAAAGCTTGGGGTAAAAAAGCTGCTTTTGGCTAGCCCCAGTGATGCCTTGGTGCTGTATTTGGTACAACACTTGTGCGGTCTGGCTCTCTTATTGTAATTTGCCACAAATCAACGGCAATTTCTCCAGGTACTAATGTCAATGTAGAGAAATTGAAAAAATGAAAGAAGCATAACAAATCGGAAGCAGGCAATTTGATGGCTGAATCACCTTGTTCAAGTCATATACTCACAATTCTAGAAGCTGTAAGCGGCTTTTCCTGGTCAACTTTCCACAATGCCCAAAATCATGAAGTCAAATTCTTTTTTGTGAAGTTTCATAAAATTCTAATGAAAAAAAAAAAAAAAAAAAAAAAAAAAAAAAAAAAAAAAAAAAAAAAAAAAAAAAAGAAAAAGTAAATACCTATGGGCATATTCCAACTCAGCCTCAGCCTCAGCCTTGCGGCTCAACGGTTGCGAAACGCGCGGCTCTAAAAATCAGACTTGACGTCTTCCATGCATGGATTTTCCCCTGGAGTCATGTGAACTTTTTTGTTTGTTTGTTTTTCCTGGGCTGCAAATATTCCCTTTCTGTCCCCAGGGTCTTTTTATCTAACCACAATGAGTTTATATAGACACAACCAAGTCTGTTAAGTACGGCCCCAGCGGCGCCAAACCCCTTAAATCTGGCATTCCCAGAATCTATACCCCTTAGACTAATCCAAATCTTATCAGATCTAACAGATGTATCAGCACTCTATACCAGTCTTTTCATCTGTTTTGGAGTCTTTTTATCCGATTTCTGCTTAATCCGTCAAACAAAGCTGTTTGTAAAGGTGTCTGTGAAGTTTATAAAGATAATGACTGCCTGTTCGGTGGCAAATGATAAGCGGACGATCTTCGGATTTGCAGCCGGCTCGCGTATATAAGCTGGGGGTTCCGCACTAACAATAATACTTTTTTATTTTCTTTACTCAACTATTTAAACGAATGACATCGGTGGGTGCAGTCGGCGGTCTGGCCGAGGGGTATAAAAACAGAACGCCACACTACGCTTATTTCCGTGTGGTGCTAAGGATCCGGCGGCGTTCTTCTTTTTTTTTTTTCTTTTGTTTGGTTTTGGTTTTTGGTTGTCTGGCTAATCGCATTCGCAGACAATGTCGCTATGCGCCAACATGCATTCGCATGTGGAGGGCCAGGATTCTTATATGGTCATGTCGTAGAAGAAATCGTTGCGGTCCAACTTTCTACTCACCCGGAGAGTGTTGGCCAGGGATCTCCTCAGACACGGCATGTTGAGGTCGGCCTGTCTATCCTTGAGAACACGCCATTTTTCCTTGTCGTACTCGCCAATGACGGCACTGGGCAAGCTACTCACACGAGAGTTGTCCAGGGAAGAGGCAGAGACGGCTCTTGACATGGAGAAAAGCACAGGAATTGGCGGTGGCGGTCTGGGCACCGGTGGCGGTGGCTGCGTGACAGGAATCGTGAACAGGTGACGGTTGTTTGGGGTATTCACCTTGAGGAGGTTCTTAAACGAGCGTTTGGGGGAGCCCAGCATGAGGGACTGGTTCAGAGACTGCTGGTGGGAAAGCACGGTGGCGGCAGACGCAGAATGACGGTGATGCGGAATCAAGTCGGCCAGCTGAAGAGACTTGCGTTTGAAAAGAGAGGCGATTTTCTTGATTGGCAGCAGCCCGGTGGACGCGTTGGGGCCGGCGGTTGTGGCTGTGAAGTACGCGTCTTCCCTGACGGGACTGTGTTCCTGGACTGGTGTGGATGGCTCCGGCACCGATTCTTTCTCCTCGTTGGCCTTGTACACGAGAGTGGAGTTGCGCAGTCTGTATGTGTGGAGCAGCGGGGCGTGTCTGTCTGAGATGGTTCTTCCTGAGATGGTTCTTTCTGAGATTGTTTCGGGCCAGTCGGGGATGGCTTCAGGCCGGTTTTCGGGCCAATGGTGGCCCATCTTCTCCCACTGGTCAAGTGTAATAGAGCCGTGATTCTTGTCGGCCCACAGCGGCACCTGCACTTGAGGAATGGCCTCTAAGCCCTCCATCTGGTCGTGAAGCAGATCCTCCAGCCTACGTTGCTCCTCGAGGCTCTCCAACATGACTTTTCCCGGGGGTTTCCGGGTCTTTTCCACGTGGAGCTCCTCTGGGGAAGACATCCAGTTCCGCTGGTAGTATGCGTTCATTTCAGCCGCCAGCGGCATGCGTGTCAAGTGGTCGAACGCAAACTCTTCCGGAATGAGCGTCCGCTGCGATTCCTTGTGCATCACGACGGAGTTTCTGTCGGAGGCTTTTGAATTTTCTGTGGGTGCCGATTTTTGCGTGGCCTCATCGGCGATTTTGGTCTCGTGGGCCCGGTTAAGCAGAAGCTGCTCCAGAACACGCGTGGCCACCAGCTCAACGTCCGACTTCAGGTCCGGCTGCCAGTACTGGGCAGCTAGCCCCATGAAAAAACAGCTGAAGACAGCCAAGCACGGCAACACGGAGTCCACGTGACTCGGGTATGTCATGACGGGGCTTTTCACCAAAAAGGAAACAACCAGGCCAAGGTAGAAGGCATAGGCAACGAGATTGGGGAGCAGAAGCCAGGAGGATTTGTGTTGCGTGGCCATAACAACTGGCTCGCAGAAACACACGAGCAAACTAGCCACAGCGAAGGCCAAGGTGGACTTGGAGGACCGTCGGCTATACGCTAGGGCGGCAAGTACACCTTGCACTAGACATAGAAACATTAGCACCAGGCGAATGCCTCTATTGAGCCATATCATTGGAACGTGCTGTTTGGGAATTTGAATTTAGAGATGCTTTCTGAGTATGTGAGATTTCTATCTAGCATTGTTGATGCGAGCGTGTGTTTTTGCTTTCGCCCAAAAGGGTAACATGGTTGCAAATGCGAACAGGGGAACTACAGCCTATGTGCACGCAAGACGATTTTTTTTTTTTTTGTTCTCGTTCTACTCAGTCATAGCGGAAGTCACCTGACACCCAGCGGTTGACCATTTCGAGCGCATTCTCCGGCTGGTCGTATGGCACCATGTGACCACCACCAAACACACGCAAAAAGGTAAAGTGCTTGTGGTTCTTCACCTCACCAGCAGGCTTGCCCAGGACCTTCCAGGTTCTGGTTTCCTCGTTCTTGTAAGCCTTGTGGCCAGACCATGGCAATCTGTCGGCCCAGGCGCGGTTGCCCAACCAGTTGCAAATGAAGTCCTTGTCACCGGCGTAGACGAGCACAGGCAATTTTTGCTCCAACAAGTCAATGACGTTCTTGTGGTAAGGCTTCATCCAGTCACCGGCAAACAAAAAGTTACGGTTGATGTCAAAGTTGCAGCCTTCGTACTTTTCGACTTCAACGCCCAACTTGGCCTTCACCTCAGGCAAGTTCAAGTACGAGTCAATGTACTGCAAGTCCTTGTAGCACAAGGAGCTGCCGTCACATTCCTTTCTAATGTCGTACACGTTCTTGCCGGTCTTTTGGTAAGGACCCATCTGGGCATTGTTGCAGTAGATGGTGGCTGGCACACAGGACCACACCGAGCCAGACTCGTAACAGGACTCAATCAAAGACAAGCATCTAGGGATGGAAGCAGCCATGTTGTCGCACTCCTCAGGGTCCAAGACAGATGGCTCACCGCCCTTGCCGCAGGCCATTGGCTGGTAGTACTCGTACTGGGTCAATGGGTCGGTCAAACCGTTACCAATGAGCACGGAGGTCAAGTTGAACAGACGGTCGTCGTGGGACAAGATCTCCGAGGCAAACACTGGGATATAGTGGCCACCATAAGACTCACCGGCAATGTGGAAGTCTCTCTTGGCGTACTCTGGGAACTGCTTGAAGAACAATTCCAAAAAGGCGTACACGTCCTGGCCGGCAGCCACGGTGTTTGTGACGGAGCCAGAGGAGTACGAGTAGCCGACATTGACGGGCTGGTCCAAGAAAATCACGGTGGCGTTGTTGTTCCAGGCGTGAGGGTTGTAAATTGGCTTCAAGTCCTCACCAATGGAGGAAGGACCCAATTCGAAAAAGAGACCAGTCAAGGAGGAGCAGCCGGGGCCACCGTTCAACCACAAGATGACCGGGTCCTTCTTGGGGTCGTTTCTGGACTCAAAGGCCCAGAAGAAAAAGTGCTTGTCGTCTTCCTCAACGTCTAAGTAACCAGAGTACTGCTTGACCGAGTCGATGCCGAGATCCTCTGGGGTGGACTTGACACGCAACTTGTGGTTGGGCACCTTGTCCAGGGCCACATGGAAGTCAAAGGCGGACTGGGCCTTGATTTTGGAGCCTCTTGGGGAAGAGGAGAATTTCAACGAAGCCACGGACTCGGGGAACTTGAGGAGCACCTCGGACCAGGCCTTCTTGGCCTCGGAAGAAATAGCCGAGGCTGGTTCGTTGATCACCTGGGCAAACTTGGAGAGCCAGGCGTCCTTGGACAGGTCCAAGGCGGCAAAAAGCTCGGAGTACTGGGCGGAGGCGGAGGTAAACTTGTCGGAGATAACCTGCTGGAGGTTATCGGTGAAGCCGTGGCCCGGGATGGTGAGGGCCAGGGCCACCAGCACTGCGTAGGCAGTGGAAACGAGAGATAGCTTCATTTTGGTGGGGCGCCGATTGTGGGGGATTGCCTTCTTATATTGGTCTGGTGTATGCAGGAGCCCCTGATAAGCAGCAAGGTGCCGGGTGCACGGGTGTGCCGTGCTTGCTTACTAGGCGAAGCTGAGCATAAGCTTCTTCAGAAGCTGAGAATAATTCTACTAGTTAAGCTCAACTTCTTTAGAAACTGAGAATATTCGCTACTAGTGAAGAAAAGTTCTACTAGAAGACAAGCTGAGAAGACTGGTTGCAGTCTGCAACAAACTGACTAACATTCTAGAGATGCTATCTATGGAAGCTCTGCTTAGACATTGAGACTATTTGAGCATGTGCGAATTCTGGCTTGTGGGCTGAGAAGCTGATTACGTAATAATCTGGCTATGGAGCTCTATATGTAAATTGCAGCCAATTGAGCTCAAATACCCAAGTTTTAGCCAATTGGGTCTTTTGGGCTCTGGTCTGCCTAGTGTGTGTCCGGAGGTACGGGTGTCACAGTGGCAGCCAGACGAAGAGTAACTCGTCAAGTTTTTGATATATTGGAAATTTTCTGTAAAAATGCCTATAGGTTGAATTTTCAGGTTCTGTTAGCAAGTTGGCCAAATTGGGCCATAAAAATCCATCTTTATTTTTGTGGTATTACTATGGCAGTTTGGAGTGCTGGTGAAGATTCTCAATTTAGATGTGAAATGCACCACTGAACGCAAACCGAGAAACGCAAAAGACACACCAAAAATCGGAAAATAGAAATTAATTGCCAATATTAGAATAGCTAGAAATAAAGCAGTGGGGGTTTTGATATTGGGCCTTATCGTGGCTTGGAGAGGCACAGGAGGGTGTCATTTTGTAGTACCTCTCTTATCCGGACTTACCTGCTTCTACACCTCTGCTATCCGGACCGACCTTAAACACCTCTCTTATCCGGACGCCCATTTCTCAAAAGCTCCAAAGCCTTCGATGCTCAGTAGCCTCTTGGGCCAATTGTCGGTTAAGCTTCCCGGCACATCCGCCTGCTCACCTTCTACAGACGCTGACGCTATCTTGGCATGTGTGACGTCCTGCACAATGGCCCACGCATCTGGTTGGGAGCCTGGATGTGGTAGGTTTGTAGAGATAAGAGACGAAAGAGGACGAAAAGGGGACCAAAGAGGAAGGCAGCCATACTGTATACAATTGGGAGACTCTTGTGCTGAGTTGTTTTGGAGTTCACGTGATCATTTCATGCTCCTTCGGATCATGTGATTCGTGGATCATGTGACACGCATCTCCACCACCACCACCACATGATCAAAAGGCACAAGAACCAGGTGGTCAAGACGCTCCCGCGGGAGAAGCACGAGTCCCGAAAAGAGTACCACGAGCGGGCACTCCACGAGTACCGAGTCTTGCGGAATCTCCACCACAAACACGTGATTTCGGTGGGCCGGTGCCGGACGCCGGTTTTCGGGCTGGTGAGTTTTGCCATGGATGCCGGCCTGGCGGAGAACGTTTACCAGCAGGCCCGGACAAACGGAAGCAAGGTTTCCACCCGGGAAGCCCTCTGTGTGTGGAAACAGATTGTTTCCGGTGTTTTGTACCTCCATCAAGAAGGGCTCTGCCACCGGGACTTGAAGCTTGAAAATGTCGTTTTTGACCGGGAAAACGGCACCGTCAAACTCATAGACTTTGCCACGGCCACTTCCGGGGGTTCTGCCGTCGGAATAGTCGGGTCTAAACGGTATATGGCCCCGGAAATGTACTCCGAGATCCACTATGCAGGCTTTCCCGTCGACGTGTGGTCTCTAGGCATCATGGCGTACTTCTTGTTGAACCGCCGCTTCCCGTGGAACGAAGCCCACCTTTCTGATGCTGATTTCCGAGGGTACACCGAAAAGGGAGCCATTTCCGGGCTCCTCGAGGCGATCTGGCCCTGTTTGGCCGTGCTGCCAACCAGCCGCATCTCCGTGCAGAGCTTGGCTGACTCTGAGTGGTTCCAGCTGGTGCCCTGCTGTGACCAGAGTGTTTGTGGGGAGCATGTTATGAAGTAACACCCGTTCACGTGATAAATCACGTGAATGCAACAAAACTGCTTATTCCTTGCTTTGGAAAAAGGTTTCCGTGTTATTTGGTTCTGTGGACCGACACAACTGCATTTGAGCATTCACCAGAAGCCGGGGGCTGACTGGTGTTATAGAAAATAGAGCATAGAAGCATATAGTTAATGAAAATGCTGGCATGAACGGTGACTGTAGGTTGTGCCTCAATTGAGTAGAAAGTCCCAGTTTCTTGTGGAATTTGGATGGCTTAATTCTGTTTGAAAGTGTTGGCTGGCTATGCTTGCACGCTTACATAATCAAGCCTCGGAAGTGGGTGCAAACGACAATGTCGTGGCTGGGGGTGGCCATTGGACCCCACTAAAACCAACCTAGAGTTTCCGTCTAACAGAATATGACGGCACTTTCTGAATCAGCAAATTAAGGAACCTCCAGGGTTCAAAAAACTTAAAAACCCAAAAATGTCAAGGAAACCCCAACGTACCCACAGAGGCTTAGAAAGATCCTAGCTATCACTAGAAAATATTCTGAGCCGCACATTTGAGTTCATTATGAGAAGCAAACGGCCGTTTAGAGCGCAATTAGCGATTCGCAACCAACGTGTGCAGCAGAGTGCGCCTACGCACCAGAGAACACAATTATGTAAGAACAGGCAGTTTTGAAAGCAGGCATTTTTGAAAGCAGGCAGTTTAGTAAGAGCAGGCGGCAGGAGATACGGCAAGTCAAATAGTACCCTTTGGTAGGACTGTACAACGGCTGCAGAGAAGCTTGTTCTTGCACCCGTGCACCAGATTTCACACCCGTGCACCGCGTACTGACGTGTGAGTCAACGAAAAACCACCATCTCTTACCAAGGTATTATGCTTCGTTCAGTTACTCGGATAGCAGCCAGACGGTACGCCGTCGGCCCACAGGCATTGCGCATGCTCCTGGACCCCGTCAAGAGCGTGGACCCAGAAATGGCCCTGATCTTGTCGGAGGAGAAACACAGACAGCGCAGTTCTGTCACGTTGATCCCCAGTGAAAACTTCACCTCCAAGGCCGTCATGGACATGTTGGGCTCTGAGATGCAAAACAAGTACTCTGAGGGTTACCCTGGTGAGCGTTACTATGGTGGTAACGAGTTCATCGACAAGGCCGAGGCTCTTTGCCGCAAGAGAGCCTTGGAGGCCTTTGACTTGAACCCAGAGGAGTGGGGTGTCAATGTGCAGCCACTTTCTGGTGCTCCAGCCAACTTGTACGCTTACTCTGCCGTCCTCAATGTCGGTGACCGTATCATGGGATTGGACTTGCCCCACGGTGGCCACTTGTCCCACGGTTACCAGACCCCACTGACCAAGATCTCGTACATCAGCAAGTACTTCCAGACGATGCCATACCGTTTGGACGAGTCCACCGGTCTCATTGACTACGACAGACTCGAGGAGAATGCCGTTCTTTTCAGACCAAAGATCATCATTGCCGGTGCCTCCGCATACCTGCGTGTCATTGATTACGCCCGTATGCGCCAGATTGCCAACAAGGTCAATGCTTACCTTTTGTCCGACATGGCCCACACTTCTGGTCTTGTTTCTGCCGGTGTGACCCCATCTCCTTTCCCCCACTCTGACATTGTCACCACCACCACCCACAAGTCCTTGCGTGGTCCACGTGGTGCCATGATCTTCTTCAGAAAGGGTGTGCGGAAGACCAAGAAGAACGGTGACAAGGTGCTCTACGACTTGGAGAACAAAATCAACTTCTCCGTCTTCCCTGCCCACCAGGGTGGTCCTCACAACCACACCATCTCTGCCTTGGCCGTGGCCTTGAAGCAGACCCAGGCCCCAGAGTACAAGGAGTACCAACAGAACGTGGTTGACAACGCCAGCAAGTTCGCCACCGCTTTGTCCAACCGTGGCTTTGACCTCGTCTCCAACGGTACCGACACCCACTTGGTGCTTGTGGACCTCCGTTCCAAGAACATTGACGGTGCCCGTGTTGAGTACGTTTTGGAGAGAATGAGCATTGCTGCCAATAAGAACACCGTTCCAGGTGACAAGTCCGCCTTGTTCCCATCTGGTTTGCGTGTGGGTACCCCAGCCATGACCACCCGTGGCTTTGGTCCTGAGGAGTTTGACCGTGTTGCTGAGTACTTCCAGAAGGCCGTTGACATTGCCCTCAGATTGAAGCAGTCCAACGAGGGCTCTTCTGCCAAGGAGCTCTTGAAGCACTTCAAGGAGTTGGCTCAAAACGACCAGGAGGTCCAGGCCTTGAACCAGGAGATCCAGCAATGGGTGCTGGAGTTCCCTGTCCCAGGTGACCACTAAAAGCGATATGCTAAAAGCAGTAGTTTCTATATATAATCTGCGTTTGACGTTATTTGATCTATGTAGCTTTTTTTATAGCTTACCATTTCATGTGAATTACAGTCCATTTGCTAAAAAAGAGTTGTTGAAAGAGGGCGCACTTTGCTTCTTAAATAGACAAACCAAATTTGCAGCCATCCGGTGGCGGTTTCAGAAATTTGCAGCCACCCCTTGCAAGAACTATAAAAACCCCCGCATTCCCACATTTTTCTCTTTTTTCTTAATTTTTGTTAAAGTCAGACTCATCGAAGCGGCACTGCTATAAAAGTATAGTATAGATTTCAGTAAACCAAGGGCTTCCATGGCCCACCTTAAATACTTATGCTTTTAGGAAACCCATGAACTCTAGAGCTCATACAAACCACAATTTGGAAAAGCAAAAATTTAGTATTTACAGATACTGGAACTAGTTGGTGGATCACCACGTGACCAGCATATCACGTGCGCAACTACTTATCGCACCCAGATCACCACCGCACAACTCCAGCCAACAAAACCACAACACAAATGGCGATTCTGTGGTCGAAAAACGGGTTCATCACGTATGCGGAGCCCGAGGCGGCATCCCACAATGTGTGTCTTACGTACCTTGAAAACACAGACGGCCAGCACTGGCAGTTGGCCAAACCTACGTTTCTCACAGTGAAGCTGCTGGAGTCCGTGGCAGCCCCTAAAGTGCAGCAGCTCAAGTGGAGTAACCTCCTGACAGACTTGGCTGTGTGGGATGAGCTCGGAAACTTTTACATTTTGCTCACTGGCGTTGGTCTCATCCACAAAGATGAGGAGAAAAAGGAAGACGACGGGCCCAGCTACGAGTTGACGTCATACAACCACACGGAGATGATCTACAGAGACGTGGTTCAGCCGCAGGCACACACGCAATGTGTAGCCTTTGAGTGGCTTGGCATCGAGAAGCCCATGATTGTCAATAAACGGGCCACCATGGACCAAGCGGTCCACTACGAAGTCGGACAGCACCATTTTGTCGGTGTCACGCACCCAATTCCTACAAAACAAGCCTGTGTGGCTCTTCGGCAGAACGGGTTGGTCAATATTTATTACCAGGGAGAACACAAGGTGGAGTACCACAAAACATCTCTAAATTTGGCTCCAGACGGCTCCGAGGGGTCTGTTTTGTTCACCAAGGCTGCCATTGGGTATGCGCCAGACAAGATTGTGGTGGCAGCCTACGATGCTCGTTCTGACCGTATCTTGGTGTACTTTTTGGCCGTCGAGTGGGGTTTCCTTGTGAACCTGGCCAGACGCCAGAAAGAAGACCCCCACTTCCACACACCCAAGGACATCCAGCAGAAACTGCAGCCATCCGTTTCATGCACCATGGTGAAAACGATAAAACCACCGGCAAAGACATCTGTTTCCCCAGAAACGCTGTCTCTCTTTCTCCAGCATATTCACGTATTTTCTCCATACCACATGCCCTCAACAACAGACATTGTGGTTTCTTACGAGTGTATGGACCCTGTTTACAGCCGGAAGTTCACGAAAATGTTCCGCTACAATGTGGAGCAGCCAAAATTGGACATGTTTGGGTCTGAGGAGTTTGGCGTGCCGCACTTACAGCTCAAGGACGAGATGGCCGTGCCGCATCTTCGTCTGATTGAGCGGCTGTACATTGACGGGCTCTTGTTTCTTGTATACGAAAGCGGACAAATCGACGTTATTGACCGCCAAGGATGGGGCAAAGTGGAGGTGGCTGAGAAAGCCGTCATCGGGTCCTTGCTAGATTGTGGCTTTTCCTTGCCCCTTGTGCCTCGCTCGGAGTTGCTCTGTGTTTCTCCAAATGCTGCCGGAATCCTCTACTGGGACGGTGAGCTACACTTTGAGCCTCTCCGCCGTCAAGACCATGCTTCTACCCGTCCAGCTGCCATTGCAATAGCCTACATGCACGCCACAGCTTGCTACGGCAACACATGCTCTGACGATTTGATGGTTGTTTTGAAATCGGAACTCGATAGCATTCCTGAGCAAGTTGTTCCTCATATGGTTGACGAAGTCATTGCGGAGTGCCACCGTTCGATCAATTTCAAGCTCAACTCGTTCGGCAAAGAGTCTGTGGACAAGCTTTTGCTGAACCCACCACTCCAGAAGCTTCTATCTGTGCAGCTTCTCTTGGGAGAAACTCCCCACACAAACCAAACTATCAAAGACATGGCGTGGATTGTGCTCAATCTCCGGTCCACCAGCTTTGGCATAATGTTCTCGCTTTCGTCTATCTACAGGCAAATGAGCAAGAAAAAGCCCCACGAGGACTCGTTGGCAGACTCTATGGGCAGAGCCGAGTGTATTATTCTGCTTATAGGTTCAGTCAAGTGGCTCATTGATTTGATTGTTTACTTAAACCAGGAGCTTCTCCAATTGGCGTTTTCAAAGTCTCACCAGAGCTCTTCCCGAGTGAACATCAGCAACTCTGTTGTTTTACCGGTCATCTTGGGTAAAGTGCCCCGTTTGTTCCTCATGTACGCTCTTTCGTCGATTGGCAAAACACACGAAATCCTCAAAAAAATATACAAGGACTTGAGCGAATCCAACAAGCTCTACACGCCAATGAAGGAGGCACTCAACCGGTTCTTTACAGTGTGCAATTCTCTGCCGTGCAACCTTGGGCTTTTCGAGAATTTCTTGAGAGAATGTGAGATTTTCGTTAACAAAGAGCTTACGGCTGTTGTTGGAGACGACAAGCAGCGGCAGTTGGTTATTGAGCAGGAGCTTTTCTGCAAAGGCATTGTTCCGGCCGAGATTCTCCCCATTGCCAATGCGTTGCTTGAAAGACACACAGCAACACTTTCTCGAGAGCTCAGACTCTCGGAGCTCTATTTTTATGAGTCCAACTGGATTGACGTCGGCATAGCAAGACTCCCCACGTTCAAAAACCAGCAAGAACCCGATGGTCCATACTTTCCAACAACACCACGGCTTCAATACTCAGAGAACGAGTTTGTGGATGCGCTTCGGAAAATCATCATTTCTGCACTGCCCAGGATCAAGTCCGGTGGTTCTTCGGCCATGGGCCAGGGCTACGACCTGAGAGATATGATCAAGAAATGCACACGATGCAGAGCCGTTGCGTTGGTGGCAGATCCGTCAGTTTTCGACAGCCCCAACAGCTTGGGCTTGTGGACGATGGTTTTCCAAAGAACGTGTATTTGTGGATCAGCGTGGATCAACTGCACATGAGATCACATAAAGTCGTCGCTCACTTCCACCGCAGGCTCCACTTTGGTGACGTCACGTCCGTGCACCATTTCCCTGTAAGTATGCAAGAGACCGTCTTTCCAGACTCCGAGCTCGACGTCCCGCTTGAACAAAAGATTCTCCAAAGTGGCCACCTTCTGTTTCCAGAGATCGGTGTTGACCATGTGGGGATCAAAGACGGCCAAATGGGCCAGAACCAAAGCTGGGAGCTCGTTGAGCAAGAATTGGGAAGAGTGGTTGAATCTGGATGCAACGTTGGCCAACTCCAACACGAGATTCTGGGGCAATTGAGTCACCGCACGGTCACTGAGCTTGCCGTCTTGCACCAAAGCCAAGAAGAGCTCTTCATCGGAGAAAAGATGGAGGATGCAGCGGAACTTTGGGTGAGGAAGCGAGACTAGGAACGGGATGGAGCGGAAGGAGTCGTCGTAGACGGCTTTTTTGTTTGACAAGCGGGAAAGGTTTGTTGCCAAGAAGACGTTGCGGCCGTTTTCCGAGGAGATGTCAATGAGGTCATTGGCAAAACGACCAAGGAACTCCGTAGACCACTGCACGGCGTCTGGCGTGTTGCAATGCATGACGGAATGGTAAAGCAGTAGGAGAGCGGAGTCTATGAAGGAGTCCCAGAGCGTAGGAGCAAAAGAGGCAAAGTTTTCGAGGCACCTGGCCACCA
Source organism: Osmozyma mogii (assembly GCA_030573315.1). NCBI lineage: Eukaryota > Fungi > Ascomycota > Pichiomycetes > Serinales > Metschnikowiaceae > Osmozyma > Osmozyma mogii. The sequence continues at coordinate 92,526 of JAJMDB010000002.1, forward strand.
CAGGAAGCACGGCATTGAACAGGTCATTTTGCTCCAAATCGACGACGGTCTGGTGGAACTGGATCATCACGTGAAGAAGCAAAAGATCCACATCATTGTTGGGTCTTCTGGCCTCGGCCAAAAGGCTAGGAAGCTGTGGGAATGACGTCAACTTGGCCACCCCCGGCAAACCGGGGCATTTGCGCAAAAGGATGGAAACAGCCCCAATGTACCGAGAAGTCAAGGTTGCATCGTCAATGGGCACCAATTCGTCATGTGACAGCAAAAGCAAGCCGGAGGTTTGTTTGAGCAACTCTCCGGGGACCAGCTCCAAGAGTGACTCGACTTCAGAAGCCACGGCCAAGGTGTTAGTGGCTGTTTTCTGGAGCGAAAGAGATAAGGCGTTTTTGAGGAAATCCGAATGGGCCAAAAAGTCCTGGGCATCTGAGTCGTGGTCCAAGAACTTTGTTTTCACGAGATTGACAATCATAAACACTACAGAGGGCAGACCGGAGGCCAACAAGTCCAAGACGGAGTCTTTGGGGAAAAACTTAAAGGTGTGGCCGAGGGGCAATCTGGCCAAAATGACCGAAAGCAACAGCACAAAGATGTCGTCGTACAACGGGGAGTTGAGGATTCTGGCGATCTGGGGGAGAATGGTGGCCAAGACGGGGTTCTCCAAGGGATCGGATGCCAGCAAGAGGGCGGGGTGGGCTCTTATGTAATCCTCATATTTTTCGACAATTTCACTGTCGAGGTCGTCGTCTTCGCTATAGTAAGCCAGGAGGTACTCTGAGATGTTTCTCGACGGCGGATCGAGCTCTCTTTGCAACATGGTGAGGAGGAGTTGAGGATGCGATGGCGAAATGTGGAGAGGTGGTTGTATGCAGTCCTGCTGCAACTACGAATGACAAGATGATTCAGAGATGAAGATGAAGAGATGGAGAGATGGAGAGATGGTTGTGGGGGACCAGTTGCCAAGACCGAAGGTTGGTGGCGGGTATTACGATGGCGTGGGCGGGCTATATACAGAAGACACGTTTCCCCTGGCGATATTTTTATGCGGGACGGTTGTTCCGATCGTTGATCGTCGCAAGTTGCAGAAGAGATGCTTCTGTAGACCCTTGTGCTTGTAAAATATCGGTTCTGCGTCGATAGCCCGCCATGCACCGTGAGGAAGTAGAGCCGGAATAAACAGGAAAACCGTAGGAAACGGCTGCTGGTGGTGGCGGCAGGCGAATTCTCCAGGACAAGTACGAGGCAACCAAGGCGGCACGTGCCGGGGAAGTGGTTTGCGACTTGACGAGAAGCCGCCTCATGGTGGAATAGAGAGGCGCCCTACATGCAGAGAGGGATCGCTCAACGTCTGGTTTGCAGCGAGGTTGGATCCCCCGCGCAGGCTAGTGCGTGAAACAAATGGGCTTTCACTTGACTAAGGAGGAGAAAGAGGCTTAAAAAAAATGCGAAACCCGCCGATCGCTGCATTCCTCGTTTCAGCATCTGTGACAGCCCCGGGGGTATAAAAAGGCCAGAGGATCGTTGTTTATTTGGGCGGTCTAATTTTTTTTTTGCTGTTTGGCTATTTGGTGTGCTTTTCCGCCGCGCGTCCAATTTATCCGAATCCGTACCCGTGTTGTCATCTTTTTTCTGTGCTCGTCAAAAATCAGACGCACATTCCCATTGCATCCACAGTGGTTCTATTTTCCCGGCAAAACAAATAAAAAACCCCATCGTGTTCCATTTGGAAAACTAGCAACCCCCGTCCTCATGTTTTATAGTGCCAAAACGGCCCAGGACGACTCTGCAGAAACCCTCCATTGCAATGTCAACATGAAAGATAAACAAATCGACCCGTCTCCCGTAACCCCCACTTCAAACAGGCTGGACCCCCAGGAGTTGGACAAGAAACAGGACTCCACCAGCGACTCCACCTTTGTGGAGAAGGACAGATCCGAGGAGAAGTCCGAGGACACAGCCAACCAGGAAACAGATAAGCCTCAGGACGCAGAAAACGACGCCGACAAGTCAGCAGAGCTCCCTCCACTCCCAGATGAAAAGACCCCGCCAGAACTCCCGGAAAAACCCCAGAGCCCAGTCGACAAACCCGTTCCTGAGGTTCCCGAGGAGCCAACAGACACTGCGGAGTTACCAGAAAAGGAAACAGAAAAGTTGGAGAAGAAGAAAACCCACCTCGAAGAGCTCCAGGACATTGCAGAAAGAATGTACAGCGAGCAGTTTGTGCTGATCAACCCAGAAGAGTACACGCAGTTTTTGGCTGCCGACGACCCGGACCTGGCCATGATCCGCAAATACTACATGAACTGCTTCAAGTGGGACAAAAACCTCCTCAAGGCCACAAGAACACTCTGCCAAAAGCTCTACCTCAAAGGTGAATCGCAGGAGATCGACCGGATTCTCTCGGCCTTCACCAAGCTGTACATTGTGCAGCACCCCGTCAACGTGTTCTGCACCAGAGACTTTGAAAAAATCTACATCATCTTGTACAGTTTGATTTTGCTCAACACCGCCTTGCACAACCTGGAGCTCAACAAGAGAAACAAAATCTCCCACACCGACTACGTCAGAAACACCTTCCAGACGTTTTTGCAGCTGGACAAGAAGTCGCTGGCCCGTCTTTCTGTGCGCCAGAAGATCTCCATCGAGCGGGAGTTGCACGCCTTCTACGAGGATTTGGCCAGCCACGAGTTGTACTTGAAGCAAAGTGGCAAGGAGTCCAAGCCCCACTCTAACTCAAAACGCATGTCTGTGGCCGAGACCATCCGTCTGACTGCTCTGACTCTGACTGCCTCTAACGCCGACGAAATACGACAACACGAGCACAACGACTTGTCCAAGCAAATGTCCAACAACTCGGCGTGGTCTGTTGACAACGACGACCGCAGAAGCTCCCTAGGCATCCTGCGCAAGATGTCGGGGGCTTCGACTATGCATGAAAAACGGCCTGCTTCTGCCGGCCGAGTCGGTTTCACCCGTGTTTTGCTCTCTGATTCCAGAAACTCGGCTTTCCGCCAGAAATCCTCGCTTGGCCACAAAACCTCCAGAGCTTCCATTTTGAGCAGAGACCTGGTGGGCCACGAAGACCAGCTGCTGATTGTCACCCACGGACTGAACTTGCAAAAAATCGACTTTGCCTTTGAGGGCCAAAAGGGGTGCCAGATGGAGTTGGAGGACTTTGACGGAGACGATTTCCAGGACGAGTACGACCAGAAACTCGAGTTGGACGGTGCTCCGTACCTTAAAGAGGGCCTTTTGAAGCTCCGCATCCAGCACAATGACCAGGCGGACGGAGAAAACACCTGTACGGCGCCGCTGGCAGCACTGATGACGCTGACGAAATCGCTGTTTTTCTCGTTTTTCTCGAGGAAAAAGGAACCCGAGGTGAAAACCACCCTCGGCACAAGCAACAGCATGTTTGCCAAATTCACAGAGTACTTTGTGGTTGTGTCCAAGGGAGAGCTCCGGCTCTACTCGTTTGACCCGAAGCTCATCAAGAAACTGCAGAAAGCAGCCAAGAAATGCAGTTTGCTGCCCAGCGAGGACGACATTGGCGACGGAAACTGGCTTAAGAACGCCGCCAACGTCGGCAACTACAACCTCTGTGCCACCGTGGCTCTGCTTGATACGCTGAGTGTCACAGCCAAGTCCAACAAGGTGCAGTGGACATTGACGTTCCCCAAGACGCTGACGAAAAAACACCAGAAAAAGTTCATCTTTGAGGCCGGCACTCCGGAAATCGCCAACGAGTTTGTGTCCACGTGTATGTACTGGGCGTCACGTATCACGGCCGTTCCTCCGCTTGAGGAGTCTGTTTCTTCGATTGAGTACGGCTGGACCAACCTCGACCGTTTGATAAACCTCGGAGACAACTTCAAGAAAACCGAGGAGATCAAGCGCTGGGAGCAGTTGCCCAGAGGGGTGTACTTGTCCAATTATGTGGTTGTCACCAACATGGTGGAGGACAAGCAGTACACGGAGGGGCTTCTGAAGCAGTTTATTCTGACGGTCAAGTACTACAACCACCTCAAGAAGCTCTTCAACCAGTTTTCCCAAACAAGAACGGCCTTTTTGCGTGGATTGCGCAAGTACGCCAACACGGCCAACTACAAATTGGCTGCAGCCAACTACGAGGCCAGAAGCTTTGAGTACAGAGCCGAGTTGGCCAAGTACAAGCTGTATTTGATGACCATGGCGTTTGGGTTGAAGTTGCGGTTTGATTTGGAGCAGAGTGACCACAACGATCTCTTGCGGATGCAGATTCTCGAAGAAGCCGAGCAGGAGTTGTCTGAGGAGGAGATTCTGGATGAGCTCGAGAAGCGCAAGATTGCCATTGAGGCCGACGAGCTGCCTGTGGTGAGAGAAGCCAGGAAAGAAATCTACAAGATGAGCCAGGCGGAGGTGCCGAAAAAGGAAGAAGAAGTGGAGCAGCTGGAGGACGAGCTGGCCAACCCGTTGGTGAAGCTGCCCAAGACGTTTTCGTTGGCCAACATGAAGGAGGACGAAAGCAGTCCGATTTCGCAGTTGCTTTCTGCGGAAACCAAGCGGAAACCGGAGCCCACGCTCAACCGGGCCAAGAAGGAGCTCATTATGAGTTTCCTGACAAACACTATTCGTGAGGAGGACGAGACCGAGGACGTGTGGGCGTAGCCGCCATTAATCCCCTGATGCGACCGGGAGTATCAGCAGAATGAAATAATTTAATACATAATACCCACTGGCACCACGTAGATCAACCCGGTGCTGTTTTTGGAAGTGATCCGATCCCACAGGAATGGCATATTTCAGCATCTGAAATTTAATATTTCAATTTAACGGTCTTAGCAGATTTAGGTTGGCTTTTGCATAAATGGAGTAGCCGCCAAGCGTTAGGCGATCGGCTACAGTTGTAATTTCCATAGTACAGATAATTGGAATTTCCGGAAAAGTAGGCTGATCCGCCGTTTTAGAGAAAGTTGATTTTTTTGTGGTTTTTGTGGTTTTTACGAGGATTTGTGGTTTTTGTGGGTTTTAGCCGTTTGTGTAATTGTGTTGGTATGTGGTGATAATGGTGGGTTTTGGATTTGTATGCGTTTTTGTTAGATCATGCTTTGTGGATTAGTGATTTGTATTTTACTGTAATTTGTAGATTTTAAAGATTTGTATTTTGCTGTAATTTGTAGATTTTAATACTACAACGGTTTCGGAAATATTAAACTAGCCAAAGAGTGTTGCCATTTTGCCCAGAGCAAATATGAACTTCGCACGACCAAAAATTATGCCATTTCTAGACAGAATGACATCAAAATAGCGATCACTGTTCCATCTGCAAGTGAATGGCCCGTTTATGACAGCTATTTGCCTGGAAACTGGAAAACATGGTTTTCTGGTCCTGGATGCGGCAACTGGGTGGTTGCAAAACCCGTACACCAGCTTACCCCAGGCACTTTTGGGGGTCGTCATTTGCACGAAAAGGGCCGATTTTGCAGATATTTTGGCATTAGAAGGTAAATTCGGCATCCAGGATTTCACTAATGTACTTTAAAACAGTTCAGCGGCCCGGAATGGGTAGTTAGACCCTCATGTATATGCAGTCCGTTGATATTCAGTCCCAAGTACAACTACACTTGATTTTGTACTACGAATCTAGAGCAATTTAGCGGTCTGCTTATCTTTACATGGAAAACGAAAATTCCACCCAGTAAGCCCGACAACTTTACAATTAGCACTTCATACCCATAAGCAAAGCAGCCCGTACTATTAAGATTGCGACACTAAAAGGCTACCTGGTTAGCTTAGAAGAGTAATACCGTAAGTAACACTATTTGTCTATCTGGGCTGTCTCCTTATATGCAAGACACAAGTTGCAGCCATGCAGCACGTTAGCCAAATCAGCAAATTGGCACAAAGTCAGGCTTCCGTACTTTCCAGACCCCTTTTGAAATATTCCCATAGCTCAAAATTGAACAAAGAATTACAAAAACCCATGCTAACTACGCCAAGCAAGTAACCAGGAAACCAAACAAAATTAGCATATCCACAAAGCCATCCGTAAACCCACAACACCCAAAACACACTTAGGCACAGATGTTATCATCTGGCACTCCCGATTCCATGGAACAACCAAAGCAAACAGTCGTAGGCCAGAGCAAAGCGAGCTAGGTTCATTTAGAGTTGTGAAGAGTTGTGAAGAGTTGTGAAGAGTTGTGAAGAGTTGTGAAGAATATTTATAAAGAAGGGTTAAGAAGGGTTAAGAAGGGTTAAGAAGGGTTATAAAGAATAATTGAGTAAAGGTGGAGGTTGGTTTATAGTGGCTGCGAAATCCAAATGAATCTGGTCAAAATGACTTGGATGCAAAAAAAAAAAAAGAAAAAGAAGAAAATAAGGAGAAAAGAAAGAGAAAGCGAAAGATCAGGATAAACTAAGTTAGAGAAATAGCTGACATATGGGACAAGTTGTAGGAATTGAAGCAACAGGCGTGAGCGTGTCACGTGCATGTCACGTGCCGAGTATACAGATAACCAGCAAAAACTGTACTCCAAACCACTCCTTGAAGCGTTCAATAAGGCCTAGGCAAACGGCTCGTGGATTAAAGTTGGCATCTGCTTCCTCTCGTATTCTTCGCTTTGCTCCGAATACTCGGCTTGTATGCAGTCCAAACACAACCTGCAGTACCACCAACCCAAGTAAATCGCAGCTGTGCGCCACCGAGAAACCACTAATGTCGGATCCAAGCTCAATCAACGGTATGTGCGATCAAAACTCGGCTCAAATCCCCCAATTTGGTACTAACAGCAGGTGGCTCCGCAGTGGCCATGGTGGGCAAAGACTGCGTGGCTGTGGCATGCGACCTTAGGCTCGGTTCCCAGCTGCTTGGCTTGTCGAACAATTTCGAAAAGGTATTCCCGTTCGGGTCCAAGACGTTTCTTGGGTTGACGGGGCTTGCCACTGACGTCATCACGCTAAAAGAGGATTTCCGCTTCAAACACAACTTGTACAAGCTTCGGGAGGAGAGGGAAATGGAGCCGCAGACGTTGGCCAACTTGGTTTCGTCTTCGTTGTACGAGAAGCGGTTCGGGCCGTTTTTCTGCGGTCCGCTTGTGGCCGGCTTGGAGTCCAAGACCAACAAGCCGTTTATCTGCGGCTTTGACTTGATTGGCTGCATCGACTACGCCCAGGACTTTATTGTGTCCGGAACCGCCACCGACCAGTTGTACGGTATGTGCGAGTCGCTCTACGAGCCCAATTTGGAGCCCGACGACTTGTTTGAGACCATTTCCCAGGCCTTGTTGAATGCGGTCGACAGAGACTGTTTGTCCGGCTGGGGTGCTGTTGTTTATGTTGTTACGAAGGATAAGGTGGTCAGGCGGGTGCTTAGAGTGAGGCAGGATTAACCGAAGTGAGCTTAATCCAAAAGAGTTAACTCCGACCGTTAACTCCGCGCGAAGGTGTTGACGTGGTTATTTCGCCCTGTTCAACGACTTGATCCCTGTGGGAACTCGCTGGCTAGTTCCAGCAATAAACGCAATGTATGGCTTCTGTAGAGCAACAAAATTATGTGACATCAAGCTTGCTTGATTAAGTGACTGCAGTAGTGACTATGAAGTAAGCGTGAGTTCTAAATGGTTGAATGTGCTTGATATTGTGTGAATACCGTGAAGTTAATCTTGATTGAGACTGTAAATCCAAAAATGGTTATGGACTCCAAGCAGTTTAGATGTAATAGGTTAAATGCTTAAGTGGAACATCATGATATTTTGGTTAAAGCATTTTGTGTTGGTAGAGTTTTGACTGATACCACTTGAGTATATGTGATATTCAAATTTGGTTGAACGAATAGTGATTTAATGTGTGAAATTTTCTGACTTAAATTGATGAATAATGGCTATACCATTTAATCTGGGCTTGAATGAGGAATCGAACTATTTTGTCTTAACAACTTATAGAAATTACCATAAAAGAAAGGTAATGCTTTATTTGAGCTTTTGGGAGCCGAACTACGGTACTTTTTGGCAAACTGATTTAATTGCCTTTTTTTAAAAATCTCTAGAAAATTCAAAATCCATAAATATGGCAAGAACTGACAGAATATCCCAAAATGATATCCATATTCTCAGAATAGCATAAACTGTAAAACAGGTCTACTTTTTGAATCCAAACATGAAACAGCTTCTTAGCGAATACTTTTCTTCAAAAATACCATCCCAACTCATGCTAATTCTACTACTTGCAACACAAACGCTACCCTCACTAACAATAAACGTATATTCAGAATTTTACCACTGTTCATGTCGTTTGCACCCACCGGCCGAGCGTGTGGACGCATCTATGTACATGTATTGAAATGCAAGAAGCCAAGACGGCCAGGGCAAGCCAGGAGCCCATGGTACCTCCGACGGGACGATTACCTAATCGGGATTACGTAATCATTTCTTCTTGGCCTCCATCTCCACAACCTTCTTCAAGTAGTTGTTCTTGCCGTAGAGCTCCTCGTCAGCCTTGCGCTGTCTCTCCTTCAAAGCCTTTTGTTTCTCCCGGCTGATGCGGATTCTCTCCTTGGCATCCTCCGTTCTCTGCAAGTGCAAGCACTTGGTCAACTCATCTTTTTCAAAGTTGCACGACCCGAAAAGCTGCTTGACAAACTCCTGCTGGTGGCACTTTTCAAGTGCGTCCATAAGCTTCTCGCACGAGTCAAACCGGTTCCGATCTAGTTGGGGATGCATTTTGGTGGATCTGGTGATAAGATTTGCGATTTTGAGTTACAAGACTGCACAGTGTACCATCACGGCTGATTGAGCACTAGACCAAGCTACTGATCGGAGCAAAATCAGTACAGTGGTTTGGTCAGTCGAGCTAGTGAAGATAGTATCAGTTTGTTAGTTGATTTGCAGCTCATCCAGTAAATCAGCATCCAGTTGTAGTATCGCCAAATGGCCGTGTATCATTCTCTCGATCGGTGCAGTTATCAAACCAAAGAGTAAATAGCTCAGTAGTCTTGACGACTCTGACCATCTGACTAAGTGGCTTTCTCTGGTTTTATTAGTTCACAGTGAAACCTATTGTAGCGCCCAAATAGGAAGGTGCGTGGAACCAGTGAGACGGCTGCAAATCCGAGAGAACACTATATAAGGCACCACGATTTCTTCCTAAATCACCACTAACCACTAACAAACATGGCTGCTCAACAAACCCAAACCAAGAACACCACCGCCCAGGACAACAAGTTCAACTTGAACAAGAGAGTCGGCAACAAGGGTGCCGTTCCTTTCCAGTGCACCATTGTCTGAGCTATTCATGATATTTTCGGTATACATCAATAAATACTTTTCTTCAACTGCTGTAGTTCTACCATCAGGAAATTTTCTATTCACGTATGCTTTGGCTATTATACCCAGTTACCAAGAACTAGTTAAAGAATGAGGCAACAAACTTCTTAGTTAATGTGACTAGCTAAACCATTGAGTTATGACCAGACTTGATTTAGTTAAGCATTTAGCTTTTTTCTAATTAATAATAACAATAGTAATAATAATAAAAAGGATAAATCGCTTTGGATGTAGTGATAACTGATTCTGCTCACTCATCTCTGGTTGGAGCCTCTATTGACTTTAACCCTTACCTGCCAACTGCCAGCTTCTTTTACTTACTTTAGGAAAAAGAAGCAATAATAGAAATAGTTGGGAAAGATTGATGTATATATACTCTACGATTGTAGGGATCTGCACCCCCTTGTCGCAGAAGTATTTGCAGCCACCGCGGGGTATATAAATGGCTTCAATTCCCTGCGTTCTTTTCAACTACGCTTTTTTCTTAGAAAGTCTTTTGCAATTAGCAGCTCTCTTGACAGACCACTATCAATCAATCTTCTACCAAGGTCGCTTGCTGCTCAATCGCCAGCACTTACACCAATTACATTGTTAGCCCCTGAGTGTCGTAATTGCGCTACTTTAACTGGGATGTACTGATTTTTCCGCTCAAGTTGTAAGCTTAAAGTCAGTCAACTGTACCGAAGGAGCCGAGGTCGCGATTGCGCCAGCTCAACAAGTTGAGTACGGCGCTCATTTAGTACCCTACTAGCCGAAGTCGCACTGTTTTGTGCGCGAAAGCAGCGCTCAACCCGTGTTCACGTGACCTCGGAGTTCTACCGCCGGCGGAAAAGGCTCCTCCGCGCATCACAAAAAAACCACCAACCACAACTTAAACCACAATGTTGAGAGCAATTCGCCCCGTGATCAGCAGAGCCGGCCAGCTCAGATCGATGGCCACACAGTCGTCGGACTTGGTCAAGCTCGACTTGCCAGCCAGCTCGTTCGAGCTCTACCAGTTGGAGAACGGCCCAGAGTTGTCGTTTGAGGCCGAGAAGTCCGACCTCCTCGACATGTACAAGCAGATGGTCGTCATCAGAAGAATGGAGATGGCCGCCGATGCCCTCTACAAGGCCAAGAAGATCAGAGGTTTCTGCCATCTTTCTGTCGGTCAGGAGGCCGTTGCCGTCGGTATCGAGAAGGCCATTACACCAAAGGACACCGTCATTACTTCCTACCGTTGTCACGGTTTCGCCTACGTCCGTGGTGCTTCCGTCAAGGAGGTCCTCGGTGAGTTGATGGGTAAGAGACTGGGTGTTTCCTACGGTAAGGGTGGTTCCATGCACATGTTTGCCCCAGGTTTCTACGGTGGTAACGGTATTGTCGGTGCTCAGGTCCCACTTGGTGCCGGTTTGGCCTTCGCCCACAAGTACAAGGGCGAGAAGAACGCCACCTTCACCTTGTACGGTGACGGTGCCGCCAACCAGGGTCAAGTCTTCGAGGCTTACAACATGGCCAAGTTGTGGGACTTGCCATGCATCTTCGCTTGTGAGAACAACAAGTACGGTATGGGTACCTCTGCCCTGAGATCCTCTGCTATGACTGAGTACTACAAGAGAGGTCAATACATCCCAGGTCTTAAGGTCAACGGTATGGACATCTTGGCCTGCTACCTGGCCTCCAAGTTCGCCAAGGACTGGTGTGCCCAGGGTAACGGTCCACTTGTGTTGGAGTACGAGACCTACAGATACGGTGGTCACTCCATGTCCGACCCAGGTACCACCTACAGAACCAGAGAGGAGGTTCAGCACATGAGATCCAGAAACGACCCAATTGCCGGCTTGAAGGCCGTGCTCCTTGACTTGAACATCGCCACCGAGGAGGAGATCAAGTCCTACGACAAGGCCGCCAGAAAGTACGTCGACGAGCAGGTTGCCGAGGCCGAGAACGACGCTCCTCCTGAAGCCAAGATGGAGATCCTTTTCGAGGACGTCTACGTCAAGGGTACCGAGATTCCTGAGTTGAGAGGCAGAATCTCCGACGACACCTGGAACTACGAGAAGAACGACTTCAGCAACCACGTGTACTAAGCTAGCGTTCTCCATTAATATATTCCTGTGAGATTTCGTGTAGGTCCTTGCGAGTGTAGAGCTTGTTGGATTGCCCGACGGAATCCACCGACAACGACCTGAATTTAGTAGTATGTTGTGGGTGCTGGTAATATCACGTGCCACATCACGTGCACAGATCACATGCGCATCATCACCTACAACCAGACAAACTCATCATCTATAGCCATATGTCCAATAACGGCCAGTATTCGCAGAAAGAGCTCGCTGGCAACGTGATAAGCAGCCGGGTCCGGAACCTGGAGGACCCCAGTCTGAACCCCGCATCTCTAGCGGGCCAGATTTCCATGAAAGATATGGGCACAAGGGCACATAAGGAAGAAACGCCATCCATTCCAACGCCACAGGAAGTGGAGGAGCCACAGAAAACAGCATTTTCGTTGGAAAACGACCTAAATCTTGAGGATATCTCATACCGGCCAACCAGTGCCGAGACTGCCGCTGTTTTTGAACAGTTTACAGCAGAAATCAGAAAGTACATTCCCGATGAGTCTCACAGCACCATTCTATCTGCAGCAGATTTGGCTCTAGAAGCACTCAAGGATGAGATCAAACCATTATCTGAAAAGAGAGCTGTTATCGATGAGCTTCTAAGTACCAAATTGACAAATGAGCAGCTTGGGGACTTGGTCCAGATATCCAATGAAATTAGCGATTATGGACCACAGGAGGATGAAGAGCCGGAAAAGGAAAACCCGTTGGCTATAGATTTCGAGGAAGAAGAGGAGGAAAAACCACACGCTGCCGTCATCGAGGAAGAATCCACAGAAGCAGCAGAAAAGGCCGAAGTCCCATTGGAAGAGCCAACGACGATTGTGGCAGAGCCAGAGAAGGCTGCAGAAGAGCTCCCGTTGGACCAGATAAAGCCAGATTTCTTATATTCCACTATCTCCGGGTGTGACTCGGAGTTAAGCGATGAGGAGGCCAAGGAAAGAACCAAGAAGGTCAGCCGGCTTCTTTTCGACAAGAATTTGTCGCAGGGAGAGCTCGAGAAGTCGCTTCCAGAGATATTCGAGTTTCAGCATCTTGACGTGGTGAAAACACTTTTGGTGAACCGCTGGCGGATATACGGGCAAGTCCGGAAAGTGAAGGAGGAGCCCGAGACGGAAAAACCCACCGAATCACGTAAACGGAGCTTGGACGAGGAAGAACAACCGGCTAAGTTACCGAAAAAGGAAACCCGCCAACCGCGGATAGTCGACTTGGAGGGCCTTGTTTTTGACCAGGGAAGCCATCTTATGGCCAGCTCAAAGGTGGTGCTTCCGAAGGGCTCGTACCAGCAAAGCAAGAAGCTCTATGACGTTATCTCGGTGCCTGCTCCGGAAGCCCCACCGCCAGCGGAGGAATCGGAGTTAGTGAAGATCTCGGAGTTACCGGATTGGGCACAAGCTGCATTCCCATCACATGAAACTCAAACCTTGAACCGCATCCAGTCTAAAATATACCCCAAGGCATTCCTCTCTGACGAAAATCTCTTGCTTTGTGCCCCAACAGGTGCTGGTAAGACCAACGTTGCCATGCTCACGTTTCTCCGACTTCTTGGAGAACACCGAGGGGACGACGGAAAAATCGATTTATCCGCCTTTAAAGCCGTCTACGTGGCTCCGCTCAAGGCCCTTGTGGCAGAACAGACCAGAGAGTTCCAGCGCAGACTTACTGCCCAGTATGGTGTGGTGGTTAATGAGTTGACCGGTGATCTGTCGCTTAGTCAGCGAGAAATTGCAGAAACACAGGTTCTTTTCACCACTCCGGAGAAATGGGACGTGGTGACAAGAAAACCTGAAAACAAGTACTTGCAGCTTGTGAAGCTTCTAATAATCGATGAAATCCACCTTTTGCATGACGACAGAGGACCTGTTTTGGAGAGTTTGGCGGTGCGGACGAAAAGAAACCCAAAAACAAGAATCGTCGGCCTTTCAGCCACCCTTCCAAACTACGAAGACGTAGCCCAGTTCATCCATGTGCAGAAATCAGGGCTTTTCTACTTTGACGCCACTTTTAGACCGTGCCCGTTGGAGCAGCAGTTCATTGGCATCAAGGAGAAAAAAGCCATCAAGAAGGTGGCTGCCATGAACGAAGCATGCTTCGAAAAAGTCAAGGAATGCCTCGAAAACAGACACCAGGTGATCATCTTTGTGCACTCCAGAAAGGACACATTCAAAACGGCAAAATACCTCCGGGAGAAGATTGCCGAGGACAAGAACTTGGAGGATGTGCTTCTTAAGGGATCCGGGAACCAGGCTGTGCTCCGGGAAGAGTCGGAGAAAAGAAACAACAAGAATCTTTCCGAGATTTTGCCCGCCGGTCTAGGAATCCACCACGCCGGTCTCAACAAAGACGACAGAACCACCACCGAGGACCTCTTCGCCCAGGGCCACATTTCTGTGCTTGTTTCCACGGCCACCTTGGCCTGGGGTGTCAACTTGCCTGCACACACAGTTGTCATCAAGGGAACTGACACCTACAACCCAGAAAAGGGGGCTTGGCAGCAGTTATCTCCGCAGGACATTTTGCAGATGCTCGGAAGAGCCGGTAGACCGAGGTACGACAAATCCGGTGAGGGTGTGATCATCACGGCACATGAGGAGCTCCAGTACTATATGGCAGTTTTGAACCAGCAGCTTCCGATTGAACTGCAGCTTATGAGCAGATTGGCGGATAATTTGAATGCGGAGGTGGCTAACGGGCTGGTGCGGCTGCTTGAAGACGCGGTGGCTTGGCTCGGAGAAACCTACCTATTTATCCGGATGCGGAAAAACCGCAAGCTCTACCAGGTCGGCCCGGAGTACGAGGATGACACCGATCTCAAATGGAAACGGACCGACCTCGTGCACACGGCGTTGACGGTGTTGGCAGAAAGTGGCTTGGTTTCGTACGGGGAGCAAGTGAAGATTACCGAATTGGGTAAGATTGCAGCCAACTTCTATATCTCCTGCCCCACCGTTGCACTTTACAACAACACGCTCCGGCCATGGATGACGGAGATTGACATTTTGCGGCTTTTTGCTCGGTCCGGAGAGTTCAAGTATGTTCCTGTGAGACAGGAGGAAAAGCTAGAGGTGACCAAGTTGGCGGAAAAATGCCCTATTGCCATCAAGGACGCCCCGCTGGAGCCACTAGCAAAAATCAACGTTTTGCTCCAGAGCTATATTGCCCACTTGAAGCTCGACGGTTTTGCCTTGCTTGCAGATATGATATATGTTGTGCAGCTGGCGGGCCGGTTGTTGCGGGCAATCCACGAGATTTGCCTAAAGCGGAAATGGGCCCAGGTGCTGCTCTGCACTTTGGAGCTCTGCAAAGTGGTGGAGAAGCGGACGTGGCCAACTTCGTCTCCATTCAGACAGTTTGGTGATCTCGCTTCTGCCGACGTCATCAGAGCCACCGAGGCTTCTCACTTGCCATTCGTGAGTTACTTTGACTTAACTCCGGCGGAGTTAGCCGAAGCGGTCAATTTCCGGGGCAAAGCCTCCGAGGCTTACGACTTGCTCCAGCAGTTCCCTCGCTTGGATATCGAAGCCCACGCCCAGCCGTTGCTGAACGACTTGTTGCGTGTTTCTGTGGACGTGCTGCCAAACTGGCAGTGGAACGACCGCATCCACGGGAAAATCGAACGGTTTTTGCTTCTTGTTGAGGACGTCAACGGAGAAACCATCTTGTACTCCGACGGCTTAGCCGTCAACCTGCAGTCTGTGCATCGGACGGTGCTGCTTGACGTGTTTGTGTCCATTTCGGAGCCCGTCCCACCCAACTTGTTTGTCACGGTGGTGTCAGAAAAGTGGCTTAACTGCAAATGGCGTGCTCCCGTCAAGCTCTTCCACACGGTGCTCCCAAAGAAACCGCTGTCGGTGACACCACTTGCCGACGTGCAGAACATCTCTGTTTCTGCATTGGGAGAATTCTCGGAGAAATTCGATTTCTCCTTCTTCAACAAGTTCCAGTCCCAGTGCTTCCACCTGCTCTGGAACACCAACGAAAACGTGCTTGTGGCTCTGGCCAAAGGCACCGGAAAAACTGCTTGTGCGGAGTTGGCTATTTTGAACTGCTGGAGACAAAACATGCAGCGGGTGGTGTACTTGCAGCCAAGTCAGCTTCACGTGGACTTGTTGTGTGAGCTGTGGAGCCGGAGATTTTCCGGGTTGACTGATCCACCGAAAAAAGTGGCCAAATTGACCGGAGATTTGCAGAGTGACATCCGGATCCAGGCATCTTCTCATCTTGTTCTCGCAACGCCGCAGCAGTTTGACGTGCTTTCTCGCCGCTGGCGGCAGCGTAAGGCCGTGCAGCTGGTGGACTTGGTGGTGGCAGACGATGTCCACTTGGTCTCCGGAGGTACCGGAGATATCGGAGTTAGCGGAGCTAGCTACGAGGCTGTGCTCTCAAGGCTCCGCCTCATGGCTGCCCACGTCAAACCAGCTCGTATCGTTGCCCTCAGCAACCCCTTGCTTTACGCCCGGGACGTGGCCGACTGGTTAGGCTGTCTGAAACAGCACACCTTCAATTTCGGAGCTAACGAGCGGTTTTCTCCGCCAAAAGAAATGGTCTTGTCTCCGTACGACGACCAGCCACCGCTCAAGTTGCCAGGTGGCCCCTGCTTGGTGTTTGTGCCCAACAGAAAGGCTGCTCACGACGTGGTGGTGAATTTGGTGGAAGAAAATGCCGAAAAACTTTTGGCAGACAGCACCACCAAAAAAATTGCCGAGTCGGTCTCCGACAGACAACTTAGATCTGCCCTTAGCCACCGTATCGGGTTGCTCTTCGACACCATGGCTGAGAAGGATCGGAAAAACGTGGCTAAATTGTGGCACTCTGGCCAGTTGGATTACGTAATTGCAACCAGAGGGTCCGCTTTTACGGCTCCACAGGCCAACAACGTTGTCATTTGGGGCACCCACGAGGCAGAGGTTCACCAAAACACGCCATATCTCCTCAGCGAATTCCTTGAGATGGCCGGAACGGCCATTATGCTGAAAGTGGAGGCATTCTGCTCCAGAGATAGACTTGGCTACTTCACCAAGTTCCTCAGTTGCGGAATGCCCATGGAAAGCTACCTTTCTGCCAATCTCCACGATGCATTTTTGCATGAGATTGCCGCTCGTACAGTCAAGTCCAGACAAGACTGTGTGGACTGGCTCACGTTCACGCTTTTTTACAAGCGGCTCATGCAAAACCCGAGCTTCTACGGACTTAAGGAAGTCACCAACGACGAAGTCTCGGAGTTTTTGTCGGACTTAGTGGAGAAAACGCTCGATGAGTTGACCGAGGCCGAGCTCATTGAGTTTGACGACGACGACGAGGAAATGGAGCCTCTCAACGGAGCCATGATTGCCACGCACTACGACGTGGCGTTTGCCACCATGAAGAGCCTCGGCAAGCTTTCTGGGAAAGCCCGCTTACGTAATCTCATCGAGGCGGTTTCGGCAGCCTCGGAGTTTGAAAATCTCCCCTTCCGCCCCGGAGAAGAGCTTGTTTTGGCCAAAATTGCCGCCTCCGTGCCGTTCAAGCTCCCCCAGCAAGCCGTGCTTGAGTCTCCGCAGGCCAAAGTGTACCTTCTTCTCCAGGCCCACTTGTCCCGGATTCCACTTCCAGCCGATCTTGCCTCTGACCAGCAGAAAATCCTTCAGGCTGTTTTGAATGTCGTTTTCGCCACAGTCGATACGCTCTCTGGTGAAGGCCACTTGAATGCCTTGCAGGCCATGGACTTGTCCCAGATGATTGTCCAGGGTATCTGGAACCGGGAGTCTCCGCTCAAGCAGATTCCGTATTTCTCGGACGAAATGGTGGATAGAGGCAAAAAGTACGATGTGGAGACCGTTTATGACATCATGGCTCTTGAGGACGACGAAAGAGACGATGTTTTGCAGCTTGAGGGTGACAGATTGCACAGAATTGCCGATTTCGTCAATTCGTACCCTAACATCGACGTCAAGTACGAGCTTGCCTTGGAGGAGAAGCCACAGGCCGGAGAACCCGTCCAGATTACCGTCACTGTGGAAAGAGACGAAGAAATGGACTCTTTGGAGGTTGTTTCGGACAGATTCCCAGGCAGAAAGCTTGAATCGTGGTGGATTGTCGTCGGAGACGCCAAAAGCCGCCAGCTTTATGGAATCCGGAAAACTGCCGTGGCCCACGAGTCCCAGGACATCAAATTGTCCTTTTCCGTGCCCACCGCCGGGCTGCACGAATTAACCATCTGGTGCATGTGTGACTCCTACTTGGATGCCGACAAGGAGATGTCTTTTGTCTTGGAAGTGGAGTAATGTAACGATAATTTAATGATAAGCATTAATAGTTGTTAGTAGTGCTGGACGGTAGAATGGTTGGGCAAAGTACGAATCACTAGTTATCCTGTTAAATTGTCCTGCTAAACCCAATTGAATGATTTGGAAACCTTTAAAATGTATATTCTAAGAATGTTTCTTGATTTAGGTGCAGATTCCAGAGACAGAGGCTGACAGACAGCAATGACCATCGTGGTCAGTCTTTTATTTCAGCATTAAATTAGAGCATAATCCCAGAATACAAGTCAATTTTGAGAGTAAAACTTTCAAAAAGCTATTTAGACTTTGGCTTATTTGATATAAGCAGGAGTAATAGAATCATAGTTCAGCCATTCCACATGGCCTGTGATGAAGCGGTCACCTCTAGCCACAAATCTCTTACATTGCCAAAAACTAAAAAAAACCTTAAAAAATACGACAAGTCAGGAAAAAGAGTGGTTTAAATATCTGTTCCCTGGATTAAGGGGTATTGTAGGGATTTGCATCCACTTGTCAGAGATATTTGCAGCCATCCGCGGCGGGGTATATATTTGGCCCAATTTCCCACATTTTCTAATCGCACTTTTTCTACAAATCTACTTCTTTACAATCTCTTCTAAAGGCCATTTTTAATCGGCCTTAGGTTTTTAGTCACGGCTGCAACCACTTCTTGCCACTTTGCTCAATCATGGCCAGGCAAAACCACATTTGATTTGCTGCAAAATCATTATTCTGACCAAATTCATTTTTTCGATTTTTTTAAAACCTTGTTCTTAATCTTTTCTTTATTTGACGCTGTGATAACTAGATAGTCGCTTGAATGTGATACTTCGCTAGCGCTCAGTATCACCGCTCAGTATCACCAGTATCCTGTATGCGACTCCAGTCGGTATCACCACCCTATATGTAGGGACACTCGCTGACGCTCGGTACCATTATGACTACCGGGAAAAACATCTTAACGCCGTACATCCGGCTGTTGCTCTTGGATCCCCCTAATCTCACACCGGGGGACCTTGCCACGGTGCTTCGGTCGATATTCCGGGGTATCCCGTCGGACATCCAGCTGGCGGCGTTCCTCACGTCGTTGCGAATCCGCGGGCTTGACCACCAGCCCGAGTACATTGCAGCAGCAGTGCAGACGATTCTTGAGTTCTCAGACTCAGTGGCTCCAGAACTGGTGGATCCAGAGGGCTACGTGGACATTGTGGGAACCGGTGGAGACGGCCAGAACACGTTTAACGTGTCGACATCAGCAGCTATTGTGGCCGCAGGAATGGGCATCAACGTGTGTAAACACGGCGGTAAGGCACTGACAAGCACACTGGGCCTGGGAGACTTGCTCAAGTGTCTTGGTGTTGACCTCAGTGTGGTCAACAAGGACACCACAGCTGAGATTGTTAAGCAATCACGGTTCTGCTTCCTCTTTGCCCCATCTTTCCACCCCGGTATGGGCAAAGTGGCACACATCAGGGCACAGTTGGGCATTCCGACGATCTTCAACATCCTCGGTCCGCTCATGAACCCGATGCCACTTCGGGCCCGCATTCTCGGAGTTTACTCAGAGAAGCTCGGAGAAGCGTATGCTGCTGCCGCTGCCGTGCTAGCGAAAGGCTCCCAGTGCCACCAGCAGACCATGGTTGTGTTTGGAGACATTGGCCTTGACGAGATCTCCCCACTGGGCCACACCACGTGCTGGTTCATCAACCAAAAGGGTGAGATCTCCAAGTTCAAGATCTCTCCAAAGGACTTCAACATGCCCGAGCACGGGCTCAACACGGTCAAGAGCGGCACTCCGCAGGAAAACGCCGAGGTGCTCTTGCACATTCTCCGCCAGGACCACAAGGAGTACATTGTGCGGTCCATCAACCACCCGATTGTCGACTACATTCTCATGAACGCCGCTGCCTTGGCCGTGGTTGCCGGCATTGCCGACGACTGGGAGCACGGCGTCGAGTTGGCCAAGAACTCCATCGTGCTGGGTGCCGCCTACGAGGCCCTCGAGACCTTCAAGGGCTCCCTTGGCAACGTGGCCAAGTAGTATCTGCATGACTACATAGTAATAGACAGTGCATAGACACCAAAGTAGTAGAAGCCAGAACACCGTACTTTAAACCTCTCAATCTATAGTGAGTTGCTATTAATCTAGTTGGAGTGACTAACTTGAGATATAACAAGCTTTGCTATATTTTGGCCCTTTTCAAGATACGGCAATTCAATTTTTGGCAAAAATCCAACTAGGCTAACAGACTTTCTTTAGCTACCTCATAATACTAAAATCGTAAAAGCATAGTCAGCTGGATAACTGGCACCATACAATTACGTAATCACGCCAATGCGTGATTACATAACAAATTCTCTCATATTACATAATCACATCGAGCGCGTCGCACACGTGACCGTAAAAGTAAACAAACATCAGTGTACAAGCATCTACAACAACTTCATGTTCTCTTCGCTAATTGGAAGCCAAAGCGGAAACTTGGA
Source organism: Osmozyma mogii (assembly GCA_030573315.1). Taxonomy (NCBI): domain Eukaryota; kingdom Fungi; phylum Ascomycota; class Pichiomycetes; order Serinales; family Metschnikowiaceae; genus Osmozyma; species Osmozyma mogii. The sequence goes on from JAJMDB010000002.1 coordinate 112,677, forward strand.
ATTTACGCCTATCGGCAAGAGGCGGCCGCGGCAGGACCGAGACGCCGAAGTCGGAAAAACAGACACGACTTTTGACACCACAGAGGACTTGACACAAAAATCGGGATTCTCCGATTCCAACACATTTAAAATGGCCCAGCCGGTAAAACCCCAACCTCCGACACTGTCGTTATTTAATGGGTTTTTCTCAAACAAAGACAATATAGTTGGTGACGGAACCAACTCCGTGCAGAGCTTGAATGGGCAGATTGAGAAGCTCCAGAATGAGAACTACAACCTCAAATTTGAAGTTGCTACGCTTACTAGGTACCTTCGGAACACGCCGGAGGAGCAGCAGAACTTGGTATTTGAGAATATCGAGCTCAAAAAGCAGCAGAGAGAGGACCAGAAAGGTGGTAGTGATGATGATGCTTTTAGAGCCATGAAACAGCTGTACAAGGAGCTTTTGGAGCAGAAGGAGCAGGAGATGCGGGAGTTGCAGGCGGAAAACGCCAAGTTGGCCAATCAGCTGCCTGTTTCTCGGGTTCCGCCGGACTTATATGACCGGCTAGAGGAGCTCCAGAATGATAACCAGACGCTACGAAGACGATTGGCCCAAGACACCACGTCTGCGGCAGGCTCCGCAGCGACGTTGCAGGGTGAAAACAACGATCTCCGGTCGGAGTTGGACCGGATGGAACGGGAGCTCGGAGATAAGCGGCACGAAAACGCGGAGTTAAGCTCGCAAGTCCAGGAACTCCAACACAAAATAGCCGACTCCCAGGACAAGCTAGCCGAGTGTGCCCGTGATCTCCGGCAAGTCGAGGCCGACCGAAACGACCTCCAGGACCGTTTCAAGGAAAAGGAGCAGCGGATGCTCCAGGAAATCGAGTCCTTGGAGGCTTTGCTCCGGCAGTCCAGATCAAAGGCAGCCGACTCGTCGTACAAGGACCAGCTCACTGCAGAAATGCAGCGTCTCAAGGACAATATGCGTACGTCAGAAAATGAGGCTGAGGCCCGGCTTAGAGCTAAAGACAGAGAGATTTCTGAGCTCCAGGCCAAATTGCATGCTCTCGAGCGGTCTCTGGACCACGCGCTGGGGCTGAGTGAACGGTTGAAGCGGCAGATTTCCGCTTTGGAGCAGGAGCTCCGGGAAAAGCGTGATTTGGACTCTCTTTCCAGAGAAAAATCCGCCTACGACAGCAGCAGCTTGGTTAAGCTCTACGAGGACCAGGTCCGTGAGCTTCGTGACAAAACCACGGTGATGCTCGAGGAAAAGAGTGCTTTGGAGGCTGATCTTTTCGATTTGAAGAGTGAACTCAACAACATCACCTCCAAGTGCAACATTCTCGAAAAAGAAAACGGTGATTTCCAGGAGAGATTTGATTTCTACGAGAAGGAGTATGCTGCGTTGGCAGAAGAAGTGGAGCAGAAGAGCAACCGTATTCTTAATCTCGAAAGGCTGCTCCTGGAGCCTGTTTTCGACAGACACGACCAGCGGCTAGAAAGACAGGTGGAGGTTTTGGAGTTCCAGAACAAAAAACTCGAGCTGGAGGCCGACGAGTTCAGAAGACGAATGGAGAAAATGGCTGCCGAAAAGCAGCAGGCACTGGCCGACAGTTTTGACCAGACTTCCAAAATCCGGGATCTCCAGTCGATGCAGAGCAAGCTTGAAACGAAAATCAGAGACAAGGAGGAAGTCATTGAGGCTTTGGAGAACCGGCTCCGCCAAAACAGCACCCACAATCTCCGCAGCCGCCAGTTTACCGAGGACCCCCACATGCTTAAAGCCGATTTTGAGTATGAATTGAGAAACGCCCAGCGGGAAAAAGACCGTCTTGAAAAGGACTTGCTGCGGCTCCAGGCTGATCTCGTGGACCAGCAGCGGTACTACGAGAACCGTCTTGAGGATTTGAAGACCCAGAGGAAATCCGAAACAAGTGCCAGTGAAAACGCCGTGGTTGCCCTTTTGGAAGGCCAGCTCGACGAGGCCCAGAAGGAGGTCAAGACACTCAATCTCAAGCAGGCCGACTACATCCGGCAGATTGAGAAAATGAAGCTCAACGATAGAAACGAGGAGTACCAGGAGAAGCTCTTTGCGTTGGAGGAGAGGCTTAGAGTGGCGCAGAAGGATAAGACCCGTCTCCAGCTGGTCATTGACTCCTTGGAAACCGACGCCAAGATCCTCATGTCGGAGAAGTCCCAGCAGGAACTCAAAATCCGCAATTTGGACGAAGAACTCACAAAAACCACCCGGCACTGCCATAAACTCGCCAAAAAGGTGAACGATTTGGACGTGTTGGAGTATAAAAGCGTGCAAGGAGACGAGAAAATGAAGAAAGCCAATCTTCAGCTTAGGGCTCAAGTGGACCAGCTCAACAAGAAAATCACCTCTTTGAAGTTGGCTCCTCCATCTCCAAAGTCCCCAAGACGGCCAAGATCTAGCGATACTCGGCTTTTGCAAAATGAGCTTCTCTACTTCAAAGCTAAACTCTACGAAACGCAAGTCAAACTTAAGGATTTAATGCTTGTGAATTCGCTTGTGGTTGCTTCTATTAAAAACGCCGATGAGGTCTTTAAGACCGAGTTGGCCAAGCTGGCGGTGGTTGGTGTTTATCCAGACTACGAGGAGCGGAAGAAGCCGCTGTTCCGAGTTTTGGCCAAATTCGTGTTGGCGGGAGTGAAGATTAAGAACCGGGCTCAAAGAGCAAAGGAGAGGAATGCCCAGATGTTGCAGTTGAGGGAGGATATCGAGAGGGACCGGTTGCGTTAGTGTGTATAGCTGAGCTGAGTATTCTGAGCGAAGCGAAGAATACGAATAATGTAATAGTATGTAATCTAGACAGATTGGTGAACCATGCTTGTTAAGCAACATGGTGTATATTTTCCAAGACCTTGCTACCAGTTTCCAATCAATGCCTTTGTCAGAATAACCCAACACAGCTGCCGACAGCAAATGGCATCATATTCTCGGCACCGGGGTGTGGAGGCCGAACTTCTCGGAGCTCCTCCGGACCAGCGGAGTGGCGAGCTGCGGGGCAGGCCGGGAAAAGGTGTTGTTGGAGGGGAAATCACTGGATGTGTTGAGCCAGTCGGAGGTATTTTCGGCCATCAGCACGGAACTTCTTCTTCCGGCAGCGTAGCCGTTGCTCAAAAAGGAGCTCAAGGCAGCCGGCTCGGTGCTTCTGGAATGCAAAGATTTAAGCACCGTCTGGTCGGATTTTCTGTTTTTGGAAGCTCCTCGGAGCCGTTCAAGCGACAAATCCGTCCACTGCGGCTCCTTGAGCAAATTCCGCTGTTTGTTCACCTTAGTGCCGAAAACGGAAGAATTGAGCGGAATAGCCCCGTCTTCTTCGTCCTCAAGAAGAAACAGCGGGAATATCAGCGCTGTGGCCTGGAAGAGCCCTGCTGTGTCAATGTCGTCATGGGGAATGTCGTAGTGTCGCCAGCTTTCCATGAAAACCGCCTGGTTCTCGTGGCTGAAGTGGATGTAGCTGTACCCCGAGTCGCTGGACATGTGATGCTGTGGTTTGTGGTGGTTGTGTTTTGTGGGGTGTTGTGTCATGTGCTCATGTACACGTGATTGGTCATGTGATCTTCCTACTAAGCAGCAGTGGGCAACGCCTGATAGTCCCAAAGTGGACGAAAAGGAGCCAGTGTGAGAATGAAATGTAAGACAATTCCGGTTTGATTCTTAAAGTGACAATGTTTGACAAGTCTGGGCTGTTGTCAATGTCTTCTAAAAATGACAGCCAAAGACAGTTCTTGGAATTGGTCGAAATGGTGCCAAGAACTAACTTCTAGTCTTAATAGTTTAAGAATATTCAACAGTATGTTCTTGTTTTATGGTTTTTTGTTGTTTCTCTAATTTTTAGTAAAAGAGCAGGTAAAAGAAATTGGGAGCAGGAGTTCCCCTTTTTGGCTGCAAAAAGTGTATAATTCCCGCTCAAAACAACCGTCATTCCGCAAAAAGTACATAAACCGGGCCCTCCCCGTTTTCCTGGTTTACTTTTTTCTTTTTCTACAAATGTGTTTCTTTTCCGAACACCCAATAAGGAGGCCTTCGTTCAGGAGAATCGCCAGCTTGAAGTCCAAGTGCTCCAAGAAGTTCAAATGCAAGAAATGCAAAAAGTGCAAGAAGGACGGCCTGAAGAAAAAAACGGCTTTTTCTGAAGAACCCTTGCTTCCATTTAAGGAGGATGTTGTTGAAGAAGGGGCTGTTTCTGAAACCGGGGCGGTTTCATTTCTAGAGATTTTGGCGGAAGCCCCAGGATTGCCCCAACTTAGTATTGCCACCAAAAACAATAAGGAGCTTCCGAGAATCTCCCAGCTTTTATCTGCCGGGGAGCTTTTGCCCGAATCACCCCACATGTTTGAGGATGATCTTTCCATAAAGTTGGAGCTGGAGCTAAAACATGGGGAGAAGGAAGGGAAAGGGCCGATTGAAGCAACGGACCTCTGTGAGATATTTTCTGAAGGTCCAATGGAAAATACCCCTGAGGAAAATGACAAATTAGACAAAACGTGCCAGGTTGAGGAAACCGAAGATCTGGTGTTTTCCGAAGATGAGGCAGAACCAGCATTGGCGGGGCTCGGACAAAAGGAGGTTTTGGGGTTGCTCCAAAAACAAATTCTGGCGCTTCGTAGTGTTGTTCCTGAGCAGCAGCTTAGCTATATTAGCGAATTGGTTAGTCACTTGCAGATTGACGAAGAGCCTAAAAAGCTCCAGAGAAGCTTTACGAATTCTTCCACACCAACACTTGTGGGAAAAGACCGGAGAAAAGAGGGGCATTACTTGCAAAACGCTTTGCTTAGAGAGGACAAGGTGCTCTGGAGCCACGTTCACGCAGCCATGGGGGCTACTAAATGATACTAGACATTTCTAATCCATATATTGTCGTTATGCAGCGGGGCTGCTTATGCTGATGCAATGCGATTTCAGAATCGAGGGCTGTTGATTTCTGGAATTCGTTGCGTGTAGACCCGGAGGCAGGGTGCTGATGCTTGGTTGTATATTAGGCACAGCAGCTCTCAAAGAGAGGCACCTTCTGCTTCATTCTGGACTCGTCGTAGGCGGCTCTCTTGACCATCTTGAACGCACCAGTACCAATGCCCATGGTCTGGCCCAAGATGATGCACTCGGAAACACCCTCGATGTCGTCCTTTTTCATGAAGAAGGCTGCGTCAAACAAGTGGTCGGTGGTCTTCTCGAACGAGGCCAACTGCAACACCGAGTCACGCATCTTGGACAAACCGAATCGGGTGATTCCAAGCACCTCTCCCTTGTATGTCATGACGTCACCAAGCAACTGGATGTGACGGGGGTCCACAGACATGCCGTGCAGCGACATGGTGTGGTCGATCTCGTTGATGATGGAAGCTCTGGCAGCCTCGATACCCAACGTGTCGTAGATCTCAAGCACGTGGTTTGTCACTGTTTTCGTGCCCACCACACCGTCGGTGGCCATCACGTCCTTCAAGCCGTATCCTTCCACCAAAAGCTCCTTCTTGTTGTCGTTTTTGATGTTGATCACCGCTCTCGAGATGTTGGGGAGACCCTTGATCACGATATCTGGCAAGGCCCGCTTGAGCTGCTGCATTCTAAAGAACAACGCAGCGTCGGCCTCGGACCGGTAGTCCAGCTGGGCCGTTTTCGCAAGCAGCTCCAGCTTCAGCTCTCTGTGCGTGACCAACACGTTGATCCGGTCCTTTCCGTACACGGAAACCTCCGAGTTGTGGATCTTGAGCTTTGGTGCATTGGCAATGGCCTGGCGGATGTTGTCGATGTTGAGCTCCAACTGCAACCGCTCGATGGTCCGGAGGTCGATCTTCACCGAAAGGTACGCCAAGTCGTTCTTGTACACGTCCTCGATGAAGTAAGCCACGTCCTTCAAAAGTGTCTTTTCGATACGGCCTTTAACCACACGAGCAGCCACTTCGTCGTCGTCATTCACCAAAACAGAGTTGATAATCGGCGTAGAGATGACCTTGGCAGCGTTGATGATCTCCTTGATTCTTGGAACACCCAACGTGACGTTCATGGAGGCCACACCGGCAAAATGGAATGTCTTCAACGTCATCTGGGTACCAGGCTCACCAATGGAGTGTGCTCCGATAGCACCAACAGCGGTACCAGGCTCCACCCGGGCCCGGTTGTACTTGTAGAGACACTCCTTGAGGAACTCCTCCACGGACCGGGCCAGGATCTTGAGCAACTGGTTGACGGCATTGAGCGAGCACTTGTCCTCGTTGGAGTCGGTGTCCAACTTGGTCAAGAACGGACGCAACTGCTTGTTCTGGCGGATCTTGGCCAACTGCGTGGCCTTCTTGAACACGTACTCCCGCAACAGCTGGTAGTATGCTCTTTCGGCGTCGTCCTGGTCAATGTACTCGATGTTGTTGCCGATTTCGCCTTCCACCTCGTTGCCTAGGTTGTCGTAACGCACAAGCTTCTTTTCAAGCGGCTGCAACACCCGCTCGACCACCTCCATGATCTGGTACGGCAAAAGCGAGGCATCCTTGGTGTCGAACGTGATGTTGTATGCGTGGTCCCATTGTCTGTTGAAGTTGACCGGCTGGGCGTCTCCCTCCATATCCAATGGGTCCAAGCCGTCTCCACCGTAGGTGAACTGCACAATACCGTTGCTGGAGTTTCTCACCGTGTTGTCGTACAGCGCCAGCAAGTCCTCCAACGACTTCATGAGTCTTCTGGACATGTAACCTGTTTCTGCGGTCTTGACGGCGGTATCAACCAAACCTTCACGACCGGAAATGGCGTGGAAAAGGAACTCCGGTGGGTTAAGACCAGAGAAGAACGAGTTCCGCACAAACCCCTTACTCTGTGGAGACTTGGATGTCTTGACAAAGTGGGGCAACGAACGGTCCTGGAAACCGTCCGGCACTCTCAGACCAGAAATAATCTGCTGTCCGACCACAGCCACCATCTGTGACACGTTAAGAGTAGAACCCTTGGAACCGCACGTGGCCATGATCAACGGAGCGTTCAAGTTGTCGAGCTCCTTGATGCACACTTCTCCGACCTCTTCTCTGACCTTGGAAAGCAAACCACCAATCTTGGCCTCCAACGTCTGCTCCTCGTTACAACCAGGCTGTGTTTCCAACTTGCCTCGGCTGTACAAGTCGATGAGCTCGTCACACTTTTTGTAGGCGTACTCAACCATGGTCTCCTTCTTTTGCTGCAACTCGATGGCCGGCGTGACGTCATTGATGCCAATGGAGAAACCACGGTCTCCGAGGAAACGCGCACAGAGCTTGGCCATTCTGTTCATGGTGGCGGTGGCCTCGTCGGCACCATAGTCACGCAAAATGGTGTAGAACACAGACTGTTTTTTCCCATCTCCGAGCGTCAGCTTGTCCATCACTCCGCTGAGAATCTGGGAGCCCCGGATCACCACGAACCCGTCGTTCGGCGACATCTCGTTCGGAAGCCCTTTAGCCGGTGGATGGAACGTTTTGTTTTTCGCATCCACGTTGATCACAACCTTCAGCTTGCGGCTGGGTCTGATGAGCAACGAGAACACCTGCTTACCTGTCCAGAGCATCTGTGGCTTAAAGATGGCCGGTGGGGGGATCTCAAAGTGCATGTCGGCGTCCAGCATCATCGACAACAACTGCACCAACGCCAGTCTGTCGAAGAACGAGTCCTTGTGGGAGATGAGGTAGGATCCTGTGATGAAATCCTGCGTGGCTGCAATGATGGGCTCACCGGACTTTGGCGTGAGCAAGTTGTTCTTCACCCCCATCAAGTTGATGGCCTCGGCTCTGGCCTCCTCGGTCTGGGGCACATGCAAGTTCATTTCGTCACCGTCGAAATCGGCGTTGTACGGCGTACACACACACTCGTTGAGTCTGAATGTTCTCCATGGTCTGATCTTGGCGTAGTGCGACAAAATCGACAATCTGTGCAAAGAGGGCTGTCTGTTGAAAAGCACAACGTCTCCGTCCTCAATGTGACGCTCCACAACGTCTCCGATGCGGAGGTTCTTGGCCAACTTGACTCGGTCACCAAACTTCAAGTTTCTCTTGGCAATCTCGTTGGCCTTCATCACGTAGTTGGCACCGGGGTGCACGTTGGGTCCGTTCAAGATGAGCTTCTGAAGCTTCTGGCGGTTGTACCGGGTACACTTCTCTGGGTAGGTCAAGATCTTGGCCACACGGTCGGGAACAGCCACCTCGTCGACCTTCAAGTTGGGGTCTGGCGAAATGACAGTTCTACCGGAGAAGTCCACACGTTTACCGGACAAGTTACCTCTGAAACGGCCCTGTTTGCCCTTCAAACGCTGGCAGAAAGCTCTGATTGGCTTGGAACTCTTGCTGCCACCCATGCTGCCGGGCATGAGAGCCGGGTTGGCTGCGTCGGAGTTAATGTACATGGCCACCGAGAGCTGCAAGTAGTCCCACTGCTCCATCATGTTGTTGAGCGAGATACCCTTTTCGATACCGGCCTTGATGAGCGAAGAGGTCCACACAATCTCGGTCAACTTGACGGTCAAGTCGTCTTCGTTCAGCTGGGCGTCCATCATCACAGATGGTCGTATGCACACGGGTGGGGCCGGCAAGTAGCGCCAGATGTACGTTTCTGGTCTTCCGCCACGAGCTGGGTCAATGCCAAAAAGCTCACAGTCGAGTGGGTCGATCTGCTTGAAGAGATTGAGCACCTTGAGCGGATTCAAGTCGTCGTGGACTCTTTTGGCAAACTTCTCGACCTCTGGGTTGCGCAGAAACGCCACATCAAACTCCTTGTCCCAGATCTCCTTCTCCGGGGTGTGTTTCTTTCCCACAAAACGGAATGTGTCGTGCACAATCTTCAATGCAGCCGGACCGGCACCGCTGGCGGCTTTCTTCACCACACCGTTGACGTGGTTGCATTTGACACACCGCCGTTGCTTCTTGCACTGCTCCGTCACCTTACGGAGGATCTTCATCCGGCGCAAGTTGTCAATGTTGGGTCTGCGGAGCTCGGCCAAGAAGTGCCTTTTGCTCTGCTCGTCCAACAAGATGGCAGCACAGTTCTTGCAGATGCTCTGGAGCACCAGGATGATCTGCTTGAAGTAGCCCACGTGGAACACCGGGAGGGCCAATCTGATGTGGCCGAAATGGCCGTGGCACAGGGCCAAGTTGCCGTGGCATGTGCTGCACTCTGTGGCGTTCGACAGCGTACCCATCTTGGGATCTAGCGCACCGCCGGTTTTGGCACTCCGGCCTTTTTCCAAGTCGTACAAATCTCTGGTGGTCACTTCCACCTCCGACTGCGCCACGATCTCCGCAGGCGAAAGCGCACTGAACTCGAGCCCCAGAATCTTCTTGGGGGCCACGTCCACCACCACTTCTTTCATTGTCTTTGATGTATTGATCTCGTGGAAAATTGTGATGAGTGCGAGATGGGATCCGTCACGTGTGTGCGCACGTGCCTGATCCAGCAATGATTCAGCCATCAACACAAAAAACAAATCAAAAGAATTTAAAATATAAAAAGTTATAGAAAGCACATTTAGAGATTGATGGCAGGCAGAGTCGTCTGCTCCAATTCACGTATTTCTGTTCTGTGCCAACTGCTAAGCACCGCTCTGTACTAGAACAAATCCTGCAAATTCTGGTGATCTAAAACCTGTAGTTATTGAAATTGTCGAATGGATACTTTACTTTGATGGCCAATCAAAGCAATGTAGCTCATAAATCAAACATCACCAGTATACATCGTTTGGCATCGTCTTCTATAGCTTGCCTCAAATGATCTATAAACTAACCCTTTTTAGATTTTCCTTAGCTTTCCTTAATGTTCTATTTTTCATATCCTCTGTGGTATCATATAGTGAACACATACAGAAGTGGTTACTCATAAAAATCTTATCGCAGGGAAACTACTCCTTATATACCCCCAAAATGACGGTTACCCCTTAAAGTGGCTTATCCCTAAGGGGAGCTATTTATAAAATGACGGTTTATCCCTTAAAAAGGCTTATTTCCAGAAATGCATATTTTAAAAATGACGGTTTATCTGGGGGATTTGCAGCCGGGTCGTGCGCGGCCGATTCGCCATTCGCATAACTCACTACCAAAACCAGTACTACCTAGTAGCACCAAATAAGCCCAAAATGTCCACAGAAGAAGAAAAAGTTGTGAGAACGCTAGAAGAAGATGACGAGTTTGAGGATTTCCCAGAAGACTCGCAGTGGACCTCGGAGCCCAACACACAGTTCAACCAGTCCAATCTCTGGGAGGAGGACTGGGACGACGACGACACCAAGGACGACTTCACGGAGAAGTTGCGGGAGGAGTTGAAGAACAGCAAGAAGAACTGATGAGCTACGAGTTATATACATATAATACAAGAATATCTGATGCATTCGTTAGGCGTAGAAGTTGACGGACTTTGACTTTCTCGCTTGCACTTCGCCAATGGCGTCGACAAAGTCCTCGTGGCGGATGATGGACTTGCCGTTCCGCAAGGCAATCATACCGGCCTCCACGGTGACGGCCTTAAGCTGGGCACCGTTGAATTCATCAGTGGAGCGTGCCAATTCTCTCCAGTTGACCGAGCTGTGGTCGCAGTTCAACTTTCTGGCGTGGATCTTCAACACAGACTCACGGGCCTCCTCGGAGGGCAAGGGGAACTCGATCTTACGGTCCAAACGACCGGAACGCAACAATGCCGGGTCCAACGTGTCCACACGGTTGGTGGCGGCTAGCACCTTGACACGGTCGTCAGAGCCGAAACCGTCGAGCTGGTTCAAGAGCTCCAACATGGTTCTCTGCACCTCACGGTCACCGGACTTGTCGGAGTCGAAACGCTTGGTTCCGATGGCGTCCAACTCATCGATAAAGATGATGGTGGGCGACTTTTCCTTGGCCAATGCAAATGCGTCTCTCACCAACTTGGCACCGTCACCGATAAACATCTGCACCAATTGTGGGGCGGCCAACTTCAAGAACGTAGCTCCTGACTGGGCAGCACAGGCACGGGCCAAAAGCGTTTTACCTGTACCGGGGGGTCCGTACATAAGAGCACCCTTTGGAGGCTTGACGCCCAAGGTCTTGAACTTCTCAGCCTGTTTCATGGGGAGCACCACGGCCTCGATCAACTCTTCGATTTGCTTGTCCAAACCACCGATATCTGAGTAGTCCTCTGTAGGTTTCTCATCGACCTCCATGGCCTTGACACGGGAGTCGTATTCTGAGGGCAACTGGTCCAAAATCAAGTACGAGTCCTTGTTGACACCAATCAAGTCGTTGGGCTTCAAGTTAGACGAGTCCACAAGACCAATAAGCGGCAAGAAGATCGTTTGTCTTGTACTTGTTTTAATGACGGCGGACTTGCCGGACCGGGCGGCCTCCACGTCGACGTTGGCGCCTTGTTCTAGGGCCTCCTTTTCGGCACTCAAGTCTAAGAGCTCGACGACGTTGCCGACCAAGTACGGCAATTGCTTGTTATTATTGATTTTCTCCTGGTTATCCTTGATGCGTTCCGTCATGACCGCCTTTTCGTGGCCGAGTCGTTGCAGCTCCGAGTGCATCACCTGGATGTCATTATGGAGGAGTTTTGTTCTGTTCAAGAGATCTTGTGTGGACAGGTTGGCGATTTCCTGGTCGAAGAAGTCGTCCTGCTCCAATTCTTCTAGCGTGGCCATAGTTGCAATGTAACGGTGGTTTCTCTGCGCTCTGTTAATGTGAGCCTTTCGCCACCTGGTCTGTGCACGACAGCAACCCCACAAACAAATCTGCCCCTTCTTTCTATGTAATAAAAGGAAGCCTATTAGAATGGCGTCTAAGTAGTTTCCTAAGTGTCCGCTAAATAAAAATTTAATTTAGAGGCAATAGGCCTTAGTGGTGGTGATGTCGCCACCGGTCACGTGATCTGGATGCAACGCCAGCGATCTAGCCATGCCTAGATCTATTTAAAGCCTTTAGAGAACCAAAGAACTAAGAAAAAGAACTAAAGAAAAAGGAACTAAAGTAAGTATAAAAAGAGAAAAGCATAAAGGATTAAGAGGAAGCGGCTGCGAATCTTGGGCTCCTGCAAGGCCCGCCCCCGTGCACCAGAAATTTGCAGCCCGATCCGAAACATATAAAAATAAGGAATATCCCCTGATTTGCTTTTTGTTTGTATCTCTTTTTCTTTGTGCCTTCTGTAGGCTCTCTGGAGCAAATGCCTCCGCCTAATAACTGTAAACTACTAGGGTGAGAAACGCCGAAAATAACCTTGACGCGTTTTCTTCAGGCACACCGATATTGAACGTTGAACCGACAGATCTCCACACTCGGCCAATACTCAAATAATGGAATCTCCGTTTGTTTCTGAAAACGGCCCGGAGAAGGACGTCTACGCCTACTCCCAGCTGGCATTGGAGGCGTTCCAGTCGACGTTGCCCGTACTAGTGGCATTCCCACTTTTGGTGGTGACTGGGTCCCTTTCGCTTAGAGAAAGCGAGGATTTGCTCTTCAACACAGCTGCCCGTGTTGTTTTGCTGGTTTTCCAGGCGTCCGTGTTGGTGGCCATTGGCGGCTTGTTCACCCAGCAGTTCCCGTTTGCCCAGTCCTTGAAGGACCGGTCGTCTGTGTTATTGCTGGCCAGTTTGTTTGCCTTTTTCTACTGCCTGCTGCTTCTCCGGGCCACCAGAGTTGCCACGGTGGTTTTGGGGCTCTTTCTCAGCAAATGGAACATCTACACTCCCGCTGCATTTTTGTTTGACATCTACCACGCTTACTACGACGGGCTGCTAATTCCCACAGTGGCTGGCTACGGCTGCTTGGTGGGGTCTTTTTTGCTTCTAGACCGGTGGCAGAAGTCTAAGGCTGGTGTTCCTGCTACCGTCGTTTTCTCAGCGGCTGCAGTTTCCGCTACTGTCTTGGTGGTGTTCTTTTTCGGCCACCTCAACTTGTTGCTTTTGGGCATGAACGTGGCAGCTGGCGTTTTGATCATCTTGTCGCTTCCAGAAGCTACCCTTCGTTCCCATGTGAATCTTGTGGTTGTTTCCGTATTCACATCTTGTCTTGAGTCTTTGGTGTTGCGTACAGCCACCCAGGGTCTTTCAGGGACAGTTTTCTCTGTGGCAGTGCCTATGCTTATCAAAATCGACTACTCCAACCAGTTTGCCGGCGTGGTCACCCAGTCTGCTCCGTCCACCCAGCCCAACATGCTCAAGGACCTCCTTGCCCACTCAGACACAAGAGCCATTTTCAACTACCTTCTTCTCAACACGGCGTTTATGTTCGTGCAGCTTTTGTACTCATTCCGGTCGAAATCGCTTGGTTTGCTTTCGGACTCCTTGCACATGGCTCTAGACTGTGCGTCGTTGGCTCTTGGCTTGATTGCAGGAGCTCTCCTGAAACTGCCGGTCAACGTGGACGGGAAATTCCCCTTTGGACTTAAGAACTTTGAGATCTTGGCCGGTTTCACCAACGGAGTGCTTCTCATTGGCATCAGTGGCTCCATCATCTTTGAGGCCGTGTGCCGGTTGTACGCCCCGGTGGCTCTCCAGAGAACTACCGAGTTGATTGTGGTTTCTTTTCTTGGCCTTCTTGTGAACATTGTGGGTATTTTTGCATTCAACCACGGTGGTCATTCTCATGGCCATTCCCATGGCCATTCTCACGGCCACTCTCATGGACACTCCCATGATCATTCCCATTCTCATAGCAGCCATTCTCATAACGCCGAGCCAGACGACTGTGAAGTCAACGAGAACATGCAGGGCATCTTTCTCCACATTCTCGCAGATACCCTTGGCTCTGTGGGGGTGGTGATCTCCACCATTCTCACCAAGTTTTTCTCCTGGCAGGGGTTCGATCCCGTGGCCTCCATCATCATTGCCGTGTTGATTTTCTTGACGGCAGTGCCCCTCATCAAATCTACTGGGTCTACACTTCTCCTCAAGCTCGATTCTGGCAAGGAGTCCACCATCCGGGCCGTGTTGAACGAAATCTCCCACATCAAGGGGGTCAAGCTGTTCACAACACCGCGGTTCTGGCCGGCAAACGGGAAAAAACTCCGTGGCTACATCCACATCCAGGCCTACAGGGGAGAAAACACGGCATACTTGAAAAAACAGTGTGCCGAGGTTTTCCGGGGCCATTCTGTGGACGCCATGATCCAGTTGGAAAACGACTACGACCCGTGCTGGTGTCGCGAATGATCGTTTGAAGTTCGCACGACCTGCATCACATAACACACCTCTGCGAAAGCTCATCAACGCCGTCATGTCCAGAGTCGGCGTTTTAGCATTGGGCCCCGCCGGGGCCGGCAAATCTACATTTTGCAACGCCATCATCACACACATGCAATCCATCGGCAGAAGAGCCCACATAGTTAATCTAGATCCTGCCGCAGAACCAACAGAATATGAGTTCACCATCGACATCAGAGACTTGATCTCACTCCAGGACGCCATGGAGGAAATGGAGCTAGGCCCCAACGGAGCCCTCATCTTCTGTTTCGAGTACCTCTTGAACAACTTGGACTGGCTTGATGAGGAAATCGGCGACTACAACGACGAGTACTTGATTTTCGACTGTCCCGGCCAGATCGAGCTCTATACCCACATCCCAGTGTTGCCAACCATCGTGAGACACTTGCAGACGTCTCTCAACTTCAATCTCTGTGCCACGTACCTTCTTGAGGCTCCGTTTGTGGTGGACAGGTCCAAGTTCTTCAGTGGAGCTCTTAGTGCCATGTCGGCAATGATTTTGCTTGAGTTGCCCCACATTAACATCTTGTCCAAGATCGACTTGGTCAAGAACGAGGTTTCTAGAAAGCAGTTGAAGAAGTTCTTGAATCCAGACCCGCTCATACTCGAGTCCGACCCAGATAGACAGTTCAACCCGAGGTTCTCGAAGCTTAACAAGACGATTGCTCAGCTCGTGGATGACTTTGGCATGGTGCAGTTTCTACCGCTAGATTGTGCCAAGGAGTCTGACTCGGTGGCCACCATTCTCAGTTATATTGACGATGTGACCCAGTGGCTGGAGTCGCAAGAACCTAAAGAACCCAACGACGAGATCGAGCTTCCGGAAGAGGACTGATGTGTCTCGCGGTAAAGATCAAAACTCGTATTTTTGCATATTTCAGGACATAGCTAGGAAAGATGGGCTGCACTGGCGGTTTTTGTGTGTAGATGGGCAGCTTTAGCCGACAGAGTAGTTGGAGATGTAACTATTGTGGGGAAGGGGTTGCAACGTGAAGCATCGGGTTCGAATCCTTTGCGTGTCGCTTAATTGTCCCTTGAGATTGTGTGCCTTTGTTTATCCATTCTCTCTGATTAGCACGTAAGATGGCGCTGGCACAAGCACATGCATGGCTTTGTCAGCGGTGAGGCCAGCGAGCTATTGAGGCAGCGGTGCGGGTGCGTCAGCGAGCAGCGGACAATAGGCCTCACAGAAATGTCGCGCAGCGTGCATGCATGTTGGGTATATGCAACCTGTGGCAGCACCGGCTGCAGCCACCGCAATGTGAAAATACATGTATATTCTGCGAGTGCAGGTACGAAGCCTCGCGTGTTGATAGGTAGAACTTCAACCCCGGTCCAGGCGATCCCGCGATCCCGCTAACCTATGCTTGCGCAGCCGATACTGTTACCTTAACAGAACAACGTAGGCCAGGGCCACTGCATTTTAACCGGGGAATTATTGTCTGATTTTTTCTTTTTATTTTTTCTTCTCTCTCTATCAGCCCCGTCTTAGGATCGGCTCGCGCATGCCAGCGGCTTTGTAAATTCCATGTGCTTTTTCTCACCAAAAAAAGCGGCCCGGCATACCCCGTTTCGAAAACTCGGGCTTGAAACTGGCAGAACCAAACAGTCAACGCAGATCTGCTTATCGTAGATCAACTAGATCTCGGGGAGGTCCGAATATGCACAGGGACAATTTTATTTTTTTTGGTGAAGGTGCTTTGTACATGCATAGAGCTGTAAAGCGGTTGACCCTGCCAATAATTAGAACGAGCTCGCAGAATATTATTGAAGCACGAGCGCTGACATCTATGATCGACCCGATCACCGAAATTAGAAGCCGCTAAGGCATGTGCAAGGGAGCCAAGGAAAACGTGCGTGGAACACCGAAAACGTGTTTTTGGACCCTTTCAGCGTTGGCTTCCTGGTTATCTGCTTGCTTCTTCCATCCTCGGGCGCGTAAAGTACAGCGCCACGGCGGTTATTTTCCTCCACGAACTAATTGTTTTTTGCTATTGTGCTGAAACTTCGAACAATCCCGATGGTGATCTGGCGATCGGCACGTTTAGGCTGTCATACATACTCAGGGACTATAGTGAAATTGACGGCGGAGGGTCCAATATGCAAGGTTTTGACGTGGCTTTCGTCCTGTTGCTTGCTTGCTTGATGGTGTCAAAAGGAGTTTTCACACGTGCCGCACTGGATTATTATTTTCCTGCGAGGCGTTTTCTGCGACTGAGGCCTGTCATCTCGGCTGCAAAATTATCTTCTTGTGAGTGATAATTTCGCCCTCAGACCGTCGATCGTTGCATGTGGAAGTGACATCAGCAACAGCATTCTGGATCTTCATCTCATGAGAAACGGGGCTGTGCCAAACGTGCTTCAGTGGGTTTTCCTCGTCACCTGATCAGACCTTGGCTGCATTTCCGTACTCCATGGCGCTAACTTGAAACATTGTCAAAACCCTGAAATTTAGACTAGCTTAGACACCTCCTGTAACGTGTGTTCTTTTTTTCTAAAGAGAACAAAATTAGCATTTTCTACCGCCTCACGTGTGGTCCATGATTCATGGGTTTTGCAGTTAGACAGAACCAACTCAACGGAATGGCTTCCCCTCCTTTGGTAATGTGGGGTCTTATCTATCCGCCGGCGCTGTTGAATGCTAGAAGTGTTCTCCAGAGGTGTCCATAGAAGATAGCACAAACGGCGCCATAAAATACGAAAATCAAAAAATGAGATTTTAGTATTCAAATTAGAGTGAACTCCGTGATACTCCGATTTGAATCAAAAAATGAATATTCATAAAAATGTTCATAAAGATGGGCGCTCTTAAAACGTGATTCCAAAGTTGTAATCGCGGTGTTGTTCGCCACTGTTGATGTGCTACAAATTTACAGCCAGGTAATTCTGGTGTACGGGTGTGAGCACCATCTCATCTTTCAAGAAACATCTACAAAGAACACCGCAGAACACCATGGTGCAAATTAACGAGGTGCAAGAACACCAGACGTCACAGCCGAGAACGGCCACCCATACCCACATTAAGGGATTGGGGCTTGATGAATACGGAGTGGCCAAGGCCGTGGATGCAGGATTCGTCGGCCAAACCGAGGCCAGAGAAGCCTGTGGAGTGATTGTGGACTTGATCAAAACGAAACGGATGAGCGGAAAGGCCATCTTGTTGGCCGGTGCCCCTGGCCTGGGTAAGACCGCCTTGGCTTTGGCCATCTCCCAGGAGCTCGGCCCAAAGGTGCCATTCTGCCCGATTGTCGGCTCAGAGTTGTACAGTGCCGAGGTCAAGAAGACCGCTGCGTTGATGGAAAACTTCAGAAAGTCCATTGGACTCAGAATCAAGGAAACCAAGGAGGTTTACGAGGGTGAGGTGATTGAATTGACGCCCGAAGAAGCTGAAAACCCACTCGGTGGATACGGCAAGACCATCTCGCACGTGATTGTGGGCTTAAAGACCGCCAAGGGTACCAAGAACCTCCGTTTGGACCCATCCATCTACGAAAGCATCCAGAAGGAGCGTGTTGTTGTCGGTGACGTCATCTACATCGAGGCCAACACCGGTGCTGTAAAGAGAGTCGGTCGTTCCGACGCATACGCCACCGAGTTTGACTTGGAGGCCGAGGAGTACGTTCCTTTGCCAAAGGGTGAGGTGCATAAGAAGAAGGAAATTGTGCAAGATGTCACGTTGCACGATTTGGATGTGGCCAACGCCCGTCCGCAGGGCGGCCAGGATGTGCTCTCAATGATGGGCCAGTTGCTCAAACCCAAGAAGACCGAAATCACCGACAAATTGCGCTCCGAGGTCAACAAGGTGGTGCTGAAGTACATCGACGAGGGTGTGGCTGAGTTGATTCCAGGTGTTTTGTTCATTGACGAGGTCAACATGTTGGACATTGAGATCTTCACCTACCTCAACCGTGCTTTGGAGAGCTCCATTGCACCAGTGGTTGTTTTGGCCTCCAACAGAGGCATGACCACCATCCGCGGCACAGACGACACCAACAAGTACCCACACGGATGTCCACCAGACTTGATTGACCGTTTGTTGATTGTCAAGACGGTGGCCTACAACCAGGACGAGATCAAGACGATCATCTCGAAGAGAGCCAACTTGGAGAACCTTGTGCTTGCTCCAGAGGCTTTGGACAAGCTCTCGCAGCATGGCGTGAACAGCTCGTTGCGGTACGCCTTGCAGTTGTTGGCACCGGCTGGCATTTTGGCAAAGACTGCCAACAGAACAGAAATCGCCCTTGCTGACGTGGAGGAGTGTGAGGTTCTCTTCTTGGACTCCCGCCGGTCCATGCAGGTCTTGGAGAACACAAAGGGCTACCTCTAAGCTTATTCTGACGATCGCTGGATACGATTTCCGGTGTCAGGCTCCCAACTCGGGACATGTACCAATAGATAGTGCTATAATGATCTACATAGCAGGGCTTCAAGCTAATACCATGCTCATAAGGATGCGCGTGTAGCCTGTAGGTAAACGAGGGCGGAGAATGCGGAGATAACCTTAGCAACCTTCGGGATACGAAATCTTTGGTCCTAATTGTACCTTTTCAGCCGTATAACAGATTGGCAAACAAATCTACATATGCAAAAAGAGTTTCCATGCTGCAAAATGTTTCTACGAGAACATGCAAAATGTTTCCATGACCATATGCAAAACGAGTTAAATTTGACAGATACGAACGAGATTTTAAGTTTCAACTCAAATACGATAACCGGATTCAACGGGATTTAGTAAAAATGAAAATGAAAATAAAAATAAAAAAATGTAGTGATAGCAACAATTGATATACGTTCGATTGAGTTAATTAATGATGTACTGGTGAATAAAATTAAGTTAATGTGAACTTACGATTTATTTGGCTGCAACGTCAGTATTGAGAATAATGTTGAGTAGCGGAACCACAAAAAAAAATTGCAAAAGTCGTAAAAAATGGAGTTTCCATGATTTTCGTAGTTGAGTGGTTGCAGTGGAGTGATATTTCCTAGAACTTTGAATATACGAATTTGAGTAAGACCAACAGAGCTTAGTAAAGGCTTTAAAACCGATTTGCTCACAACTAAGCTGGTAGAACTCTTACTATGGAAGTATCCAATCTTACGATTCCAGATAATTCACTACTATAGAACACAATAGTACCACCAGATTCTCTACACCTTAGCACACAATAGTATTTACTTCTTGGCTCCAAACACCTATAATACCTGATTTCGCTACATTGGCACATTTTAGGCGGCAGCCTATAGAGCTACGATCGAAGTCCATTTAGTGAACCTTATAGTACATACTCTGATTGCGCTCAATATGACTCCATCTGCTCATTTCACCTGCTTTTCTGATTTGCTCATCCAAACAACGTACCGCTTTACATCTGCTTGAGCGAAGCGAAATCAGATGCTCAATCCAATCAATATACCGCTTTACATCTGATTTCGCTTCGCTCAATCAGATGATTCGCTCAATCAGATTCGCTCATCAGATTGCAAGCTCCAGTATCTCCAGCACAAAAGCCTGGGCAGTCACAATATCAGTACTCCCGTAAACCACCTTCTTGTGCGGTCTGCCCGGCTGGGCGGCCCACTCGGACAAATTCTGGTACTCAAGGTAGTTACCGCCGCCAACGACAAAAACAATGGCGTCGTCGTAGGCATTACGCTTAGGCGGCTTGGAGTGGCCGCCACGTGACTTTGGATCCAAGTAGAGGTAGTCGTCAGTCACAGCGGTGGAATGAGAAGGAGCATGGTCAGGGTCCATGATGGCCTCGACCACGTTGGTGATGGGGAGGTTCTTTTTCTCCGGAAGAAGACGCTTCAAGCCGGAGGCCAAGGAGGAAATGCCGGTGGAAATACGGCCCTCGGTGAAGCCGTAGAGCTTGGAAGACAAGCCGGTGAACAAAGCAGAGTTGTTAGTGTCCTGCAGAGAGTGCTTGTTGGCAGAAGAGTCGATGGCCACCGCCTGGGACATCCGGGACATCTGCTTGAACTTCTGCACGTACAGCAACGCCCGCATGTCCAACTCCGGGTGTTTTTCGTGGAGTGTCTGCTGGCACTGGTCGGCAAAAGACTGGGGCAAGTCGGCCAAGAGACACAAGATCAAGAACGTTCTGTACTTGTCGGTGGCGTTGTCGCGTTTGGCGTCCAGCTTGAGGAGATCGAGGAGCTGCAGCTGCAGCTTGGGGTCGTTGAAGCTCTGCTCGATCTCAAAGAACTTGTCCAACGATCTGGCCTCTAGTTCGTTCAAAAGCGACGCCAACACGTCCATGTGCATGTCCAAGGTGGCTTTTCTGGCGGTGAGCTCCGGAATGGCCTCCACGGCCTGCTGGATGGCCAGGGTGTCGGCGTGGTCCGGGTTGATGTCGTTGAGAGACAGGAACCCGGTTCTGTTGGTCAATTCCTGCGCATCTTTCTTGTAGAGCCCCAACTCGACGTCGGCGTTCTCCACCACGTCCGGGAACGGGAGCTGGGCGTTTTTGTTCCAGAAGAAGTCCTTGGGGTCAATGTCGTACAGCCGCTGTGTGCCGTCCAGCTTGGTCACACGGATGGTGTTTCTGCGCAACTCAAAAACATCGCTCACCATACACTGGTAGATCCACAGGTGGGAGAGCATCAGGGCAAGGTCGACGTTTCTGTCGAGGAGAACAAGCACGGGGCGGTGTGCTGGCGCCTGGAGGCCCCGGGCGTTGCTTACGTAATCACGCAATTTTGCGTCGAGCTCCGTCGCCACAAGCTCCGCCGGCCCGTTCCGGGGGCACCGGATCACCGGCACCGCGTCCATCGTCACCAACGTGGCCAAAAGCCCGTCCGCCACCGTCCCGGCCATCCTGTGGATGGCGTCTTCCTGGGCGTCGGGCCGGTTGAACGCCAAAAACGCCTGCGGCTGGTCAAGCAGGAACAAGTTGGGCTCCGTCACCACAAAGTCAAGGTACTGGTCGTACACCTGCTTGATTTTGGCTGCTTTGCCTGTCAACAGCACTTTTTTGGCGAAATCCTCCAAAAGCGGCCGGTCCACCGACAGCGTGAAGTTCACGTAGAGCAGCTCGTACTTGTCGGCCTCAAGGTCTCCGATGATCCGCAGAACATTGTCTCTTGTGGGCTCCACAAAGTAGATGGCCGGCACATCCGGTAACGCCAGTCTGGCGGCTGTGATGGTGGTGTGGACGGTGACGCCACAGCGTAAAAGATCGTTCACACGGAGAACCAGCGAAAGCACCGCCTGCGCCTTGCGGTCCATGATGAGCACTTTCCACACGATTTCCTCCTTTTTCGACGCCAACGTCAAGTCTGCCTCTCCGTCTTTGTTGAGGTGGAGCATCCGCTCCAATGCGGCTGATGTTAGTTGTATTCGCAAATTTGCTTGCTTGAATTGGCGCTACTTACAGATCTGCCGCTGCCTGAGGGTCTCTGGCTCCATGTTGGTTATGTGGTACGAGTGCGAAATGGTTGTAGGAATGGACAGCTAAACATCAACACCACAATGTGGGGTTTTCTGGGCCGACTACAGAGATGCACGGGTGCTGAGGGGCTGTAGGGTGGCTGCTGTGGGGATTTGGCCTCCCTTGGCTGCTCTACTTATTTTTATTCTTGGCTGTTCCTGCTTTGTTGTGGGTGTGCCGTGATCACGGTCACGTGATGTGGCGGTAATCAGAGCCGTGAAGACATTGGTGGCTGAGCAATGATATTATGGCAGGTAGTTCTGTCTTGGTGTTTGTTTTCGAGTTCTGGCGTTTGCTTTTGCCATTGGTGGTGTTTGGCAGGCAGATGGCCGGATGTTGTGAACAGCAACCAACGCGTTTAAGTCCTGTTAGTATGGGTGGTCTTTATGCTTCTCTTAATATTCTATGATTTGCTTTTTCTGCTTCCTATTATATATTCTTAGGGATATACTGCCGTTCGGGTGGTGTCTGGGTCACGTGGATGGCTCATGAACACATAGATATTGAGTAGATCAAAAAAAAAAAAATGCTGTTCCATGAAGGCATTCTCTTCGTGCTTTTGTTAAAAATCTCACTGCTCCTTGGTTAGCCTGTTGTTCATTCCCCTTGCTGTCCAATCTTGAATCCAGCCGTTGCGGGACCATGACAATTTCGTTGCTTTTGATAAATAACTGGATCTTCCAATAGCCAGTGGTGCCCAATAACCAAACTCGTTGATTGATATTTTGCATTTCTTGGTATTAATGGTTACTTCTGTTCAGTGTGAGGCCACGAAAGCAGCAGTCACCAGGGGCTACGATTGAAGTTATCCCCCAGATATTGAAATTATGGACTTCAGGTGTTCTTCTAATGAGTGATCAGCTTAGATGTTCTGATTCTAGATTTTTTAGTTGTTTCAATTGTTTGCGTTTGTAAAGTGGTCTTTCTAAACTGGACAGCAAATGGATAGCATGCATATCAACGATTGGAACCACTGGAGACTTCAGTCTTTGATGAATAAAATGGGTGAGTTATCTGAATAGCGGGACTGTTTTTTTATCTAGCAATATCTTGGTATGTCTTGATAACTTTTTTTTTTTTTTTTTTTTTTTTTTTTTTTTTTTTTTTTTTTTTTTTTTATTATTCTGTTATGATCATGAACCCAGTAGTCCTGTAATGAACCTAAGAAAAGAATATCTAGCACTAGGAATTTATAACTTTATTTGGTGTTTCTGAAATCTACCTGCTCTTAATTTTTTAATTCATGGCATCTTTTTGTCATTATTAGGTGGTAACTAATTTTTTTATTTTTTTATTTTTGTATGTTTCTGGTCTGGGCGAGTCCAGCACACCCGTTGATTTGCAGTAAACGTAAAATCATCTGAAAAGCATCCTTAAGAGCTCTATCATCTTCAATGTGCTAGCAAAAAATAGCATTGATTTTTGTTGCCCTTTAAATGTTCAGATCTTCTGTGTTGCAGTTTCCGGGTCCAGCCCGCTGCAAATGAACAACATCACCACTTGACGAAAAATTGATTGCAAAATCTGAATCTAAGACTGAATGGCTTGGATCTTGGAATTGAATTTTCTGAATTTATTTTCATATTAAAAACTTCATAATTTAAGGCTTGATGTAGTCTTGTGGCCATTATACTGGTGGAGATCAGGGAATGAAAGGCACCACCACGCTAGAACCATTTTTTTTCAAGGAAAAAGAAAACCAACATGGCGTCAGGGGAGTTCTCAAGATAATTATGCTAGTTTTAAATTCTTATTTTTGGTGTTTTGTGTGGTTGTTCTTTGATATCAACGATGTTGGCCATGGCTCAAGCCACAGGGTGGTATTTTCAGATTTCCATCAATTAGCCAGTGGTGCATGAGAAAAAGCTTAAAACGTGATTTGAATGAAGAAATTAACTCAAAGAACATGTTGGCGATGCTTAATATTGCATTCCACTCTTTTTCTTTGTTTTCTTAGTGTGGAGCAACCGTGGCCGTGGGGGCGCAAATGGATAGGAATCCACGATAATTAATTGTGGGCACCAAGAATCAAGACCAAAGAACCATATCAGTGATTGTAGATGGAAAGTAGATTTTTATCTGTTCTTAACTTTCTAATTGCTGTAGTCTATTGGCTTGAGGTCAACGAATTGTAGTGTTACTATTTTTAAATTCCCGATTTGGCGAGTAGCACAGAATGTGACTCCGACATGTAGAACAATTTTAAGTTTGCTGGAATATTGTTGATTTCTTTTTATTTCTTGTTCGGTCGTTGTCTTGATTGGGATAGTAGATCCGTCCACAATGCTGTTCTAAGAATAATTTGCATCTTCCTAATGGGGACGGAGTACGATCTTAACAAAAGTAATTGTCAGACTGCAAATTTCATGATAAGGATCGGTTAATAAATTAACATTCAAAAGTGGCGGCGTGAAACGAAACATGCCGATATATGTATCACCGAGGGGAATTTCTTCGAGAATTGGACACACCGAGGCAATCTGGCACAGATCTGGGAACTACGGCTCGTGTGAAGGTAACTACGATATGGGCATTGAAGCAAAATGGAGGTGGTTGATTTCTGCGGCGCACCTCTCTTAACCGGACATCTTCTATAAAGCTTTTCTAGAATACTGCCTCTTTCTCTCCTATTATTTTAGCGCCGATGCGGCCAGTTGCAACTATTCGTATGTGCAACCGCGAGCGAAAACCAACACTAGCCAACAAAAATAAGCGCCGGTGCCAACATACGGCGTCGGTAATACGCATCCACGGCCCACCGATTCTGGTCCGAGCTAGCCTCTTCCGGACGCCATCTAGGTGGGCCTGCCGGCAATCTATGTGTAGAAGCGTACGTCACCTTATCTACGAAAGCAAGATTACGCGGGCTTTGATTAGCTCATCATTTCACGTGTGGTATCACATGGAGGCCACGTGACTGGACCAATCGGGCCAAGCTGCCCGGCGGCTGCCGGGCCGGCTTATGCGCTTAGATCCGTAGCTAAACTAGAATAAGGCTCCAGGCAGCATGAGAGCACCAGGGCTTAAATAGACTTTGCCCCGGGAGCATGAGAAATCGAAATCGGATCTGCAAAGCAGAAGGCGGAGCTACGCCACCGGCGTATACCTTCAGTTCCAGCGAGAGGCAGGGTAAAACAGAAAAAACACGGTTTGGAAAAGCGTGTAGGCCGGAAGTGGCGTTATTGGCGGTGTAGAGGGCCCGAGTTATCTGCAGTACGTCTTTTTCGCCGTCACCGGCAACCACCGTATTGGCAAAGCGGTAGGTGGGGCGGAGCTTGGACCAAATATTTTGGGATCGTTGCTTGCTTTAGTTGCTGGAGACTAGCGCAGCGGCGGAAATCGGCCCACTCGCGATCCGGACGCAATTGGAGCAAAGCACCAGCACGGCGGAAGTGGGAGCCGCTCAGCAGAAAGGTGGCCTGTCGGAGGCGAGCAGCTTCCAAAGATGGGAGAGCAAGCGAGGGTGGTCTGAGCAGCAACGGGGCGACGGAGAAAAGCGGAGGTATGCGGAGGTATGCGGAGGTATGCGGAATAACCCAGCCGTGGGGGAGGCGTGGCGCATTGGGGGCGCACCGGCGGTGGCAAGAGTGCGCCTTTTTTGCGGCTGCTTTGGGAGGATGGTTGGAAGTGGTGGCATGAAGAGGCAGGTGGCGTCACGTGCGCCTCCTCCACCAGGTGGCGCCGGGTGCATCTACACGTTTTTTCTTTCTTTTTGAGTTTTATTACATTCTTGATCGTCGGGTCTAAACGCTAAGCCACGCACGGCTAATTCCCGCAACCGAGCTAGCCGAGCTCCCCCCACTTCCTGCTGAAACGAGCAAGACATCCAGGTTTCTAGAAACCGCCCGGTGGGGCGGCCGTTTTTGGCCGGTGCAGCTGTTTCTTGCTTGTTTTCTCTTTTCTTGGGTGTTTCTATTTTTTATGCTCTTGCTACTAAAACTTTCTCGCATAGGCGACGGGCAGCAGCAGGGCTAAATTGGGCCATGCGCTTTAGACCCGCCAGCAGTTGCTCAGATAAGTTTTGGCTTTTGCCTTTGCGCTTCCTCGGTCCACGTTCAGCGGGAAAACGCCCTTCTTCTCTTATTACTAGTGTATACGGAAGCCCGTAAGCAAACACGAAGTCACTGCCGGTGGAAGCTTGCGGTCCGCGGGCCCACTGCGGTTTTGGCAACCAGGCCAAGGTGCCGGCGTCGACAGGTTTTTTCCGTGGTCGCAAATTGGCCCTTGTGCGCTTGAAATTTAGGCTCATACGAATTAAAGTGAATTAGAGCTGTCACACCTGTCCCACGACTAAACAGTGGGATTGCCTATCTATTTGTCAATCGTGTAAATAATACCGTGTTGGATCGGATGAGGCCGGCGAACCCCGGCTTACATAATCGGCCGCTGCCAATTAAAACATACATTTCAAAAATAAATATTGTCTCAGCATCTCCAATGCCCCTCTAAGTGTGTATTGAATTGAAGGCCTAGCCCATTACTGGTCAGTTCAGGCGGTACTCGACAATGCCCCGCAAAACCTTGATCTTGCCGTACACATCGTGGTCAATCGTGTTCTCCTGCGACTTGACCTCCTTGCTTTTGTTCTTGTGCTCCGTACCCGGTCTTGGCCAGATACAGTTCAACTTGAGCCGCAGGCACTCTGTGCACCGGGGTCTCGTCTCACAACAGCGCTTCTTCCGCTGGCGGCAGGTGAGGCACCCCATTCTAGATCTTTTGGTCACCTTCAGCCCCAGCAAAGAGCCCAGCTTGCTCAGGTTCTCTCCAGACGACACAGATGTGCTCGAAGAGGTCTGGTCGTCGGCGGATCCGGCGTGGCCAGAGTCTCTTCTCGGAAGAGCCTTGTCGTCACTGAGCAGCAGCGGCGAGTGGGGCTCCAATCCTGCCAGGCTTAGGTGCGGCTGGGCAGGAGCAGAGGGACCCAGCTGGGGTTGCTGGCCACGGGTGCCCGCTAGCGACAGCTCCCACAATTCCGGTCCGCTCAAGCTGGCCCCGCCTGGCTGAACGTACTCCGACCCCATCATGGGCATCTGCTGCACGGGATATTGCATGTACTGGTACGGCGTGAGGTGGTTAGATGTTCCGGCTCGGCTTCCGGACGAGGCTGAGTTTTCTCCGGTGCCGCTCGGGCTTGTTTGGCCGCCCATCATGGCCGGTGTGTGTTGGTAGTTTTGGTTCTCGAGACCGCCGTATTTGGGCGCCTCCTGGTTAATTTTGTATTGCCACGTCGGCGTTGGCCACTGGCTCATCTGGGGGTTAGTAAAGAAATGTTTTCGGGGCTGCTGGGTTTCTCCGGGCTTGCAGATCCTCGGGGTCGATCCCTGTGGGGGATCACCATTTACGAGAATAATATCTCGCGCCCGAGCATCACCGGAGAAACAACTCACGTTTTCATTAGTTACATACGGTTAAAGATCGGGTTGGCGGTTTTGCAACGTGACGTTTCTCGCCAGGTATGTATGGATGCTAATGACGGAATCCTTGAAAGGAGCGTGGTTTCCGCAATTGATGGCCGATGGCGAAATGTCAGTGTTTGGATGGTTCTTATCACTCGGAAGACGGGTGGTTCCGTTAGTGTTTGTTGTGTGGAAAATGCTGCTGTCCGTAATTGTGGTGGGTCTGCGTGGGAAATGGGCGCAATATAAATTGCTTCCTCATAGGAAACCAAGGTCCAAGATTATGACAGAAAGGTGGGGGGCTAAAAGAAACAACACAGAACAAAATTTAAAAATAAAAAATAAAAAAATGTACCCTGTACCACGAATGAAGGAATCGACAGCAACATTTCTTAAACAGCTGCAAAGAAGTGGTCGCAAGGAAAAAGAAAAAAAAATACACAGCTAAAAAAAAAAAAAAAAAAAAAATTAAAAAAAAAAAAAATTGAAGGGAAGGGAAAAGTACGGACACAGGAAAAGGCTTCACTTAACCATGCAAGCGGTCTACTTATCTGTACATGCAAATGCTCATCTGCTAATTTAATGTACATGCGACATGATCCAGTGCTTTAAAAAAGAAAAGATGTGCTGCATGCATCTAGCACTCTCTGCTGATGACTGGAACAGAACGGTGATGCTGTCTCCGTTCCGGCCAAAAGACCGGCCTCACTTTTGTGGTTTTCCCTGGGCAACATGCGTTTGTTGGGCGATTTTTCTCTTTTGTTTTCTCATTTTCGTGCTCCTCTTTCAGCTGCATATGGCTCTTTTGTTTGCCGCATGATGTCTCTGCAGAAATGCTTAGCGGGAAACCCCTTCTGCATCTCTTTGATAATAGAAAATTTGAAAACATGAGCACTAAACGCATGGCAGCAACTTTCCCGCCGTTATGAGACACCATTCTCTAAGCGAGTGGACGAAAAGAACTACACTGAACAACGGCCCACCGCTGTTTCAGGACGGGTGTCTTGAATTAGGAAATTCTGGCCACCGTGCTTCCACAGGATATTTTCTTAAGCGAGACCGTTGACGTCGGCTAGGGAATGTCTTGTTATTAATTTTTACAACTCTAATTTTTTTGCTTTCACATTCAACATGCGCCCCTGAGGGTCACCGGAATTCCTAATACCCAGTGCTGATGATGAGCGGACTTTTCTTTTGGCAGGCTTGTATGTTGCGACGTCTGCGCGACATTTTCGGCGTATCTTGGACCACTTTCTTGTCCCGTAAAACAAAACTGTTCCTACACAGTGCGCATTGCTAACATTCTCCATGTTCGCTAGGCGGTGGTTCCTGGGCACACGAGAACCATGGTGGCCGGGGGGGGCCGAAAATTTGTCGGAGTCAAAGAAGCCTAATTAGTTTACTGGCAAACCTTCTATTATTTGGGAAACGCACTGTATCCAGGAACGGTGCTAGTGACAGCTCGTAATCTCGAGGCTAAAAAAAATATCGGTATCTGCAAATGAAGCTTGGGTGGATGTACTTTTTGATTGGGATCGACGGGATCGACATCTCAATGACACTATTTTCGTGTGTATTGTGTGCGGGATTCGCTTAAAAGGGGAGCCTTCTCCGAGCGCCAGCGATGACCGCCGGCTCGTGCATGGGTGCACGTGAAGACGGACACTAGGCCCGCCTCAGAAGATGTTTTTTAAAGTTTTGGTTTACCAGGGTGTTGGGAGTTCGGCTGGAGGTGGATCCACCAGCAAGAAAGGCCAGGACGGTTGCTGCGATTTTGCAGAATCTCGTAATACGGCAGCGGTTTCCGTAGTGGGTTTTGTCGTATTTACGAGCGCTTATCGAGGCAAGATAAGCCCTGGGCCAGACAAAGAGGCTAAATCAAGCGACCTGTCAGGGCTCCTGAATACAGCTGCAGGCAGCGTCACTTTATTTCCGGCCCCATTTTAGGCATGGCCCTCGCCTGACTCAAGTGTAAATGAGGTGAACTAGAACAGGTGCGCTAAATAATTTCTGTAGTTCTACCGTTGCTACGTACGCAGAGCGTGTCACATGACACCGCACAGGCGCGATTCGGGGCCTGTTCTTTGTTGTCTTGCACACCGCTCGCCTGCTATAAGCATAGCCTGTTGCAATGCGACGCACGCTGCATCCTACGCGACATGCTGGGTAGTCGGCAATTCTGCAAGCTCAGTTTCCGTGAGCCTGGGAAACCAAAACATACCCTCTGGGCACAACGGGCCTGGCACAACGGGCAGCAAAAGCCTACTTCCGCCGGCCTCACACACGGCACTTGCCCATTACTAAAAGTTTGTACTTTAATGGCTTTTTTCACAGGTGCCCCTGACACAACGCTCGTGCATCATAATATTCCCGATCCCAGCCTTCGTAGTTGAGCGCACCTTTTCGTAACTCAGAGCCGTACAAAAAAAAAAAAAAAAAAAAAAAAAATAAGATCCATGCTACACACAGGCCTGACCTTACGATTTGAACCTTTAGTGGTTTTCTCCTGCACGAGCAACACAACAGCCAATTTCGATACGTACATTACGAAGCTTTCCACATGAGCAAGCCTTTTTCTTACATGAGTGGGGCAAACACTGTGCACAGTTCTGGAAGGTCTGGACCGCTGGTGAGATGTGGGTTATACATGTTGCTACAGCTTCGAGAAAGCGTGGCTGTGCCAAGTTTGGGGGGGCGGTTTCGGAGTTCGGTCGGAGTCCACGTGACTGGAAAAGTCATGTGACCTGCAGTCAGGTGGTATCGCCACCGCGCAGAAACACCCGCTTACGTAAGCGCTCACTCATGGATACGTTAACCGCTATATACTAACCCATCATTGGCATGCCGCCGGGCATCCCGCCAGGCATTCCACCAGGCATTCCGCCCGGAGCACCCTGTGGACCGCCCTGGCCCTGGCCCTTCAAGCTGGACTTGCCGGCCTTCAAAAGCTCGTCACAGAGCAAGAGGTTGGAGGCAATGCCGGTGGCAGCCGAGATGGCGTTTCTGAGCACCCTGTAGGAGTCCCAGATGCCCTCGAGAGAGGGGTCCATGGGCTCACCGGAAACGAGGTCGATTCCGACCTTGTGGCCCTCGGCAATCTCATCCTGGCAAGCAGAAATGGCCTCCAAGGAGTCCAAGCCGGCGTTGGCCGAAAGGGTCTTTGGCACAACCAACAAGCCCTCGGCAAAGGCCTGGATGCCCGGTTTGTTCTTGCCCTTCAAGATGTTGGCGTCCTTCAAGAGGTGCTGGTTGCAGCTCATGAAAAAGGCACCGCCACCAGCCACAATGGCCTCGTCCTTGACCACATTGGCCACAGCACGGAGTCCGTCTCTCACGGCATCCTTGGTCTGCTGCAACTCGTGGTTGGCCAGACCCTTGATGAGAATGGTGGCCGATTTGCTCTGGGGGCACTCAGTCACATAAGTGAACTTGTCCTCACCCAAGGACTCCTCGTACACAAGACCAGCCTGGCCCAACACGTCTGGGGACAAGTCCTCGACGGAGTTCTGGGCCTCACCGCCGACTATGAGCTGCAATCTCTCCATGTTTCTTCTCTTGGCGCGACGCAAGGCCAAGATGTTGTGCTTGGCCAACACATCGAGGGACATTGGGTCGATACCCTTTTGGTTGATGACGACAAAGCCACGGTCTCCGTGGAGGTCGCAGACCTGGTTCTTCAAGTCGACGATTTTCTTGAGCTTGGCGTCCACAAACTGTCTCTCGGAGGCCACGAGCTTTTCACGCTGCTCGGCGGAGGAGTAGAAGAAACCCAGGTTGACCTCGGTCTTCTCGTACTCGAGCGAAACGTTCAAGGTCAAGACGTATGCGTTTTTCACCACACGGGGCATGTCTGGGTGTCTGGCGCCGTGGTCCAACACAAGACCCTTGACGAGGGAGGTGTCGCTGGTGTGGCCATGCTGCATGGTCATGATTTCGATCATGTGCAAGTCGATGTTGTTTTTGGACACGTGGGTGTTGTCGGAGACGGCCAAGACGGCGTCGGTGACGATGGGGGCCAAGACGGCGGCCAATTCCGGGGTCACTTTGGTGGCCACCGAGGTCCGGGCCACCAGCAAGAGGAACTCCCGGTCGAATCCCGAGGGCACCGTCTTGAACTCCGAAAGGTACGCCAACGCCGCATCGCGCGCCACGTCAAAGCCATCCACCAACACCCGAGGGTGAACACCCTCGGAAATGAACCGCTCCGCCTGCTTCAAAAGCTCCCCAACAAGCAAAACAACCGTCAGCGTCCCGTCTCCCGTAATCTCATCCTGCGCAGTGGCTGCTCGTGCTATCATCACCGCCGTAGGATGCTGGATCTGCATCTCCGTCAAAAGCACCTTGCCATCTTTCGTGAGCTTCAAGTTTCCACTTCCGTCCACAAGAAGCTTCAATGTTCCCTTTGGGCCCAAGTTCAGCGCAAGCACCTGCTGCAACCCCTGGGCTGCGGCGATGTTCACCTGGAGCGCCTGTGTTCTTCTGAGCGACTCAGCCTTTGGATTGAGAAGTTGGATCGAAGACATGGGGTCTGCCTAGTTAGTGTGAGATCGTTGAGCTTTTCTGATGCGGTGTGCGCGCCTCAATTTTGGTCTGCACTGCTGAGCAAAAACGGCTGGCCAGAGTGGTTTTGCTGGCTTGATGGGCTTTTTTGGTATTATAAGGGTTCCTTGTGGGGATTACTGGCCTTCTGCTAAGGGCACGGCGTCCGGGGACGGCTGTTTGGAAGCATACTGCATGCAGTGGGTCACGTGATGCTACTCCTTCGTGTCATCATCTACCTTGTGCTATTGTGGGTTGGTATGTGGCTTATCACGTGTCTTTTGGCTTTGTTTCCGGCCTTTAGTAGTCAATAAGCACAGCAGACGCTGCAGTGTGGGTGGATATGGGACCAATTAAGCGTACTGCATATAGTGGTGGTCGCCTGGCACTGATTCTGACGACGGAATTGATGAGTTACGAATGTATCAGTAAGAAATGTGCTATATAGGAAGCCAAAGGCTGAGTTAATTTATAGTGGAGCCTTACAGATCAAATGGAATTAGAGGTGCTGCAGTGAGTGTTCTGTAGGTAGAGTTATGTTAGTTTTAGTATCTCTTTTAAAGTGGCAAAAATCGCCAATCTACTGTAAAAGTTAGCGTGTTCTGGCTCTGGAGATAGTCATATACCAACGAGAATTGAGCTTTAGAGAGCTGAAATTTTAAAAAATGGGGACTAAGAGGGCTTTGGGATTTTGTGCCCATAGACATACTTGTGGATATACACAATGTCTCCGTGGGGTAGTAGTTTCTAATTGTATGTAATTGTACATTCTAACGTTCAAAAGTGTACTAACAAGAATGATAGAGAGAGTAATTAACATAGAAATACAACAAGAATAGAAAGGAGAAAAAAAAATAAGAAGTTGGAAAAAAGAAGAAAAAAAAAAGACAAGTCTTCCGATCCGTATCACTCAGCCACTGGATTTCGCAACCACCTTCAGACACTACTAGCTACCAATAGACACAAAACCCTGGTAAAATCTCCGTAAAGCGAATTTTTTCTATTTTTAAGCCTATTCTGGCTGTTGCTGGAATTCTTGAGCTAAAATAAGCAACGTGTGATTTTTGGTGCTGGAATACATTTTTGCAATCTTGTGTCAGAGAAGCTCTACATTTGCAAATCCCTGAACACCACCCGCTTTCAGAACCAAAAGAAAACAAAAAGACACCAAAAACAAAAACTCCCCACAAAACAAAAACCTTCAAAGTATCCTCACAAAAGCATAGAAATAAACAATATACTTGGAATGACTGCCTGACCGGGCTGGTGCCTGGGGGAGAAGCCAGCAGAAATGGTCCCTTGGCCCAGTTGGTTAAGGCGTGGAGCTAATAACTCCAAGATCAGCAGTTCGATCCTGCTAGGGACCACTTCCCGCTGGGCATGTGGCGTAGTTGGTAGCGCGTTCGCTTAGCATGCGAAAGGTCTCCGGTTCGAATCCGGACTTGTCCAATTTTTTTTCACAGCCGCTAGTTCTGTTCTTTTTGCCCCCAAACGGCTGGCAATAGCCACCTACGTAACCTACCCTCAGTGTGCAGCGGCTGTACTATTAAAAAGCTGCGAGACTCTACTAAATCCTAGGAATAGGACCTCCCGGGGAGGTTGGCGTTCTGGCGGTCAAAACCTCCACGCCGTCTTCGGTGACCAACATCATGTGCTCAAACTGGGCAGACTTCTTGCCGTCACGTGTGGTGGACGTCCAGTTGTCGGGCCACGTGATATCCCTGTGGGTGCCCAAGTTGATCATCGGCTCAATGGTGAACACCATGCCCGGCTTGGCCACACCAATGGCCTTGTTTTTGGCATAATGTGGGATGTTAGGCTGGCAGTGGAACAACGAGTTTGTGCCGTGGCCACAGTAGGTTCTGACAACGGAACAGCCGTTTTTGGTGGCATGCTCCTCAATGACGTTACCCAAGTTCCGGAAAAGGGTGCCTGGCTTGACTGCGGCAATGGCCAAGTCCAAGCACTCTCTGGTGGTCTCCACAAGACGCACGGTGTCCGGGTCGGCTTTAGCCTTATCTCCGACGTAGTACGTTTCGTTTAAGTCCGAGTGGTACCCGTAGAGGTAGATCGACACGTCCAAGTTGACGATGTCTCCGTCCTTGAGCACGTATCCGTCCGGAATGCCGTGGCAAATCACCTCGTTGACACTGGTGCAGAAGGACTTCGGGAAGTTGTAGTAGTTCAATGGTGATGGATAAGCCCCTCTGGCCATGCACTCCTTATGCAAAACCTGGTCCAAAAAGTCGGTCGTGACCCCCGGTTTCACGCGCTGGGCCACGGTATCCAAGATTTCTCTGCTGACCTTGGCGGTTTTCCGGATCCGCTTGATTTCGTGCGGCTCCAACTGCTGGATTTTCCCCGTCCGGTCGTTTTTCATCTCCGAAATCGGCCGCCCGTCCTTGGCGTAGTCCGGCATCTTCACCAGCAGATTCACCTCCCGCTTCGGCGTAAGCGGGTACACGGGCCGGACGTCCCCGGAAAACGTGAAGTTCGGGAACGGGTTGTAGGTTTCTCCGTCTTCCGACGGATGCACGGCTTTATGGTTTTGCCACAGGCTCCGGAAACACTGCTGGTTGCAGAACACGGACGTGATGTTGTTCTTGAGGCACACGGGGCATTTGAGCTCCGAGGCGGTTTCGTTCCCACACGTGGGGGCTGCACAGACGGCCATGGTTGCCTTTTGCGATTGGCAATGCTCATGCGATATATCAGACGTCACGTGAGGAGTCACGTGATTCAAGGTGGTGATTTTGGGACAAGTGGCTTTTTTATGGACAGAACAGCTGTCTGACATCCTCCGGATATCAGTGGGGGCATGGACCACCACCTGACACCCGACGTAGGGCTGTGTATGGGCCAGATCATTTCAACACGTGATCTCCCACGTGACATCTCATCGCGCCACAAGTTGCAAATTTCTCCACCCCAGACGTGCCTCCCAACGCCGCTTGCAGCAGCATGCCACCGTGGTTGTAGCTATAAGACGCCTGCTGATCTCAGGAAACACCACCGGCTAGCACGCCGGCCGATTCCTTAGGAATCAGCCGCTGACATAAGCAAACCTGCATATAACCCAGATCCACCTGGCAGGCTCGGCGGATAAACCGACCGTGTGCTTTCTTGGCGGTGCCACTGTCAAGCCATTGTCGGACGGGCACGAGAGGAGCAAGAAAAATGTCGCGCGACAATGTCGCGCCCCACACTGGCACTTAGACCGTGCAGCTCTACAGCCAGAGTCAAGAGCCATCTATTCTACTGCACTGTGATCAGCCCAAGTGCTCCGGGCCAAAGCTCATGGGGAGGAGCTCGTCCAACGTCCTGCACACAGGATTATCGCCCGTCTTCGGAAACATGTAGATGGGCACCGTCGGGGCAAACTCCCGGATAAACTGGCGGCAGATCCCACAGGGGCTGATTGGGCTATCCATGTCAGCCAGAATGGCAATCGCCTTAAACGATTTGGACCCCTCCATCACACATCTCGTGATGGCCGTCCGTTCAGCACAAATGCCTGCTCCGTAAGAAGCATTCTCCACATTGGCGCCCTGGACAAAGGTGCCCTCTGTGGTGAGAATAGCACAGCCCACACTATTGTTAGCGGGAACTAGTCTGGTGTAGAAACAACATACCGGAAGTTGGAGTACGGGCAGTACGCCAAGTCACGAGCTGCCGTTAGTATCAAACAATATAGACATGGGCAAACAAGCTGAGCTGTGCAAACAAGCTGAGCTGTGTTTGCAGGCCTGCTTCGCTAACATACCCTCAAGACACAAGGACTTGAGCTTGTGGAATTCAGATTCAGAAAGCATGGAATGACGGTTGGAAATAGACCCGTGCCTCTGGGACAAGGAGATCAAACGCGCTCCTGTGGGGAAGGTGGAGCTGTCATTATGTGAAACGTCGTGCGGAACCACATATAAGGAAAGCGGGCTGCACTTTGGGGGCGCCAGATTTGTACTACTCGCTCTTCTTGCCCCATTCGGCACAACCCCACTTTTCCGCCGCTTCCGCCGTTATTCCCGCCGCGGCGGGGAGGATAATCCCGGCTCAGCGACGGAAGCCTCCGGCGCGCGCGCTGGGGCACCTAACCGGTTCCTGCCTTCACATGCGCTTCTGTGCCTGGCACTGTCTGGTGTGTTGGTGGCGCCAGGGCTTGGTCGCCGCCGGCAACACCAGCCACACCATGATCGGCCCTGCAAGGCAGCACGGCTGGCGCGCCACTGTAGCCCGGCTGGCCGCTCCTGGCAAACGTAATCCGGGGCTTTTCGTTTCTGGCTATGTGCAGGCTGCGTCCTGCACAGAAGTTGTTCCGATGGCACGAGGCTCTCTAATGACATCACGAGAACCGATCCTACATAACCTGATCCTCGTCATCACCCCCACACTGTCTTTTCCGCAAACAACACAAATCTTCCACCTTCTGTTTGCATTTGCATCCCCCATTCTTTGCATACTCGTCACCACTCCAAATCTGGATTTTCCCATCCCCCCTCCATATTCCCCAAAAATCGCCACCCGCCAAACATCCCCCATATTCCCTCCCCACCAATAATCCCATGGAATGGCTGAGCTCGTCTTCCTTCGTCACGGAACTCGCGCTGACCATGCTTCCTCTAATAACCCCCCTTTGTACCACGACTACAGAAAATGGGACCCCTCGTTGGCCATCTCCGCCGCCGGTGAGGTGCTGAAGGTGGCCAGAGAAATCTCCAAAACTTGCACCTTTGACCGACCCAAGAAAAACATCTACATCCATTTCTCCCCCTACTTGCGCTGCTGCCAAACGGCAGACCTCTTGGTGTCGTCGTTGAAGCAGGAAAGAGCCGATTCTCAGCTCAAGTTTCATCTCAACTGCGATTTTGCCTTGTCCGAGTGGCTCCACGACAGAATGTCAAACAGACCTCCCTTCACCGACTCCAACGAGGCGTACGAGATGTACACCCCCAACATTCGCATTTTGGAAAACAAGCGGCTCATTTCCAACTTCCGCCCAACAACCACCTTGGGCCCTTACAACGAGCCTGACCTCAGTTACAAGGACTACATTGACCGGTGCAAAACGTACTTCAAGAAGCTCGTCGCCACCTACGACAAGCCCTTCCATGTCAAGAACAACGACCTCATTATCGTTGTCTCCCACGGCTACCTGACCAACCAGTTCTTGCTGTACTTTCTCAACCACCCGATCTTCGAGGAAATCCCCGAGTGCACCATCAACTACGCCCAGCGCACCGATGGCGTGTGGGAACTCAAAAGAGACTGTCTAGGGCTTCTAAACGAGCTCATGGACACCACCTTGAACCTCGAAACCGACATTGTCTACTACAAAACCAACTTCTTCAAGAAGGAAGAGCTCGACGAAAGTAAGCAGTACCCCACCATGGGCTTCCAGGGGCTCCGACCGGAGTTCCAGGACCCAAGGCCTTCCTTCAAAATCAAGGAGCCCCGTGAGAGATCCGTCAACAGGAACCCTCTATGTCCGTCTGCCAAGGACTGGAGCGCACAGGACTCCAACAAGTTCCGCATGAAGTCGGACTTTAAGCTCAAGGTGATGAACGACGAGGCGTTCAAAAAGGCGTTTGACATCACCAACCACCCGCTGCACCCGATTTCCCCCGAGGTGTCTCCGAACTCCGAGCCCACCCGCAACAACTCCGTCATTGATCTCCGCAAACTCACCTCCAACGAGGAGATCCAGCGGCCCTTCAAGCTCCGATACTCCCTGGCCTCCGATATCCCCGTCCACTATCTCAACTCCAAAGTCAACTCCCACGTGTCTCTTGCCCAGTTTCAGCGCAACGCCTACTCCCACAACAACTCGTCATCTGACATGGGCATTCTTGGCTCCACCGGCTCCAACGGCTCTCTTACCCCTAGAGATAACTCCGACATGGACGATGTATCCAACTACGCCGAGGTTGCTCCTGGAACGCCCGGAACCCAGCAGAATATGGGTGAAGTGATCAACAGATTGCTGAGAATCAGGTCGTTGCAGCGCAGAAGAGCACAGGCCCCCAGCGTCAGCAAAATCAGAGAAAACTCCGACAGCTCCGACGACAGCGGCAAAGACGACACCAAGGAGTCCAAGGACAAAGAGTCCAAGGACGACTCCAAGGACGAGTCAAAGGAAAAATTCTCGTTGTCGTTCAACAAGTCCAAGTCCAACACTTCCAGCAGCAGCCCGGCCAAGACCACCACGGCCACGGAGAATTCACCAAAAAGAACACCATCCCAAACGCAGCCCAAGCCCCGTCGGCCTCGCCACAACTCCATCAAGTTCATCCCGTCAGGCATCACAAACGGGCAGCCCGAGGAGAAAGCGGAGCCGGCCAAAGAGGCACCGAAGCCAAGCCGCCCACAGAGACCCCAGGCCAAGAAAACACCATCGATGTTTTACCATCTCAACAGCGGCCTGAGCTCCGAAAACGAGTCCGACGACTCCCACGAGTCCGAGGACAAGCCCGAGGAGAGAAGCCGGTACACCTGGTTTGGCCAGAACGTCCAGGGCTACGCATAACGATAGAAATGTACACTAGATTTCGCAACGCTCCCAGCAGCTGTAGCAAATACGGAAATACATGGGTTACAATGTTGTTTTGTAGGGTAGTTCAAGCAAGTAGTATTTGGAGCTATTTCACGGTGGAAGCTACCTCGAAAATGAGTTAAGGAGCCTAGGTTTGTTTCTTGGGTGCTATTTTAGAAAATTACGTAATTTTAGGACTTGAAAATGAAAATAATAGCAGAATCGAGGAGCTATAGGTTTGCAACAATTACTTCTGATATTTAGCAAAATGCTGATTTTTGGTAGGACTAAAAGTAGTTTCTTTGAGGATTAATAAATACTAATTTTAAGTAAGACTAAAATAAATAAATTTCAGAAATCCATATATATCTACATATAAAAGAAAATGAAAGAAATGAAGAATAGCTGTAGAAACACAAAATGGACCAAAGTCCGATTAATACAGAATAAACATACTCAAGTCAAAAATACAATCAAAAAGCCAAGAAAGCCAAAACCGAAAATTAAAGACTCAACAATACCCTTTTACAGCAGAAACTGCCACAATTCATCACACCTCTGAATCCGGTTCATCACGTGACCAGCCAAAGATAAGATAGATAGAAAGCAAAACCATACCCATTTCTTTCTGACAAAACAAGAAACTCTGAACTATTCCGTTAAAATACTATAAAGAAAAGAGCAATCAAGTAGAACACCACACATTAGTCAATCTTAGCTGGCTACTGTAACACCACTAACCAATAAACGCTTCAACAAAACAGAAATCTAAAAGAAGCAACCCTAAAAATTCATTGCCCAAAAATAGAAAAATCAGTAGATCTAAAGTAGTAAACATTAGGCCTAGTCTAGTGGGCCTTGGGCAGGTTATATACAGTACTATGATCCTTCGCAGACCAACATACACCATGACAACTGTGGAGCAGACAATGCCAACAAACACGGCGGCGTTTTCGCTTCTGAAACACCTTCTGATCCCGATCTGCGTGAGGATCGGCACGCTCCAGCTGGCGCTGCCGTTCCGGCCGGTGCCGAACTCGGAAAAATACAAAAACCCCACCGTGTTCCAGAAATTGTCCCGTACACTGGCGAATCTGGACCTTTTCGTGGTGGTGGAGGTCTACGACGGCAATGGCAACATGGTGGGATGCCCGGTTCAGACGCCGTACCGACCATTCAGCGGAAACCGCCGGCTGTGGGACTGCTACTTGAAATTGCCGCTTAACTACAACCAGTGCGGCTACGATGAGTATTTGCGGATGGTGCTATACGAGGTGGTGAACTGCCGGCCGGAGCAGTTTGCGGTGGGACGGCTTCTGCTATTCAACCACACCAACGGAGCCCTCCGGAAGGGGGCTCAGAAGGTCGGGGTGTACTGGGAGGAGAGGGGGACGGAGTATGGTGATCACGTGTGCGGTCACGTGCTTGAGGAGCTGCTTATGCAGTACCGGAACGGGGAGATGGCCCGGAACGCCTGGCTCGACCCGCTCGTGGTGCCGGAGGCGGAGCGGGCGCAGGGCGTGCTGGACGACGCGCCGTTCCACTTGTACGTGGACCTCCCGAACTTCCTGTTGCCGGTGGTGTTTTCGGAGATAAGCTACTCTCGGAGATTACCGGAGATAAGCGAGGACATCCAGCCCGCCCCGCCAGCCCAGCAGCCCCTCGTCTCCTCCCACATCGACATCCCCGTCCCGGCCCGTCGCGTGTGGGACCCGGACTTCGACATCCACACCGTCGTGCTGTTCCGCGAACTGGCCGCAGACCCCATGCTGGCTCCGCCAAAAACAGCCACCGAGCTGCTGAACCCGGTCGAACGGAAGTTCAACTTGCTAGCCACGTCCATCAACAACAACTGGTTGCTCGACAAGGAAGTCAAGCCGCTGCCGGCCACCCGAGACGAGCTCTGGCGGATTCTCCGCAAACCACTGAGTGCTCCGCTTTCGGACCACGAGAAACGGATGCTCTGGAAGTTCCGCTTCTACTTCAGCAAGCCGCAGTCCTCAGAGGACTCCCAGGCTGCCCCCAGTCAGGTGACCCGGCTGTTCCTCACCAAATTCCTCAAATGCTTCAACTGGGAAAACGAGTACGAGCTCGACCACGCTTTCAACGAGATCTTGCCCTTCTGGAAGGAGGAGACCATCGAGATTGGCGATGCCTTGGAGCTTTTGAGCAACCAGTTCAACCCGTACAACTTGACTCTGCAGCTCCGCCGGCGGGCTGTGGCTCAATCCAAGGATACCTCGGAAGAACACAAAATCGACAAAATCTTTGCCTACGCCATGGAACTCCGTCGTTTTGCCGTCAAAAGACTCCAGCTAGCTTCTCCAGACGAGCTCTTGTTGTACCTTTTGCAGCTTGTGCAGGCTCTTAAGTACGAGGACGGAGATAACAACCTTGAGCAGGCCCCGCTTTCTCAGTTCCTCATCGATAAAGCTGTGCACAACGGAGTGCTTGGAAATTTCTTCTACTGGTTTGTCAAGGTGGAAAACGAGGACCAGCTCCAGAAAGGCGGCCTGCCCAAGCTTGTCAACAACGCCATCTTTGGCAAAGTGCTCAACACCTACATCGAACGGCTACGGGTGCACTGCAAAAACACAAAATCAAAGGAGTACAAGTACCTCAAGCGGCAGATTGCGTTTATTAAGAAACTCACGCTGCTTGTGGAGACCATCCGGACGACGTTCCGGAGAAACGAGGCCACAGAAAAGAAAAGACAGTTTCTCAAGGAGTACTTGGCGGATCCGGCCAACGAAATGCTCGATTTCCCCGAGCTGTTTCCCCTTCCCCTTGACCCCACAGTTAAAATAACCGGAACCGTCCCGCTGGAGTGCTCAGTGTTCAAACTGTCGCTTCTGCCGTTGAAAATCACCTTCAAAACAACAGCAAAAACCACATACCCCCTCATGTTCAAGATCGGAGACGACCTCCGCCAGGACCAGTTGGTGATCCAGATCATCAACCTCATGGACCAGCTCCTCAAAAACGAAAACCTCGACATGAAACTCACCCCATACAAGATCTTGGCCACCAGCCCACAGGCAGGACTCATTCAGTTTGTGGAGAACGTCACGTTGGACTCGGTGCTCCTGGAGGACCCGCTGCCGGTCAACGGCATCCTCAAATATTTGCAAAACCACCTGAGACAACAACAACCGCAAAACGGGCCAACCCACTCGGTTCTCGGCCAAACCAGAAACTCCGCTCCCGTCCAACAGCACTCCATCACCCTGGACTTGGGCATCTCCACTGCCATCATGGACAACTACGTCAAGCTGTGTGCAGGATACTGTGTTATCACGTACTTGCTTGGAGTTGGAGACCGCCACTTGGACAACTTGCTTGTGTCGCCAGACGGACGGTTCTGGCACGCTGACTTCGGCTACATTCTCGGCCGGGACCCCAAGCCGTTCCCGCCCTTGATGAAGCTCCCGATCCAGATGATCGACGGCATGGGTGGCATGACCCACGAGAACTTCAACATCTTCAAAAACTACTGCTTCATCACGTACACCACGCTCCGCAGAAACTCCAACTTGATCTTGAACCTCTTCCAGTTGATGTTGGACGCTCTGATCCCAGATATCCAGATCGACCCCAACAGAACCGTCGACAAAGTCCAGGAGAAGTTTGCCTTGGGCATGCTGGAGGAGGAGGCCATTCTCCACTTCCAGAACCTCATCATCGACTCGGTCAATGCGTTTTTGCCCATGGTCATCGATGCCCTCCACCTGTTGGCCCAGTACTGGCGGGCCTAGTCCTGCTTGTGCTTGCTCTGGAAGAAGGCCAACGCAAACCTCACCAAAACCGTGTAAACGGCCGAAGCGGCGGCAAACGGCGGGAAAAGATCAAGGTAGTACCACACCCAGTGGGGCTGGATCTGGCCAATCACGTGCCGCGTGGTATCCTTAAGGCTGTCCAAGGTACCGGTATTGCGGATCACAATGTCGGCTCTCGAGTTCCGCTCCGCCAGCAGCATCTGGCTCGCTATGCGTTTCCGTGCGTCGTCCTCCGTTAACTCCGCGTTTCTCCGTAAAATCCGAGCCACCTGCGTCTCCCGGTCGGCATCCACATTCACTACCTTCCCGCACACCCGGAAGATCCCCAGCTCAAACAACAACGGAACGTCCAAAACAACCACCTTGTGGCCGCCAATGTACGCCTTGGCAACCTGCAAGATCATCTCCTTCTTGACTGCTCCATGCACAAGCAGATTGAGTATCTTCAACTTGTCTGGCTTGCCAAAAACAGCTCTGCCAAGTGCCGGCCGATTGAGCAGGAGGTCGTCGTTTACAAGATCCGGCACTTCCTCCTTGAACGCCTCCACAACCTCTGTGTACGTTTTGCGGCCTGGCTCCACCACCTGCCGTGCAATCACATCTGCATCAACAATCGGAATGCCCGAAATGGCAAACTCCGTAGAAACCGTAGACTTCCCGCATGCAATGCCTCCGGTAAGTCCCACCACAAGCATACTGTGGACTTGTAGGATAACGCGACTTTGGTATATGTGATGGTGGTCACGTGATGTGGGGTAATGTTTCCAGTGCTTTTGCTTACATGGGATTCTACATCTGTAGAGTTTCTTGATAAACTAAAATACAGGATTTGGCTGCTAATTGGAGGAGAGCTAGTGTTTGTTTTCTAAGGTTTCATTGCTCTGTGTTGGGGTATACAGCCATTATCACCAAAAATAGAAGAGGTGACTCTATTTTAGGATTTGGAAGTATAAGGAAAATAATCGGAGGGTAAATAATAATGATTGGTATTGATTTCTTTGATTTGTTGTGTTTGGTATTTTGTAGTGTAGTTGTAGTTTTCTAGAAATTGGTTGCAAATGCTGCGCAATTTATTAATGGCTGGAACCAGTCCATTTCAGAGATAGAAGTAGATGAATAAAAAACAGAAAAATACACAAATAGTAAAGAGCAAAGTTATATGAAGAGAGAAAATTAATTTTACAGCTATAAAAGAAGAAAACTGACATAATCTATGCAATTACCAGAAGATGTACTCTGAGGACTTCATAGAATTCTCCAAAAGTAGCCATCACCACATACCAAGAACGACCAGCTAAACTACGCACAAATCGTAAAGCAAACGATCTACACAACTGATAAGACGCTATTCTTACTGTGTCTAAAACACGTGACTACACGCACGTGACTCAGCATCGGTGCGCATCACGGACTGGTCCGGTTTGGATATCAGCATGATTCATATTCTAGGAGCAGGAGCGATTGGTTCGTTGGTGGCGCACGAGCTCGCCAAAGCCGGGCCTCGGCCGGTATGCTTGCTTTTCCGAACCGCCGAAAAAGCCGAAAAGTTCCGGCAGGCCGGAGGAGTGATGAAGATGCGGCGGCTTCGGGGAAAAGAAGTGTACACCAGCCAGGCCAGCGTGCTGGCGGATACGATTGGGTTGCAAAAGCAAACAAGCAAGAAGATCTCCGACTTGATCATCGCCACCAAGGCCCACCGGACGGCGGTGGCGCTAACGCCGTACTTGGAGCACATCACGCCGGAAACGAACATCTTTATATGCCAGAACGGGATGGGCATGGCAGACAATCTCCGAGCCCGGTTCTGGCCGGAGGCAAATGCTCCGAGAATGTTCCCTGTGGTGACGGACCACGGAGCATACAA
This sequence comes from Osmozyma mogii, assembly GCA_030573315.1. Lineage (NCBI taxonomy): Eukaryota > Fungi > Ascomycota > Pichiomycetes > Serinales > Metschnikowiaceae > Osmozyma > Osmozyma mogii. The sequence goes on from JAJMDB010000002.1 coordinate 156,391, forward strand.
GAAGGGAACAGATACGGTGTTCCACACCGGGGTGGGCCAGATGCGGGTTGGCGGAGATACCGGAGATAAGCCGGAGCTAGTGCAGCAGCTCCAGAAAAGCCGGGACCTCCACGTGTCGATGGTGCCCAAGGCCGACATCGAGCTTGCCATGATGGAGAAGCTCGTGGTCAACGCATGCATCAACCCGCTCACTGCGGTGATGAACTGCAAAAACGGAGACTTGTTGCTAGCGCAGAACTCCCGCAAGGTGTTTGAGCAGGTTATCTCCGAGGCGGTTGCTGTTTTCGACAAGGAGTATCCGGATGTTCTTTCCCTTCCTGGAGCCAGAACCGTCTTGAACAAGGCCAACTTGCTCACCAAGGTGTTGCGGACATGCAAAATCACTGCTGAAAACTCCCTGTCGATGCGTGAGGACATCAGAAACCACAGGCAGACGGAGATCGACTTTATCAACGGCCACCTCACGTACTTGGGCCGCAAACACGGGCTCAAGTGCTCGATGAACAACCAGCTTCTCCGCATGGTGGCAGACAAACTGGCCATCGACCGTCTTACTGAGCAGAAACTCTTTAAAGAGCAGCTTGAGCGGTCTCTTTGATGTCCTGCCATAATTGGGCAATGGCGTCTTTTTCGCCGTTTTCGTGCTTGCTGTCGCCAAGAAGCTTGCTGAGGATATGCTGGAGAAGAAGGCGTGTTTTGGCTGCATAGCGGGACCCGTCGCAGTTGCCGCTGACAAACTGCTGTAAATAGTCACTTTTTTGTGGATCCGGCTCCTGGAGCGCCGCCAACGCGATCTCTGTGCGGAACGACATGCCGTCGGAGTTTACCGTGTATTCTCCGTAGTAGTTGTTCTGCTGGAGATACTGCGTCTGGGCTGGCCGGAGCAACGGCATCACTATATCCGAGATGTCAATATAGTTCCACCGGTTTTCCGGGAGCACAAACCCGTACTCACAGAGAAGAAACTCGTTGGAGTGCGGACCGTAGCTGAAGAACAACTCCTGCTCGGGCTTGTAGGAGGAGGAGGTGACGACGTGGAATCCGGCCTTGTCTGTTTTGATACCACACTGGTCTGCGGTCAGGTGGTTTAGGAAATCAACAAAGGGGGCAAGGGTGAAATTGTCGCTGGCGTCCTTGGCCTGGGGCATGCTCATGTAGAGACAACGGGAGTTGATGCACATCCAGGCCCAGAGGTGCTCTTCGATGGGGATACCGGAGATAAGCGGAGATAAGAGTCCCTCGACCACCGCCACGTCGTGCTCAAACCTCTCCGCCACCTTCGCCGCGTGCTTCCTCGCCAGCCGTGGGAGCCGCTTCTGTGTTTCCTCCGCCGATTCAGGCTTTAGCACCCGGCCCACCACCGGAGCCTGCACTAACTCCGCTAACTCCGGCAACATCCCCAAGAACGGAGCCCAAAACAGGTTATCTCCGCGCCGCCGTTCCAACACAAGGTACATCCCAAGAAGCTGGAACGACAGAAGCTCCAACAACCGGTCCACCGGAAGCTGGCTGTATATGGCGGTGATCTCGTCCGGCTGGGTAGACGGCACCTGTACACCAGAGTAGCAAGAATCAGCCAATTTCGTGCTCTGGAAGGAATTCATGTGGGCCATGGCCGTAGTGAAGTTGAGCAAAAGCGAATGTGGAATTGACACAAGCTGCTCGTTGGCCCGGATGTCCTGGGTTGCATAGAGACCTCTGCCGGAGTGCTTTGTGTTTCTGACCTCGATTTTGCCCGAAACCAACGCCTGGTGGCCGGCAAGCCACTCCTCTAGTCTGGCTAGCTTGGACATAGGGGTTGTGTTTGTGCAGGAGCCGCTTTTGATGGTCTGCTCACGTGATGTGGTGAAGATTTGTGGATTTTCGTACGATAGAGGAGATTGTGGTGTAGAAGTTTATAAAGTCTACGGCTTGATTTCTGGATTTCGTCATTGGCCTGGATATGTATCCTGGCAGATAATTAGCCGTTGAGCAGATTGGCAGTTGAGGGACGATATTTTCTGGATTTGGCTGAATGGGGTTCTAGATGATTCAGAAGAACGCTGGATTTTATTAAGTATAGCACATTTACGCAAAAAGGTATTCTTGATTGCTGACTGAGAGCTAAGTCAGTAAAAGAAAAAGTACTCTTCAACTGTTTGAGCTACGCTCAACAGTTTCAGGCTTCGCTCGTCAGTCAAAAAACGACGTGGACAGGATTCGAACCTGCGAGATCAGAGATCATGAGGAGGCGCTGGAGTAACCTGCACCTCACGCCTTAACCACTCGGCCACCACATCCTCCGGTGGGGTACGGGTGCACATTCTGGCCATACTACCACCGCCGCTCCCATGCAGTACTATGAAGATAAGCAGACGCGTTGTTTATAGATGACCAGTGAATGAAGGTTCTTTGCGTGGCGGAGAAAAACAGCATCGCCAAGGAAGTGGCCAACATTCTTTCCGGCGGACGCGTCCGGCTACGAGAACTGACGTACCAGTATGTCAAGAACTACGACTTCCAGTACAATTTCCCTTTTGGGACGTGTCAGGTGACAATGACAGCCGTCAGTGGGCATGTGTTGACGGCGGCCTTTGGGCCCGAGTACGCCTGGGGCAAGTGCTTTCCGGGCCGGCTATTTGATGCTCCGATTGTGGTGAAAGTGCCCACCGACGACGGAAACCGGCAACAGAAGATCCACGATAATATCGCCCGAGAGGCCAGAAACGCCGATAAATTGATGATCTGGACCGATTGTGACCGGGAGGGGGAGTACATTGGGTTTGAGATAGCCACGGTGGCTCTGAAATCGAACCCCCGCATCTCGGTGGCAAATACCTTGAGAGCAGTGTTTTCTCACTTGGAACCAAGCCATATTGTGCTGGCGGCTCGGAACCCTCAGCCGTTGGACATGAAACAGGTCCGGGCGGTGGAAACAAGAATGGAGTTCGACCTAAGAGTGGGGGTCAGCTTTACCCGGTTTCTTACAAACGCATACAGATCTCGGAACCTTGTGGCCGATAAGGAGGTGGTTTCCTACGGAACTTGCCAGTTCCCCACCCTCAGTTTTGTCGTGGATCGGTATCTCCGAGTCCGGAGCTTTGTTCCGGAGCCCTTCTGGTACATTGACGTCAAGGTGAACCACCAGCGCAAGAAAACACAGTTCACTTGGGCCAGAAACCACCTTTTCGACAAAATGTTCGTCTACGCCATCTACTCGCAGCTCCTTCTGCCCACCACGTCGCCTCCGTTGGTCTCCGACGTGTCTACTAAGCCCACTTCCCATTTCCGACCGTTGCCATTGACCACGGTGGAGCTCCAGAAGTGCTGCTCCCGTTATTTCCGCATGCTGGCCAAAGCCGCCCTAGACGCCGCCGAGCTGCTCTACACATCCGGTTTCATCTCGTACCCACGTACGGAAACCGACTCCTTCCCTGCCGGCATGGACTTCCATCTGGAAATCAGCAAACACAGACAAGACCCCCAGTGGGGCCAGTATGCAGGACACCTTCTTGATTCAGACAAGTTCAGGACCCCCCGGGGCGGCCGCCACGACGATAAGGCGCATCCGCCGATCTACCCCGTCAAGTGGGTCAACTTGAACGCCCTCCGGCCCGACCAGAAGAAGGTGTACGAGTTTATCGTGCGGCGGTTTTTGGCGTGCTGCTCCGACGACGCCAAGGGCTCCCAGACAAAGGTGGAGCTCACGTGGGGCACAGAGAAGTTCCATGCGTCCGGCCTTGTGGTTCTAGAACGCAACTTCTTGGATATCTACACCTACACCGACTGGAAGTCCACCAAGGAGCTTCCCGAGTTCCGCCGGGGCCAGCTCGTCAGTGTGGCTTCTGCCATGCTCTCTGAAGGAAAGACTTCTCCGCCCAACTACATGACGGAAACGGAGCTCATTGCTCTTATGGACGCCAACGACATCGGCACAGACGCCACTATTGCCGAGCACATTGACAAAATCACCCAAAGAAAGTACATTGCCAGACGGAAAATCCGCACAAAGGAGTATTTCATTCCAACCTCCTTGGGAATCTCCCTCATCAAGGGCTTCGAGGCCGTTTTGGTCGACAAGGTGTCGCTTTCCAAGCCGTTTCTCCGCCGTGCGTTGGAACGGTTTCTCCAGAAAATGTGCAACGGCGAAATCGACCAGCCCCACGTCCGCAACCAGTTGTTGCCGCTCTACAAGGAGGCCTTCTTGTTGTGCAACCAGAAGGGCCACGTCATTGTCAATACGTTTGTGGAAACCAACCGGAAACTCGATGCCGGAGAATACTAGTGTCCTGCACACAAGCAACACTCTCTACACGCTTATTTCCGAGCGTCAATCCATCAACACCTCGCTACCCCATGCCACCAAAACAGGTATGCAAATTCTACCCCAAGGGCCAGTGCAAGTTTGGTGATCTGTGCAAATTTCTCCATGTCGGCAGCAACGCCCCCGCCCCCGCCCGTGGCTGGGTCTCCCAAGACCCGCTGCAAGTGGCAAACTCCATCCGCAGCGATTTGGACGAGCTGAAGCTGTTCTGCTACAGACCCACGCTTCTGTCGTACGGCTACGGCTCTGCCGTCAAACGCAATCTCATCGAGGGCCGGGACTTTTCCCCCGACGAAGCCAGACTCAAGTACTTGGAAGCCGTGCTGTCCAACACCGTTCCCCAGTACGAGCAGCACATGGCCTTGCGGGCTCGGGACATGGAAAATTGCATAGCCGAAATCAGACTGAAGGACTCCGCTGCCGCCAGGTACCAGCAGTTGTCTTGTGAAAAAGAGCCCGTGCGTCCTTTCATCGGGACCACTTTAGAGCAGAGTATTAACGATTTGCAGAATCAACTGGGCTTTGGCAGCTCTGGCTTCGGGAGTTCCGGTTTTGGAAGCTCCGGCTTTGGCAACTCCGGTTTCGGAAGCTCCGCCCCAACCTCCACAAACTCTGGTTTTGGGAGTTCCGGCTTTGGTTCCTCCGGTTTCGGCAACTCTGCCCCAACCTCCACAAACTCCGGCTTTGGCTCTACCGGCTTTGGCAACTCCGGCTTTGGTTCCTCTGGTTTTAGTGGCGGTGCTTTTGGTGCTCAGAAACCCGGTGCTTTTGGTCTGCAAAACAATCAGTCGGCCTTCGGCTCTCAATCTGCATTTGGACAAAAACCTGCTCTGCTGCCATTTGGCCAGAGCCTGACTGCTCAGCCATTTGGCCAGAGCTCTACTACCCTGGCATTTGGACAAAATCCATCTTCCCTGGCGTTTGGCCAGGCCCCAGCTTCTCTGGCATTTGGCCAGCAAACCTCAAGTGGTTTTGGAAGCACAGGCTTCGGAAAACCTGCCGGTGCCTTTGGACAGCAAAATATAAATCCTACAAATAGCGGATCTGGCTTTGGAAGCTCCGGATTCGGCAGCTCCGGCTTTGGCCAGAACTCCGGGTCCGCATTTGGCCAAAACTCCGGGTCTGCATTTGGCAGCACCGGCTTTGGAGCCAAACCTGTATCTGCGCTGCCTTTTGGCGGCCAGCAGTCTGGATTTGGCCAGTCTGGGTTCGGGCAGTCTGGAACTGGCCAATCTGGCTCTGCTTTTGGTGCTCCTCCAGCCACATCTGCATTTGGCCAGCCACAGAAACAAGACAACCCATTCGGGCAGCCACAGAAACAAGATAATCCATTTGGCCAACCACCGAAGGACAATCCGTTTGGCCAGCCGCAAAAAGAGAATCCGTTTGCCCAAAACACCGGATTCGGCGGCGTTGCATCAAACACGTCACAGTCACCGTTTGGTGCTCTATCACAGCTGGCACCACAGCCAGAAAACCAAGTTGATCTTACAAACGAGCTTGGCTCCGATGTTCTAAAAGCCTTCCAGGCAAACCAATTTGAGTTGGGCAGAATCCCAGAAATTGCACCTCCTTCGCAGGTGTGCTAACGACTTACGACATAGCAATCCATAATAGAGATAACCCATGTAGGCATATTTCATAACTATTTAGTATGTGTCTTTTGTCCGACACCCGTGCACCAGGCGCACTAGGCCAAACGTGGGGAAAACAGCACAGTATGATCTGTACGGAATGCAGCCGGCTGGACATCGGGCCGCTCTACTCGGAGTTCAAGAGCCAGTACATCAAGCTCACGGTGTGCCCGGGCTGCGGGAAGGTCGCCGACAAGTACATTGAGTTTGATTATGTAATCCTTTTTTTGGATATACTTTTGCTCAAGCCCCAGGCGTACCGGCACTTGGCGTTCAACGTGGTGGAAGGGGCAATGTTCCGGACGGAGGAAGACGGATTTGCCCGGTACAAGCCGCTTCTCCGATATGCGGCGTTAGCAGTCCTTTTTGAGGTGTACTTGACGTGGGCCTATGAGGAACGGCAGAAAGTGGGAATCTCCAAGCTTGTGTTGGGCCAGACGGTGGTGGTGCAGTATGGGTTTTTCATTGTGCAGCAGCTTGTGGAGAAATCGGTGCTCTGCGGAGTGATCGTGGTGGGCGGAGATAAGTGGATGCGGTGGCGGCGGAAAAACCTCGATGTCTCGGAAAAACTCCAGTCCGGCTACCATGTATGTGTGGTGTTGCTGACGGTGCTCATCTCACAGGCAGTCAAGTGCTTGCCCATCATCATGTTGATCTGGCCGTACGACACGTATGCGCTGGCGATGTTGGCGGTAGACGTGCTTGGGTTTTTTAACACCGTGGATGCCCTACACAGTAATTTCCGAGGGGCTTATCTCCGAACGGCCGTTCTTGTCCTTGTGGCCTCGCTACTATCCATTGCTGTCCGCAAAATGGCCGTCTGTTTCCTCATTCTGGCCTTCTCAAGGACATCCTTTTCGGAGCTCTTTCAAGAAGAAATCACGTTTCCGGAATGGGTTTCCGTACCATGGACCCGTCCAGTTGGATAAAAAGTGCCTCCTGGTGCTCCACAGCAATCATAGGCCCGTCCAACAGGCTCACCAAGTCCGGATAGACGTAAGTTTGCAGCGATTCCCGGAACTCGTCCAAAGTCTGCTCTCTGTTGTGCAGGTTATCGATAGACCGCAAGGCAATGAACGACGAAAGCGGAATATAGTGCTTGTGGAACTTCCAGAGCAAATAGACGGAGAAAATGGGCAACGGAGCAAGGAAACTGGCACACAAGTACGCCTGCAGCAGAGCCAAGGTGCCGAACATGGTGGCCTGGAAAATAAAAAGCCCTAAAATGACTCTTCTGACCACCAAAGGCCATACTTTCCCTGTATTGTGTGGCGGGTGGATGCAGGCATAGAGCAACTGGTACTTGAACACAAAGTAGCCAATGATAAAGTATATGAGGCCGGCGGTGACGATTTTGGTCAGGATGACCGAGTAGGTGATGGTGATAATCAAAATCATCACCGGCTGCGGAAGCTGGAGACCGAAGTTGAACACCGGTGGTTTGTGAAGGTTGATAAAATCCCTTGGTGTCTTGCTCCAGACGTTGCCAAAAGGAAACTTCAAGAGATTTCCAAGCAAAAGAAGCTTGTAAGGGAAAATGCCAATTCCCTGCAAGATGATCAAGTCCACATAGAACAAACTCAAGTTCTGGAGCAGGTGGGCAAGCTGGTACGCCAACTGGGCGGTATCGGAGATAGAAGCAGTTCCGAAAAGCGTGAACACCAAAAACAAGTTCACAAATATATAGAAGAAGTTCTTGCTCACCGCAGACAACTCCTCGTCGCCGTGGGAGGTGTAGCCCTGTCTTTTAGTCATCCAGATGTAGAAGTATGGCATGACGATGTTGAAAATGGTAAACACATATGGTGGCAAGATACCCGTGATAAGGTTGGCAGCCCACTTGTGATTCCTCAAGAACTCCCCGAGCTGCGGAGAAACCTTGGAAATCAGCTTGACATTCAAGAAATTCGAAAGGTACTTCACTGGGTACACAAGGAGCACAGAAACAAGCCCAATGAACATCATGACAAGGAAAATCCGTACATTTCTTTCTCTTCTGGTGAGACACAAGTTTTCCCAGATGATGTCGTGGGGAGCTGGGGCCAAACTGGTGATAAGATGGTCCACTTTGGGGTCTAAAACAGCCTGAGCAAGCATCTGGGCCTGGGCCACGGTTTTCATCGTCACAAACGCCGTGGAGCTCGGCGCAAACTCCTTGAATCTGTACCGGCGGATCTCTTTGTCTATGACGTCAAGCTGGTCGTTGTAGAAGTTAATGGCGTCCACTTTGGGGCCAAACCAGCCTTTTCGGATGTGCGGCCGGAGCTCGGCTTCGTCGGAAAGGAGCGGAAGCCGGTTATTTTCGTGGCTCTCCTCGATGTGGTCTGAAATAGAGTCAATAATGGAGCCTTGTGGGGATGTCTGGTTTTCCAAGTTTGAGTCGGTTTGCTCCGTAGGCTCAGAATCTGAATAATGGCCATTTCGTTGCAAACTAACCACATCACGCAAAACCGGCTTAACAGAAGACGCAGCCACATTGTAAATGGTCGAAAGCCCCAACCGGTCAAGGTAACCAACCCAGGAACACTCGGCTTTGCGGAGGACCTGCTTACGTAATCGGAACAATCTGGTGAGGTCGTTCCATTCTTTGACCACCACTGCCTCCTCAACATCCCCAATCCCGAGCTCCCCAATGTGTCTCTTGAGCAAATCCTCGTCTCGGAGCAGCGGCGGAATGCCCAGGATTTTCACCGTTCGGTCTGTAATGGAGCTCTGCTGACCAAGGTACTTTTGCCGCATGTCAATGATTTTGAGCGTCTGCCGGTGGAGATAGTACACCACCACGGCGGTGAAAACGTACGTAAATAGCGTATACATCCAGAGGTACGGCTGGTATTCCTTTTCCGGCTTCCCTTTGTCCGGGAAGTCCACCCGGCCGGTATATTTGTACCTAACTGGGGTAATTATGGTAATGGAGAATAAAACACACACCGACAAGACGGCTATGCACATTTTGAAGAAGCCGAGGAACACCACGGCATCCAAGCCGGCAAATTCGAGAATTTGGCTTTCGTTGATCTGGAACAACACCGGAACCCACCCGAAAAGCGTGCTGGGCAATCTCGGGAGCTTCCGTCTCAGCGTGCTGTGCACGTAGTTTTCGTTCAGCCGGTTGAAGTTGGCAACGTAGATCCGAGGGTACTTCTTCCGGAGAATGCAAAATAGAAGAAACGCCGAACCACCGAGAAATAATGAAATTAGCACCTGCACTCGTGCTATCCGCATCCCGGCTCGGTAGCCCCGTCCGTCTCGAATGGGATCGTAGATTGGCCGCAGAATGTTACTACTGTGGAGCTCCATCGGTTTGAATTAAGATTGAATTAATGAAACTGGAAATTAGAAGAGCAACGGATGAAAAGCTCAGGATGTGTCTTAGTAAATTAGCATGAAAACGAAAACTTTTGGAATGCCGGCTTTAGTAAATGTCTGTCTAGCAACCTGATCTGGAGACGATAAGATAATGCGATTGGTTGTGCACGTGGTGTGGGTCATGTGCGTGACGTTGCAGTACGACGGTTAACCGAGAATCGGCGGCATCGCATGAAATCTCCGGAATTTTTGATGTTGAAAGTTTTTGCAATTTGATAGGAGTCTGAGGAATGCAGAAGGAAGCTCATTTTTTGTTTCTGTGGAAAATTCGTGCAAATTGAATGGCCTGAACATCCACCCCTAGCCGCGACATTGTCGTTTGCACCCACTTACGAGGGTTCCGTGCCAGTGTGATTTCTTCAAGGACATAGTAAGTAAATTTGGAATGGGTGGTATGCATTCGCTGTGGCAATTGTGGAGGTGTTCTTCTATGGAACCAAGTGAGACAAAATTACGTAAGCATTGCAACATGCTTACATAATCGGAACCGCCCAGATAGTCGTCATTTGGGCCTCTGAAAAGTCACTAGCATTGTGGAGCTCATACCCTAGACAACTTATCCAGTGAATTACATGAGATGCCAGGGAGTAAGACAGCTAAACTTGAGCAGACCATCTCTGGTGTACGGGTGTTTGGGTAGACAAGAACGAAAACAGAGAAAGCAGATTTGCAACCATGAACCACGCCCAGCTCAAAAAGCTCATTGAGGAGCAGGTGGAGCTTCTCCAGGAGCCGTTGAAAATCGACTCTGAGGTGCAAGCGGTGATGAAAAAGCACAATCTTAGCGAAAATCAGGTTAACCAGATCCTTGGCAAAGTGAATGGGATAATGAGAAAAGCACATAAACAGCGGTTCAACAAGCAGGTGACCCACCAGATTGTGCAGCAGATCAGCAAGAACGAGGAGGAAAAGATGTTGAAAGTTGGAGAAATGCTCAGCAGAGCCAACAGCTTGACCAGGCAGATTTTGTGTGTGGAGACATTAGAACACGGAATCACGGTTGAACAGCAGGTTAAACGACTCACCGAACTAGCGGAGATTCTTCCGGAGCCGGAGTACCTTAAAGTTTATGAGAATAGCAAAAAACCGGAACAGGTGCCGGAATCCGAGCAGCCGGAAGAACCAGAGCAGAATTTGATCCAGGATAACGAAGAACGCGTACGGATTTTGCTGAGAAAAGAGCTCCGGAAGCAGCAGGAGCAGGAGATTGAAAAGGAGGTTTCCCAGGCATTGGAAGTGGAAAAACAGCGGCAATTGCCCTTGATAGAGCAGTACGCCGAGCTCCGGACGCGTCTTCTAGAAACAACAGAAAAGTTGGTTTACGCGTCCCAAAAGCTAGATTTCTTGAAGAAGTTGCAGCGGGAAGCCGGCTTTTTGACTGGAGTTCCCAAAGCGGAACTAGCCGACAGTGACGATGAGCTAGAGCCGGCACCGGAGGTAAAGAATGCCGATCTCCAGGCCCAGCTCACCAAGTTCCGGATCCTCGTCGAAAAGCTTGATTATGTCAGCGGATGATCCAAGGCAGGTCCTTGGACGAGTGGAGTTGATGTTTTGGAAGCTTTGGTACACAATTCTGAGTATCCGTTCCAAATATCTTGACGATTAGCATAAGAAGGCAATAAGACCATTCTTGTTCTAATATGGTACTTTAGCTGCATTAAGTGTCTTTTGGCACTTATAGCTGTGTGAAACCAGTGGAAATAGCAAAAATAGGACATTAATAGACCAAATATTGTAGTGAAGTAATACACCAACAGGCTAAGTAATATCAGAACGCCAATTACACTGCAGAAATGAGTGTAAAGTATCAAGGAATGCTGATCCAGAAGAAATTCGAATAAAACTATTCGAACTTAGAACTCTTTAGAAGTGTCAATGGTCCTCTTAAAGAACAGGATTTCGGAATACGTACTAGGACCATGTGTAGATTGACGTCCTTAGATAGCCACAGGTAGGGAAATCATAGGCTTTTCAAGCCAATTAAGCCATTAATTACTACCTTCTAAGTCTATCTCCGACTTAGATTTAAAATAATTGGTTGTTTACTCAATTTCGCAGGCACGGCTGCAAATATTACAGAAGCTGGCTGCAAATATGGGCTCGCCTATAAAAGAACCAGTTCCGCACTATGTATTCGCAATTTTACTTTAGAATCTCCTTAAGATTTTGGTAAGATAAAGCACAGATAAAGGGGCGTACTTATGTACTGGCCGTAAAACCATAATTAACCAGTGGAAACCACTAGTAATTAACATTATAAGCGGCACATTGGCTACTGTACTCAAAACCACCACTAGTACTAGTAGTATTAGAATGCCACTAGTCACAGTTGCCACATACTGAAATGGAGCTGCTGATAACAAGCGCCACCGGTTTTTACATTGGTTTTAAAGACCAATGTAAAAGCAGTCACTTGAATTATGCAACTATGAAGTCACTTCATTCCCAGACTATTTAGTGATGATCAATAATGCATTGACCAAATGGCGTACTACAAAATATAACAAGGAAAGTCTATTAACTATATGCTTAGTCAAACAAACCAAAACCCATGTCGTCGTCAGACTCTTCCTTCTCCTCTTCCTTCTTCTCCTCGGCAGCAGCCTCACCACCAGCGGCAGCGCCACCAGCAGCTGGAGCGGCAGCAGCAGCACCGCCAGATGGAACAGAGGCCAACTTGGTGTTACCCTCAGCAATCAACTCCTCGACGGACTTGCCCTCCAAAGAAGACAAGACGGTGGAGATCTTCTGCTGGTCGACTTCGGCACCGACGGTCTCCAAGAGAGCAGAGATGTCAGAAGCGGATGGGGAGGCGTTACCACCCTGAACCAACAACAAGTAAGCGGCCAAGTACTTCATTTTTTTGTCAGAATAATCAGTTTAAGCGGTGTAAATGCAGACTATCCTTTGGAAGATGGGGTTCTTTTTTTTCTGAAAATTTTTTGGTGTTATGCGAAGTGCGTGTGGTGCACTGGTGTGGCTGGGGTGACCAGTGCTAAGCACCCAGGGCACCAGCAGGCGTGGAAACGCGGGCAAAAGTCTCGATTGAGAATATCTAGAGCGAGGGCGGGAATCGAGGGCAGATAGCCGGGGAATCTCTTGGAAGTGGCAACGGCGGGTATCACGTGACGCACTAGGGAACTCAGCAGTCACTGCGGTCACGCTGCACACGTGACCCGATTGGCGCGCGCCGCCGGCGAGCCCTCCCCTCGGAGCCACCCCAGCATCACGTGCACACCGCACCTTGCGAAGGGAAAAAAAATTTCACCGCCTAACGTCAACGTTTCATCCTTTTCCATACACATCAACATGGCTGAGACTGGTATGTACGATTAAACTGCAAAAATGCAATCAGAAAGCAAATGCTAACCCATAGCTGACAAGAGGAAGAGAACTTTCAAGACCTTCTCCTTCAAGGGTGTCGACCTTGAGAAGCTCCTTGAGTTGGACACCGAGGAGTTCACCAAGTTGTGCGGTGCCAGAGTCAGAAGAAGATTCTCCAGAGGTTTGGGCTCCAAGCCAATGGGTTTCATCAAGAAGTTGAGACTCGCTAAGTTGGCTGCCCCAGCCAACGAGAAGCCTGCTTTGGTCAAGACCCACTTGAGAAACATGATTGTTGTTCCAGAGATGATCGGCTCCTTGGTTGGTGTCTACAACGGTAAGGTTTTCAACACCGTTGAGATTAAGCCAGAGATGGTTGGCCACTACCTCGGTGAGTTCTCCATCACCTACGCCCCTGTCAGACACGGTAGAGCCGGTAACGCCTCCACCAGATTCATCCCATTGAGATAAGTACAACACTAATAAGCATAGCAGCGATCGTTCTGTGTAGATGAAGACTTGTCCTTTAAAGTAGATATTAGGCTGAGCCGGCTGAGCAGGCTGAGCATATATTTGACCGGCAGTGCCGGTCAAATGTCGCGGTGCGCTCACCCCGGAATCCAACACCTCGGATTATAAAACCACCCCCTCGAATCTACATCTCCACCCGGAACTAACCCCCCGGAATCTCATCACCACCACCCCGGAATCAAACCTCCACCGGATGAGCGGAAAGGACATTTGGTACGGAGCCGCCGCTGGGTGTGTCGGCAAACTCATTGAGTTCCCGTTCGACACAGTCAAGGTGCGGCTCCAGCTGTCCCACACCCCCAACAGCACGGTGGCGCTTGTTCGGGATATGTTGGCCTCCGAGGGCTTTGTCAACGGCTTTTACAAGGGAATCAAAGCCCCGATGGTCGGGGCTTGTGCGGAAAACGCCGTGCTCTTTCTGGCGTTTCAGTACGGTCAGAGCGTTGTTTCAAATGTGTTTCACCTCAACACAGACCACCTAGCCAGCGTTTGTCTCAGCGGGGCCTTCAGTGGCTTTGCAGCGTCGTTTGTGTTGACGCCCGTCGAGCTAGTCAAGTGCCAGTTGCAGGTGTCCAATCTCCACCGCCACCTGCGCCACGAGTCGTACGGGTCGATCGTGCGGCGCATCTTGGCCGACAACGGCGTCAAGGGGCTTTGGCACGGCTTAAGCTCGACGTTGCTCCGAGAAGTCTCCGGCACAGCCGTGTGGTTTGCTGCATATGAGCAGATGGCGGCGTGGCTCAAGCGAAACAACCCAAACTACCAAAACGCCAATCTCTTGGCCTCGGGCGCCTTTGCCGGAGTGTGCTTCAACTTGGCCATCTTCCCCGTCGACACCATCAAGTCCAACATCCAGACGCACGACATTGTCGCTCTGACGCCGGCGAAGTTGCGCTTTTCCCAGGCGGTGACCAACCAGCTCGCCAAATCCGGGGGTGTGCGCAACTTGTACAGTGGACTTTCGGTCACGTTGGTCCGGTCCATCCCCGCCAACGCCGCCATTTTCTACGTGTATGAATGGTTAAAGCAGACCTTCTAGCCACTCGAGGCTTAAACCTCGGTTGTCCCAGCATGCTTATTTATTCCACTAGACACCAATCACAGAACCTACAGTCATAGAACCTACAGTCATAGAACCTACAATCATAGATACTATAGAAATAATAAACTTCTCAGGACTGTAGAATAAACAAATAACTAATTGGTGGACCTGTGCGGTTTGGTTTGGCTGCGAAATGTCTCAGATGCGGCTTACTGCTACTACAATGGTCTCTGTACCATATGCTCTTTCTCTACTATATTCTTTTCTTCTGTATTCTTCTTCTGTATTCTTCTTCTGTATTCTTCTTCTGTATTCTTTTCCTCTATATTCCTTTTTATTAATATTGGATTGCTTGGGTTTATATTTTGGCTTTTGGTGATACCAATGGGACCACCGTGTCTTACTATTACGTCATATCATACACAGATGTAGTGCGAGATCTGTTCGCCAAACAACTTGAAATTTGAGAGTACTAAAGCACATTTTCTTTTTATACTACGTTCTTTTCACTACGTTCTTTTCATACTACGTTCTTTTCGAATAAATCAAAGTGTGGCTCTCAATCGGTTGGCACGATAGTAGATCTACAACTCAGATCGAGCCACTTTCCTCTAATCCATACCGATAACGAAAACCCAGCAAACTCTCCATACCTCCAAATTCTCCAATATAATCACTTTTCCATTTTAACGGCCAGCTGCAAACCTTATTTTGATACATGTCAGGTACCGACTGCGCATGCGGCCTCACGTGACCTTCGTTCAAATCCGCCACAGCCACCCATTGGCCGCCAATGAAATACTAAAATACTGGCTGCATAAAGTTTACAGAAATCTAAAGATAGCCTTGCTGTAAATTCCATAACAACCCTATAAGGCACGGAATTTGGGGGTCGGTGGATGGGGCGGCTGCCTGCAGGGAGGACTTCGCAGCCAGCCAGGCGGGTCAGCTCGTCAAAATACACCTAGATAAAAATAGCAGCCGGCGACACCGTCATTTTTGCCTCTGAATCAACAATTCGACTCTTCTTCTACCGATGCTGGTGATTCTACCGAGTACACAGTGGCCCGACTCAAACAGCGTCCACTCCATCCGCAGCAGGGCCAGCCGCCTAGTTAAGAATGACAACAATCCGTTTCTGATTCTATACGACTCCAGTGCTGATCTACGACAAAGCGCCAACACAACCGGGATAAGTGGCAACACCACCGCCAACACCACCGGCCACAGCCACCCCACCGTTACTATCGTGGACGGACTCTCCAGAAATGGCTCCACCATCTCCAGACTGGCGTCGGTAAACAACCGGAACTCGATCCGGAGACGCAACAAAATGGTCAAGAAATCGGACCTCCCGCCCGATTTGCTAGTTGACGACAGTCTGGACGGGGACTCGCTGAAGAAAAAACGGTCCAAGGTCCGCTGGATCTTTCCCATCAGACGGAAGTCCTCGTTCAAGTACAAGCCGGTCAATACTCCGCGGTTCCGCTCGCAGAAAGACGTGGACGAGTACTACCGGAAAAACGAGTTGGATCTGGTCATGCGGGAGCTTCTCCCGCCGCTGATGGCCGCCTACAAGTTCTCCAACATCCTCAATTTGGTCCCTGTGATCAACATCCACCCATACTCGGCCGCTGCGCCCCAGGAGCTCCCGCTGCCGGAGATCTTGGCCCCCAAACAGGCTACCATCAAGCCCCTGAACGACGACATCTACGACAACTACAAGCAGGCTGTATTTGCTGGCAAATTCCGCTCTGCGTCCCGTCTAGAGGATGTCATGCCCCACCAGGCCCTGTACATGGCCCCCGCCGACAGAGAGGCCGTGGAAACCCGTCTTTTGTTTGCCATCTTGATCCGCAGAACCGTCGCCGCTAAATTGAACTATAGACTCTCCCACAGCGGCTACAAGCCCAAGAGACCCCTGAGCAAACCAAGCAAAAACACCCTCACCTCTTCCTCTGACGACAACGACAGCACGGCTAAAAAACACCCCGACAACGAGAGCCCCTCGAAAAAACCCTCCCACTCCACCTTGAGCTCAAACGACCCAATCAAACCAAGACCCTCCGGCTCTGACCATCTCCCGTCTCCCCAGCTCAGTCTCTCCGGGGCCTTCATGGACCTAGACAACTACCCATTGAGCACTGCCTCCTTCAAGCTGAGCAGAAAGAGCTACTACGACAACCAGCAGATGACGCCGTCTCCTTCCAACCGGTTCATCTACGACTTTAGCAACGTGGACATGGTGGACTGGCGGCAGCGCCAGCAGCCGCAGCGGTTGTCGAACTTGCAGCTGTACACGCTCCAGCCACAGCGCCGGTCTGCATCTACATTGTCCTCCTCGGCTAAGCTGGTCTCTGACATTAGCAAACTCACCCCTCCAACCCCAGAGGCTCACAAAATGTCCATTCCTTCAACCGAGGAGGAGTTCCGGCTGTCGTGGGACTCGTCCATCATCGCACACCAGCATAGACCGTCTGACGAAACCAAACATACATCTATATTCAAAGCTTCCCACGCAGAAAGCCCCGTTTCTGACAGAAGCTCTATACACTCTACACACACGCCCTCGGTGGGTTCTCCGACGAAAAGCTTGCAGCTGAGCCCGCCTCGTGTGGTGGGGCTCAAAACCGGGCCGCTGCAGACCATCGGAGAGAAAATCCACCTGCCCCAGAGAGACGCATTGTCCATGTCGGGCTCTTTGCATTACGCCAACACCGTGTCGTCACGGGCCATGAGTGACACCAATCCGGGCACCAAAAAAATCTCCGCCAACAGCAGGATGGCCGCTGCGTTCGGTCTGTTGCAGGAGGAGTGAACATCATCGAACATTCTCAGAATGACATTTTGCATCTACCACTGCTTGTAGCCGGGCCGCTTGGCGGTCAGGGTCTGCTTGAGATCCGGGTGCTCAGCAGGCTCCGTAGAACCCAACCGGGAGCCCGAGTCATCCTTGGCCTGCTCCTCGGCCTGTTTTTTCCTGTAGTTTTCATGCATCTCGTTCACCTTGACAAACTTGTCTGCTAGCTCGTGGATGCGTTTTCTTCTGGTGGACAACTGGTTATTGACAGAAGTGGAAACAGCACCAGGAGTAGAAACCGGAGTGGACAAAGGTGGAGCCGAGCTGGAGTAATTGTTGAATGGAGCCACCGTGGAAAGTCTGTTGTTCAAAGTGGTATAAGTGGAGGACTGGGGCATGATCATAAGAATGCCATACAAAGTTTTGAAAAGATGGGGGTGTTTTTCCGGTTCCAAGAGCTGGAGCCTGAGTTTCAAGAAAATGGGAGTTTCAAGAAGCTGGATGAGGATATCAAGCTGGGCCAAAAGCTGGTAGTTGACCTCCATTTCGCCAAGATTCTTGATGATCAAAAACGCTAGCTCGTAGTTGGAAGTCAAAAGACAAATGGACAACGCACTGGGAGCATTGTGGCACCAGCTCTGGAACAACGTGGAAAAAAGGAACCAGTCCTCGTTTTTGTAGAAATCCAAGTTCTTGAGTTTCTTTCTGAAACCAGCTAGTTCGGGGGACGTCAAGAGAATTGTGTTCAAAGTGACGACAATGGAGGTAATAAAGTCGAGATTGGACTCCTCAAAAGTCACCAAAACCTCCGACAAGATGTTGAATATCTTTTCTGGCGAAATGGAAACACACAAGCGGCGGATGATGAACTCCACCTTGTCTCTGGTGAGGGAGGCCTGGTTGGAGGACTTGTGGTTGGATATTCCCGGAATGGCAGTTGTGTCCACGGCGTCAGTTTCAAAAAACGATATAAGTTTGACCATGAACTCCTTGAAGAAGTCCTGGTTGTTTTCAGAAACCTTGGACGCAAGAGAAAGCACCTTGGAGATGACCTCGTTGCTGGCGTCGGTGGAGGAGCGGAGCAAAGAGGTGAGATCGAAAATGTACTTGTCGGAGGAGCCTTCTGTTTCTTTTTCGAAAAACAGGCTGGGGAAGTTGGTGTACAAGAACATAAGCCAGTCCAAGGAGGAAAGGCGGGCTAGCTCGTTGACGTTGCGCAGGCACTCTGCCATGACCACCTGGAGGGTTTTGTTCAAGTAGAACTCGACAAAGTCGTTCAAGGCCTCGGAGTTAAGGCCCTTGATTTCGTTTTCGGTGATCTCCGCAAGCAGCTCGGCGTCGTTGTCGTTCAAGCTCACCAAGTACGACTGCAACGCAAGATTGAACTGCAAGAAGTGGTTGCGGAGCTCGAGGTCGTTGTTGTCGTCGGTAAGAGCCACATTTTGCATGTTGATGGAGACACAGTCGGGCAAAAACTTGGAGAAGCTGGTCGGGCTGATCACCACAATGTCCAAAAGCCAGCGGAGCACGGTGAGCTGGATCTCCAAGTAGATTTCGTGGGATTCCCCGGCCAAGTCGTTGAGTTTGACGTCGGCACTCACTGTGGGCATGCCGGTTCTGAGGAAAGAGAGCAAAATGTCGATGATCCGGGGATAGTCAATGAAGATGTCCTGGCCGTCCACAAAGGAGTCGTCTTCGCTGCGGGGCTGGGAAACAGACCGGCTTTCCGACGATTTCCGGATAATCGTGGTGCTGTTGGAGGAAACCGAGACTGTGTCGTCTTCTGGGCGTAATCTCTCCTTGGCTAGCTGCTCCTTCTTGACGTCACACTTGACTCTGTGAATGGACTTGATCTCCTTAAGGAATATATTGAGAATGTTCTGGGTCTCCACACGGACATCAGAAGGGCAGTTGTTCATGAGGAAACGGAGCAACGGTTCAAGGAAGTTGGGCAAGAACGTCAAGAGCTCAAGCAGCGGGATGTCGTCAAACAACTCAAGCCACGAGAGCAAGAACTTCTTGGCAAACGGGTCGATTGTGAACATCCGCTCTAGCAAAGTTGGAATGAACTTTGGGAGCGAAAACGCCTTCAGCAGGTCCTGGGGCACGTTCACCTGGATCCCCACTCCGCCGTCCTCCGGGACCACATGCAGCGAGATCAGCAGCGCCTCGTCGTTCTGCTGCAAAATCGACACGTAATTCGTCGACTTGGCACTCACAATGTCCTTGATGAGTCTGTCCAAGATATCAGCAGCATTCTTCACCAGCAGCTCTGTGTCGGCAACCAAAACACAGAGAATGTCAAAGATGTCGTTGAAGTACAACAAGATCTCGCCTCTGGCGATCTTGGCTATGTTGTAGAGCGATTCACACGCATAGTACCGGACCCGTCCGTCAGTATCCCGAAACGTCCGAAAGATCGGTTTGACAATGTCGTCAAGGAAGTAGGCGATGGCAAACGACCCAAGTGCCACCAGCACGCTCCCCAACGCCGTAATGGCCCCCATTGTGGCCAGCGTGGAGATCCCGTCAAGTAGCTCCGTTAACTCCGCTATGATCTTGTATATCGTCGGATAGTCATTTCTCGCAAGCGCCTGTTTGGTGAAGCCCTCGATCTGGAACGCCGTGGCCTTTCTTTTCTCGTAGATGTGGTTCAGGAGGTCCTTGACCAACGCTGCATCAAGCACCGTTTCGGTCATGTTGTTCGTTATATCCGTGAGATCGCATTGCACCAATGGACATGAGGTTCCCATTCAGTGCACCCTAAATCTACGTTCTACAGTAACTAGGGGGTTTTGGTGATTTGGTATTTTAGTTTTTAGTTTCTTTATTTATTTTTTTGATTTTTTTGGGGAACTGAAATTGGGGATTGCCAGTATGAGACGCGTCGTAGCCGTGCGGATACAGGGAGATAACTAAATGCTATAAGTGTTGTTGCACTTTTTGACTAATTTGTGATTGTCGATTTGGTGAATTTGTGGGGCTTCATGATTATCTTGCTAGAATATTACAATACTGGACCAACTACGCTGCTTTATAGATTGGTTTATTGCACAAACGATTCATGGACTACATCCGGATAGGAGAGGTGCCGAGCGGTAAAACCTCTCTTATCCGGACGCCTACCCCCTGCAATTTCGCCAGCCACGCCCCGTGGGAGAGATCCAACGGGTGCTAGCGGCTTGTTGAGGCGCATAGATTGTCCCTATTAGCTAATAAGGCGAGAGAGTCCATACTGGGATAATAAATTAGCGTCACGTGAATTTAAACTTACATTCCCAATACACAGCTACAAACAGTAACTCTAATATCCCATTACCTACCCTAGCAACGCACGCCCGTGGGGCCTGCGTCGAAAGTCTTGCCAGACTTGCCGTCGTTGCGCTTGCGTCTCTTGGAGGAGTCGTCGATCTCGCGGGACCACTTGCCCACGTAGAAGTCGTCGTCCTCCTGCTCCTCCTTGCCGTCGGAGTCCAAGTCGATTCTGTCGTAATCGTAGTCACCCAGCGACAGTTCCGAAAGCCTCGACTCTTTGTGCGGCGAGATGCTCTTGGGGCCCTCGCCGTCGAGGTTGGCGAGATGCAGTTCCTTGACGTTGTCCGACTGCGTCTTTGCCGGCCTGCCGGGGAGAATCCGCTGCAAAAGCATCATGTCCTGAGCGCTGTGGAACTGGTCGAGCGACGGGATCTGCACGTTGAACTTGATGAAAAGATCCCCACGCGGGTACTCGGAGGCGTCCTGTTCGTCGGACGTCTGGTAGTACTTGCCGCGCTGGATGCTGGTGTTGATGGGCATGCCCATGCCCTTGACGATCTTGGGCAGCCCCAGGTTGATGGAGCCAACCACCTGGCCCTGCTTAATGGCCGGATCAAGCATGTCGTTGAGTAGCTCGTCGCCGTGGGTGTTGATGTGGATTTTGAAGTCCTGGCCGTCGGAGATAAAGTCGTGGACGACGATGGAGCCGCCGAGAAGGGCGGTTTTGAGGTCAATGTCGTGCTCCATGAAGAGGTCGTTGTTGCGGCGGACGAGGTACGGGTGCGGGGTCTCCTGGAGGTGGATCACCAAGTCTCCGGGGACGACGTTTCTGCCCTCGTCGGCTTCTCCCTTGAGAATGCACCGGTCTCCGTTTTTCAGCCCCGGCGGGATGTTCACCTTGAGGATTTTCTTCTGCATCAAGTAGCCGTTTTCACACTTGGGGCACTTGTCCAGGGGCTCGTGGTAGATTCCGGTGCCGCTGCACGCCTCACAGGCGGAGAACTCCTGGTACTTGGAGAACTGGTTCAGCATGGTCACCACCACACGGCCGGATCCCTTGCACACACGGCACACGGCCGGATTGAAGCACCCGTGCCCGTTGCACGTGCCACACTTGGTCATGGCGGCAAGCTGGAACTTGGTGATGCGGCCGTAGTACATGTCGGCTAGCGAGGCTTTGAAGGTGTGGTGGATGTTTTCGCCGCGTACCACGCCTCCGGAGTTGGCGGACGGAGCCGGACGCACGTTCTTGGCCATTCTGCCCCCAAAGCCACCAGCAGCCGGGTGGGGAAAGCCTGAGAACATCTCGTCGAACATCGACAGCTGCGACGAGAACATCGAGCTCATATTGCTGAACATCTGCGAAAACATGTCCTGCTGCGGGAACGGGTGGAAGTTCTGCTGGAAGAACCGCTGGTTGTGGCTCTGCTGCTGCTGCTGCTGCTGCTGCTGCATGGCGGTGGTTCCGTCTAGGCCGTCTTCGCCGTACGCATCGTACACCTGGCGTGCCTTTTCGTCCTTGAGCACCTCGTACGCCCGGGTGGTGTCCTTGAACTTTTCTGTGAGCACCGGGTTGTGGTTTGTCTTATCGGGGTGGTATCTGAGTGCGAGTTTTTTGTATGCCTTTGCGATCTCGTCTGGCGTGGCCAGCGGCAGCACTTTTAGTAGATCATATAAGTGAGAGTCGTAAACCATAAAGCATTGAAGTCTGGAGAGTACGGCCGGTCCGGGAGATAAGTGACTTAAATGCGGTGTGTTCTATTTTGCATTGGGGGAAGAGTAGAAGTTCGATCGCCTTCTCCAGTGCGCGTACTGCATGCAGCCACCGGGACCACCGATTACGTAATCGACCCATCACGTTCCCAAGATGGCGTCTCGGAAGTGCGGCTGGTAGTTCACCTTCTTTGGCTTGTTCCGTCTCTCGTGCAAGTTGCGCAGCTTCTGCATCTCTCTCTGTGCGTCTCTCTCCTGTCTCAGCACCTGCGTCACCGTAAGTCCGGGTGCTAATCTCCGGTCCGCAAGCGCCACCGTTCTCGCCAGCTCCGCCCGCGGCACAAGCAGCTGCACTGGTCTCTGCGGTCTGACGTGGTCTCTGTGTGTAGCCACGTTTCCACTAGGTAGCGTGACGGCCGACGAGGGTTCGGAGAAGGCCACCTTTTTGGCTGTGTGTGCCTTGGTTGGGGAGGCCAGGGCCAAGGAGAAGTCGTAGAACTCCTCGAAAACCGCCTTCTCCAGCTCCGTCTCGTACGGCACCCGGCAGTGCCCCTTGGAGTTGACGTGCTGGCGGATGCTCTCGAGCGACTTGCCCTCAAAGCCGCAACTGAGACACTCGTGGTCATACACAATCACCTCATGCAAAAAGTTGAGGAGCCCGTCGAGATCCACCAAAAACGACCGCTCCGGGATGTAGAGCCCGTGGAGGTTCTGCATGTGCTGCAAGTTGGTGTCTCTGGACGAGTTGCTCTTGCCACAGTAGAAACACACGTTTGTGGGCAACTCGTCGAGCGTTTCGTCGTCCAAGTCCGTGTCGTCCTCCGACATGTGCACGGACTCCTCGTCGGTGTCCCGGAAAACATCCGACTCGTCTGTGTCGGAGTAGTTGTACTCCGATCCGGTTTCCGGCTCGCCCTCGGAGGTAAGGTGGTCATCTCCGAGCGAAAACTCCGAGAGCGACAGCGCCACCGAAAGTGCCGGGCTCGACTCCCGCACGCTCCCGTTGTTGGCAGACTCCACCGTGGCCTTCACCGCCAACCGGCCCCGGTCCATCTTGGCCATCTGCTTGAGGTCCTTCTTCGTGATCTGTCTCTGTCCAGACCGGGTTCTGTGGTTGATGTGGAACCCGTACTCGTCCTCCGTGTCCAAAGCCTCGTCGATGAGCTTCTGCTGGTTCAACACCTTCTCCGCAAACACATCCGACGAAATCAGCGGAAGCTGGGCCACCCGTCTTTTCAAGTTGTACCGGTGCCAGTCTGTTTTCATGTGCTGTCTCTGCAAATCGGCTGTCACAAACCGGATCCCGCACGAGTTACATGTGAATCCGGCCGTCTCGGGCGTGGAGCCGTGGGGAAGATTCATAAAGAAAAGTAGTTGGTGTGCTCATCAGCAATCGCAGCGGCAAATTTGCCACTACCGGGACGATAAGGTAAATTTTACTAATGGTGGACAGTGCAAATTACGAATAAAAAAAAATACAAGTGAGGAAAATACAAAGAAGAAAAAAAAAAAAAAAAAAATGAAACAGCATTAAAAACGACGGATCAATTATCAAGGTGGACTGGGGATCTACGTTAGAGTGATTTAGTGAGATGTAACGCTGCTGTTAAGCCTCCCCGCAGCACATACTATAAATGCTTGCGGTGTGCGTTTTTGTTCTGGGTTGGTTGGATAGTGTTGGGGTCCGAATTCCCATCACCGGCAGTGGCATTAAACGATGAAAAGGCAGAAGAACTTTGCAAAAGGGACATTGGTTTGTGTCTTGGATTTGGAATGCTTTACTAGACAGTGTCTAAGATCTGAGTGTTTGCTCACGTAGAGTCACTTAGTAAATGACTCAAATCAGTGGCGGTTCTTTGCTATTCTTGTTGTTGTAGATAGTAGAAGTGGCTGGATGTATGCATTTGACTATCTGAATCGAGAAACAAGATTGATAACAGGATCCAGTTACTGCCTCTATGGATCTCAGTAGAGTACCCATTGCTTTCAAATACCCATTTTTGAGTAATTATAGTTACCGATGTAGTTTGGCATCCTTACTTAAACTTTACGTTTTTGGAAGTTTTCAGTTTTCTTTTCATTTTAGGTATAATAGTTAAAGTTCTCGAGAAATGGACCACGCACATTTTGCTTTCGCAGCCAATTCTCTCCATGAGTTTGCAAACTGCAACTGTGCACATCTCTTTAAAATACACACTTTCGATTATTGAAGGAAGAAAACCCGTGGGACTAAATTTGAGCCCATTCTGACCTCATCATGAAAAGAATTACACACAAGACGAGTTTGGCCAGAGAGATGATTACGTAATCGATTACGTAATCACCAACCAATGTACAACGCCAACTTACCTGGCAAAAACTACTTCGCTACACTCTGCTAAATCGATCAGTATTATTTAAGTCATATCACTGTATGCTGGTCAGCATCAGTCTCTATTATGCTCGTAATATGCAAGAGGCGGCAAGATGCCACCAAAAACGGTATTCAGGGTGTCCCTGGTCAAGTATCACCAAGACTTAAGTACTCCAGTTTTGGAGTCCTTCAGAGTGTTTTTAGAAATGTATTCAGCGCCGCCAGCCGTCTGGGCTGCCATCACTGCCACAAGGCAGAAATCTGGGGCCACACACGCTTGTACAACGGCATGGCCACCACGTCCTGGGCAGTAAGCTTTCCATCAAAAGTACACTTAAAGTAGCCGTGGGTACCCAAACTCTCCTTGATGAAACCAGTTCTTCCGGATTTGGTGAACAACGGCACAGCCTTGAACCAGTTGATGTCGTGCGGGTTGAAGAACATGTATCTGACGGTGACGAGTTTTCTGTGGATTTTCACTGGATGGCCAGTAAGAACCACTCTCTGGGCAACGATTCTGGTGTGGTCACAGTTGAGGAAAGTGCCCTGGCCCACGAGCTCAATCTGGTTGTCGGATCTGAAGAAAATGGCTGGGGCGTTTTCCATCATGGCTGGGGCTATGGCAGAAGCCACACAGGTGTCACCGTGAGGAGCAAACCGCTCGTTTTTGTGCACATTGTTGTTGGAGTTGGAGTCCTGGTTGAACACGGGCTGGATGAGCTGGCGACGGAAGCCGTACTGCACCACAAGCGGCTCCAAGTTGGGAACTGGTTTTTCGTAGTCTTCCCAGGTGGAAAAGGAGAAGTTGGTGACGGCAAGCTTGTGCTCGTGCTGGAGGAGCAGGAAAAGCATAAATGGCTGTGCAGAGACATCGACGTTCTGGACCACCAGCTGAGGAGCCCGGATGTAGAGACGGGTTTTCGTTCCGGCGCCGGCCTGGCTCTCCTTGACGGCGTCCTTGTGGGCCTTGTTTCTGGTGGCTTTGAAGTTGGAGATCCGGAGCAACCGGGTGTAGATATCCGGCTTTCCGGGGGCAGCCTCGTCCCAGGCCCAGTTGCAGTTTCCGAGGGACTTGACGCCACGGTACTCGGAGAGCTTGTCAATGGCCAGGTCCCTGGGGTCCAATTCGATTTCGTCCGGGAACTCCCGGTCCTCCTTCTCCATGGCACGGTACGCCTGGAGCTGCTTCTCCTCCTCCTCAGGCAGGAGCTCCACGAACATCTCCAGCTGGTCGTCGTGCTCGCTTTCGGTTATCTCCGGTATCTCCGGTATCTCCGGCTCCTCCGTGTCCTCCTCCATGTCCTCGTCGTCCACGTCAGAGGCACCCTCCAACACGTCGTCCACGAGCCACTTCGACTGGTATGCCGACGTGCCCTTCGGAGGTCTGTGTCTTCTGGAAAGCTCATCCTGGCCCGGGTCAAAGTAGTTTTTGCCCTCCATGGTCACACCAAACTGGGGCTCCTCGTCGATGAACTCGTCCATTGGAAGCTCCTCCGGGCTGAGCTCCTCCAAGGTGTCCTGGTTCTCGTCTGGGACATACTGAGCAGCCAGGTCCTTGGCGTGTCTGGCCACAGTCTCCATACGCTCGATCTGGAAGTCTCCGTGGCCAGGGAAGTGCACAAGGCGGTTTGCAGAAAACCCGGTGCCTCGGGCAGTGCCTTCGACCACCACAAGGCCGTCGTGGAAGCCCACATTCTCAGCAACCATCCAGCCACGGGAATCACGCCAGCTGATCAGTTTAGGCATTCTTTGCGCCAACATTCTCAAGCAGCCCACACATTCGGTCTCGTTTTCCAACGCAAAGAGCTTCTCTTCCGCCGGGAAGAAGTGTGTGAAGTACGACTGCAAGGACTGGCGCACATCCTGCTGGAGGTTCTTCTTGGGGTATGCAGAAACAAGATTGGGCAACACACCCACGACGGAGGCCACACCCTGGGCAATGACGGCCCGGAGGATCTGCTCGCCGTAGGCTGGGTCGATTTCCTGCGATGCCGAAAGGCCGAAGATTACGTAATCAGACACTTTGCACGCATCCAACATGGCCAAGAGGTTCGTCAGATCAGGCAAAATGAACTTGGCGTTGCTCTTGTACCGTGGGAGTTTCATCAGGAGCACCGCAGGGGCCTCAAACTCAAACTCCGCCTGCTCTGGCTCCTTGGCCGCATTGAGCATCTGAGACAAGATGGCTCCGCTGGACATATCGCTAGTTAGCGAGATCACCGTGACGATTTTGTCTGCACCGGTTGCTCCCTCAAAAAGCTTCCGTGCCTCCTTGGTTTCTAGGAGTTTGTTGGCCTTCAACTGCTTGTGTGTGTTCTTTCGTTCGATCTTGGAGATGCCCCGCACCAGTTTGCCCAGCCCACCGGACTTCTCCACTTTGCCCTTATTCATGTTTTTAAGCTGGCCCTTGGACGCATGCCGAGACTTGAAAGGCTTATGGTCCTTCTTGAGTGTCGCTCTGTGCGAGTGGCCCGACTTGCCCATATTGCTTGTGGAGCTACTAAGGTGTTTCTGCTCATCGCGATGCGCCGCCAGGGCTCGAGCCCTAAGCGCGATACTGCATGTAAATTAGCGGAAACCCGTGCACCGCGCAGCTGGCGCGCCCGCGGCCTCACTATGGCGTTCCGGCACCCAACGCCAGAAAAAAAATTCTCCTCTGTCTATACTTGTTGAAAATTTCCACCTTCTTGAATCATCACAGCAGAGTTCTAATTTAATGTATGTACACGGCCTTTGAATTGTTGGTTCCTTGAGTTTACTATGACGATCCCGAGCATCTGAATCATGTCCCGTCATCTATCCGTTATCCCGTATAATCCATGTCAGAATCCAAGACTGAATCCATGGCTGAATCCAAGGCTGAATCGGCTGTATCCATGTCAATCTACATTTGAGTTCCATTAGCAGCTCAGGCTTTAGTATCCATTTCCGTCTGTCCCCAGTCATGTCCGAAACTAGTTGTACATCAAGGATTCAGGAATTCAGGGACTCAGGGACTCAGGGATTCAGGGACTAAGGAATTCAGGAAATTGAATAGAATACTAACAGACAGCAATATGGCTCACGAAAACGTTTGGTTCTCCCACCCAAGAAACTTTGGTAAAGGCTCTAGACAGTGCAGAGTCTGCTCTTCCCACCAAGGTTTGATCAGAAAGTACGGTTTGGACATCTGCCGTCAATGCTTCAGAGAGAGGGCTCACGACATCGGCTTCCACAAGTACCGTTAAGGCATAACAAGGACTCTGTCCGTGTGTACAAATAAACACCCTATCGACCCACGTGTAGAGTCATATAGTTAATACACAGTTCAGTTCACCGGCGTAGATGAATTGGCAGCTGTTTCTAGGCCTAGTAAGCTTTACAAATGTATCCCACTTATCGACATTCGAATTCCATCGCCTCACTAAAGAGACCCGTCGGAAAGCAAACTTCCTTGTGGGAACTACTACTCTGGGGAGGTGTATTCTCATTGTGAAAATGGCAACGATGATAACTTGACAATTTGCATTATCCCGTCGTGGCAAATTCTCCCGGTTACTTTTTGATTACGGAAGAAAAGACGGATCTCTTTCCATCGCGTTTTTATAGTGGCCGCGTCGTGCCCGTACCAGAACTGCAATCTAGGGCTCCGGACACCAGAAATGTGAGTGTCAGATTCAGCTACAACCGGATGATCTGGGGATTTGGTAATGATTTTCGTGGTATTTTGGCTGTTGGAAAGCAAAATTGACTGCTGAAATACTTGATTTTGGACCAGAAATGGCTTACGTCAGTGCCAGAGCCCTCTTTGGTTGCTTTTCTACAGCTATTTTAATTTCTACGTGGGATCCTCTTTTACTCTAAACGATCCATTTCTTTGGTATCCCTCGACGGTGTATGTTAAAAATGACCAGGCTGCCACTGGCTGATTTGCAACCGCACAAAGGTTGCAACCGTAGCAACGAAGTCTACCGTGGCCCCAGAAAATGTGAACAAAATTCCAGAAATAATAACTCAGAAAGGCACCTCTATAGTCATTAACCGGCCTCCCCTACATTGCCCATGCCACTGGTAACTGCAGACCGCCAAGCAATACTACATAGTTACGCCCATAATTATCATTATGCTATCGTAAAAATGACTCTAAAATATTCTAATATCCTAACAGTATTCTAATATCCTAACAGTATCCTAATAATATCCTAACAGTATCCTAATACATTCAATCTACATCTATTTCTGCAGCCACCACATAATGGTGCTGCCCCACTCAGTACTATGGATGTCTCACATACACCACAGCAAGTACCAGTAAACCACCAGTAGCACGTTTAGAAATTACCAAAATCAAATACCAAAGCCAACCAGCCACAGCCAGCAAACTCTTCATTTTTTCACTTTTTCCTATTCTTGTTCTCATCGTCTCTCCCACTACTCATACTCAGCATCAACATCGCATTCGCATTACACCATGTCGGGAAGAGTCGGAAAAGGGCTAGTGTTCTTGGCCGCCGGTGCCGTGAGCTGGTACACGGGGGTGAAGTTCTGGCAGCCAATCATCATGTATGTATGAACTTTTGGTTTGGGGAGGTGGACAGAACTAACGGCAGTGAGCAGCTCCGGAAAGACGGCAACTTGAGAGATGACGTGTACATTCCGCCAGACACGGCTCCGCAGTCGTGGGAGGATATCCGGAAGAAGGTCCAGGAGGCCCTTGATCCGAACAAGGAGCAGGAGTTCAAGGAGGCCGAGAAGCAGGTCAGGGACGGTTCCTCCAGCAGCTGATCGGCTGTGGGTTGAAGATATGTTCTGGTGGTTGCAGATATGTTCTGGTGGCTGAAAACCGCCAGAATCGCTACGGAGATAACGACTAGATACTAGCCACTTAATGAACAGATAGACGGGCCAAGTTGTAGTACTGCATATAGTATATAGCCGTAGGCTCCAACATCTACGGATTTTGTGTTAAGGAACAGCTAGCAGTGCTAGCAAGCAGTTCTCGGAGAGTGGAGACTACTGGGCCAACCTTGGTTTGATCCCAGCCGGACTAACTACTACTATCTTCACGGCCTGCACATAAACAGGGGCATCGCTTCTGAGTTACAACGGCTATCTAGCAGCTACAGCTCGTATTCTTCGCTGCGCTCCGAATACTCATGGGAAAGCTCAAAAAAGGCAGAAGAAACCAGAAGGCCCGGCTTAACCCCGTGGCCCGCAAAAGTTCCAAGCAAGACATCAAAGACGAAAACACCAGGGTGAACAAAATCGCCCCATTGGTGTCTAAATTATCATCACTGGCGGCAAATGACCGTTCGGTGGCCCTCAGTGCCATTATGGTGCTAGCGGAGGACCCACGGATGCGGTCCATCTTGCTCCGGGAAAGGCTAGTGCAGACCATCATGGAGCAAACGCTCACCGACTCCAACGACGAGATTGTGGTGGAGCTGTTTGGGCTTCTCCGGAATTTGGTCATTGAAGAAGGCCACGACGTGGCCAAGCACATCTGGAGACTCAAGATCTGGGCTGCCATGGAGGCCGGCTTGGCCAAAATCAGAGACCTGTTCCAGTACATGTCCTCCGGAGATAAGAAGCTTGAGCGGAAACGGCTGTTGCTTCTTTTTGATTTCACAGAAAACGTGCTTTCGCTCATGGTGGCCATTGCCGCTTGTTCGGACGAACTCTACGAAAACGTGTACTCCCATGTGGAGCCCGTGTTGACGTTGGTTTTGGAGCTTCTTGAGTGGAACCTTCCGAAGCTCCGGGCGTCCACCAAGTTGTTCAACGCGTTGCTTGATTTTCTCTATGAGTTTGCGTCCGATTCCGCTGACTTCGTGGCCTTGCTAGTGGACCTGGGCTTTGACTTTGCCCGGATAGAGTATGCTTTTGCGCTGGACCCGGCATTATCCAAAAACAACCTCGCCAGAGTCTACGTGGAGGGCCTCCGGTTTCACATTCTTGAGGTTTCCGGAACAGGAAACAAGGAGCAGGCAGCACTAGCCATTTTGGGCACCCAGCTCCAGGTGGTCACCGCCATTGATCTTGACAACTTGCATTCTCTTCTCTATGCCCAGGACACAGAGCCGCTCCAGAAGGAGCAGAAGGAGCAACAGAAGGACATTGACATGCCGCTCGGCGAGTCTCCGGAAAAACAGCAGGCCCGAGCCGATCTCCAGGCCATTGACGTCACCGTGGACGTTCTCACGACCATTTGCGAGTGGCTAGCCATCAACGAAGCCCGTCCCGGTGCTCCGGTGACTCTTGAAGACGCCACTTTGGACTGTCTTTTGCAAAAAGCCCTCCCCGCATGTCTCCACCTTTTGCTGTACGACAGAGACCACTCTGGCCACTTGGCGTTGACGCTGAAGGTGTTGGTTGCGGTGAACAACTTGACGTGGATGCTTCTTCTGTTGGACGCTTTGCCCGTCGGCTGGTACACGGCCATTCCAGAGGTCTGGGCTGTGGTGGAGTCTGTTTCTCAGGACAACCTTGAGCAGCAGCGGGTTTGCCTTAGTATTTTGTGGGGGTTGGCCAAAAGCGTTGGTCCGGAGGTCAGGGACCGGGTTTCGTTGGCTGACATCCAGGGGTTGGTCCAGAAAACCAGTGCTGCTGAAGATTTCGATTTTGTGTTGCTGGCGGTTGGTTTTTGCGGCACCGTGGCCCAGCTCGTTGGCTCTACAGAGATGGTGAGTGAAGTCGGCCGATTTCTTTTGGCCCAGGCTGCTTGTTTGAGCCAAAAGGAGCCCACAGCCATAGAGGTTGGCTTGGAGAGCTTGAACCTTATTTACGACATTTTCGGTGATGCAGAGTACCCGTACGACCAGCCGGTGTTTGTGGAGGGTGATTACATCAGCAAGTTGCAGAACTTGGAGCCTTTGGTCCGCCAGTGCTACAAGGGTATTGACAAAAATAGAAGTCCGGAGTTGAAGGTGCGTGCGGAGGAGGTTTGGGCCAACTTGGGCCGTTTTATTGACTACAAGAAGCTGGAGCGCTAAAAATAGCACGGCGGACCGGAGATGGCAACCAAAATGCCCGTCACACAATACAGTAATAATATGCTTGTGGGCAGCCCACTTTGAGCGTGGGCATCTCAAGACAATGGTCACGCATGTGGGTGTGTTGATATTTTTTTCCATCATAAATACAAAAATAAACCCATGCGGTAGGGCACGTCATGGTGCGGTGTTTACGTAGGCTGGAGTGATGAATGCGGAAATGGAGCCGTTCGGAATATGCGGGCCTGTTTACCTGAAAAAGGGGAATTGTGCCGAATGCGGCAGGGTCTAACCGCCGAAGTTCGTGCGCCCTGCACGCCCCGCGCGGATGACAGCGGCTTTTCTGGTGAAGCCACTCACTTTGATGCCACCAGGCGGCTTTTTCACCTAGTCCCGCATCGCTCATGCAACCCACTTCTAATAATAGCTCCCCGCTGGCTGCAACCCGTAGGGTCCTTTGGCCGCCGCCTATATAAGTGCAGCCCGTTCCCCTGACCTTCTTTTTTTTTTTTATCATCATCATCTTTACCGCAATGCAACTCCCTACTCTCGCTTTGTTCGCCGCCGCCTCCTCCGCCTTCGTCCTCAAGGCCGTCTCTGACGACAAGGACATCAACGGCCAAACCCTCCTGTCTGTCCACGAGGGTGCTGGTATTGAGTACCTTTTCCTCGGTACCGGTGAGGGCCAGGACTTCACCTACGACCAGTCCAAGCAGTCTCTCTCCTTCGACAGACACGACTTCACCTTCAACGTCGGCCAGCTGATTGACAACTACTTGTCTGCCGGCCAGTCTGTTGAGCCATGGAAGGTGCACTTTGACAACAAGGGCTACTTCAACTCTGAGAACAAGTACTACGCATGCAAGAACACTGGTGACCCATACCAATTGTCTGAGAAGTCTTACTTTGTTCTCTACAACAAGCAAAAGGGTGACTGTAAGGAGATCAAGATCCAGAAAGGTGACGCCGCAGCCGCATCTTCTTCTGCTGGTCCAGCTCCTTCCTCCTCTGCCGCTGGTGGCCACCAATGGAACCAGACCGTCACTGACCAGGTGACCGTCACTGGCTACACCACCTACTGCCCAGAGTCCACCACCCTTACCGTGACCACCTGCTCCAACAAGGCTTGCGCTCCTCACACTGTCACTGTTTCTGAGCCATCCACCGTTGTCATCACCGAGCCATGTGTGGTTCCATCCACCGCTGCTCCAGCTCCATCCAGCACCAAGGCTTCTCACTCCTCTGTTGCCGCTGAGTCCACCCCTGCTGCTGTCTCCTCTTACGAGGCTGGTGCCGCCAAGAACGCCGCTGGCATTGTTGCCGGTGTCGCTGGTGTCGCTGCTTTGTTGATCTAAGTTGTTGATATTTTAATGTATACCTAATTGTGAAGAGACTTCTGGAACAAGAAGTTGAGTGTAGAACTTCTGGAACAAGAATAAACTCACTAGTAGCTAAACGATGTTTTCAAGATCCAAAGATCTAGACATTCCCGACAAAGATCTTGCAGGATCTTGAGATCGCTTAGATATGCCCAATTTCTTAAAGACCTGAAATTGGTGATCTTTTAGATATCAAGATTTTTAAGATAGGGGAATTTGAAAAATGACTAGAGTCACTCAAGCTTGCGGAGTAAACAAAATACTTCATGTGAAAGCTACTATTAGAAGACTGAAAACTACTATTTTTGAAATTACTATGTAAACCTCTATGTAAGTAATGTAAACAGACCATGTGAAAACTATTTATAGCTACAAGAAATGAACAAATTAATTGCTAGTTGTGTGACAAAATTCATGTTTTCGTGTTTACAAGTTGTGATTAACTTTGTTTACCAGTGTTGTTACCAAATAGGAATACGAGCAGAAACTAAGTTTGCGGACAATGGTTCTGGAAGTTGCCCAATTTATGAAAAACCTAAATACATAAATCCCATTTAGACCTAGACCACACTAGTTATGCGAAAGATCAAAACTATGGTCTCTTTGCTTAAGCAGAACTAGTCGATGGGGGGCTCGGCTTGCTCATCTAGAGACTCGTACTCGGTGTCGGAGGACTCCAAGTCCGACTCGGACTCACTATAAGCATCCTTCTCCTGCACACCAACCACACCCCACTTGATTTTGGTCACCTCCTCCAATCTGTCGAGGATTTCTGTCATCGGGGAGAAAAGCCCAAACTGGCGGAACTCCCCGTCGTAGGAGTGGAGCATTCCAACAACGGCAAGCCCCTTGTTTTCGTGGATTCCAGCCACGTTCTCAAGCTTGCACAAGATCCACAGTCCGCTATCGCCGCCAGCGGCAAAAGCAGTAGTGTTTTCACACGAATTCACCACAAACTCCGACGAATGCATGGCTCCGTCAAGCCAGTAGACAAGCTTGATGCCGTTGAGGAACCCTTTTGTGAATTTGGTGGTGGATCCGTACTTAAAAACAGGCAACCCTCCGTAGGTGGCGTTTCCGTCGGAGTCTCTGGACTGCGTGGAAACAAACGAGTCCACTTCGGTGACGCTGTCGTGGAGATCCCTGGCCAGACGACCAAGACGGACCACTTTTCGGACGTATAAGTTCTCGAAAATCAACAGCGGGTCGTACTCGTTGAGAGCAATGTCGTCCCCGAGGTAGTTCTGGTCGCATTTGAAGAGCTTGTTGACTTTGATGATGGCCAAGTCGCTGAGTTTCTTTTCTGTGAGGAGCCGGCCGTCTCTGGTGTTTTTGGCCTGGATAAGCGTTCGTTCTCCCCAGATGATCTGGCCAAACCGGTGTTTGGGGAGGTTTCGGAGCTCGGTTTTCTGCCGTTTGTCGGCGGACTTGACTTCCCGAACGGGGAACATTTTGTCGAGTTCATCTAGCACGGAGGAGTACGCCACCTTGGACTCTAGCATGGTGGCATCCTCGCTTTCGGCAAACTTGTCGTACTGAGAAGCCAACGCTTTCTTGTACAAGTTGATCAAAACCGACAGCGGAGAGGAAATGTACGGGTAATCGACGTTTCCTTCTCTTCTGTCCAAACACACATGGCCACAGGAAATGGCGAATTTGGAGTTGGCGTAGGACTTAAGATGTGGGTCCAGTCTGGTGTCGATCTTGGGGTACACAAAGCCACCCATGGTGCCGGAGACCCGTGTAGCTGTTTCTGTGGAGACCGAGACGGACATAGGCGGAGAAGTCCAGTCGGGGATATTGCGGAAGGGCATCTTAAAGCCGGGCATGGGGTTTTGCTTTTTTCCCGACGCCGGCTCAATGTGGTTCTGTGCTATAACCACGTGGATATCGTCGTAGAGTTCGTGGATTGCCGGGACTAGGTTCCAGTGGGCTTCAGACGGCTGCGGAGTGCCAAAGTAGAGGCAGAGCACGCTTAACTCCGGAGACACGCCTCTGGCCACCGGAGCTAGGAAAGACCCGTTTTGGTTGAGTATGCTGGCGCTAGAACCGGCTACTCTGTCCATGACCCTTTGGAGATGGCCCGTATTGGGTAAAACGTGTTCCTTGTGGCTGCCAACGGCGTAGTTCTGCGGTTTCTGCATCTCCTGCGGTAGTGGCAACGACGGTCTGTTCAAAAACGCCACAAAGTCGTTGAAGCTCTTGCACAAGAGGAGCCTGAGCCGGACATAAGCGTCGTCTTTGAGCAAATTGTCGTAGAAGTGGAGGTACGTCCGGAGAATTCTCCGAACGTGACCGTTATTGAAAGAAGTAAACGACCACAGCCCCTCCGGCTTGATGCTCTTGGCAAACTCCTTGAGACACTCTATGATACTCACCACGGTAGTAGAAAGATTGGCCACTTCTGTCTGGTACTGGCCAGCAACAAAGGCCAAGTCCAGGGCTAGCCGGCGGAGCTTTTCGGCCACACTTTCGGCCAGCTCGACTCCGGATTCGAACTCGGGCACTTCCAGCGGAACATCCATGGTCTGTAAAGGCTGGCCAAGCTGGGCTCTTCGGACGGCCTTTCGGGACCCATCTGAGGCCAAAGACGTCTGGTTGGTTGATCTGGACACTAGCGAGGAAAACAAGGAGAAGTCCTCTGATTCTCTCGTCAGAAACGACGGTGGGGCTATGCTGGGGTTGATGTTGAGGTCCAAATCTCCGGAATCCTCGTGGTGGCTGAACATCGGTCGGAGTTCCTTGAGAGACTCCGATTCGGACGCAAGGCTGGTTGTGCCCAGGCCGGCGTCGTGTCTGTCGTAGCTGGTTGGCGAGATTTCTCTTCTCCGGTCGGTGAATCTCCGCATGCCGATGTGGTGGTGGGTTGTGCCGTTTTAAGGTCCCGTCACGTGATCAAAATCATTGTATGGGAATTCGAGCCAAAGTGGCTCAGGGGTGGCTTAGAGCCGGGAGTCATAGAGAGGGTCTGAAATAGCTAACTATGAGTTGGAACGGTGGAGTAGTGCTTCTAGAAGGTCTGATCTAGACACGCACGTGACATTCCCCAGCAATCCAGATCTAGGCAGTCAGAAGATTTCAAGGGATTTGAATTCGGAGGATGATTATTCAGAGAGTTTAGTGACTGGCAGCAGCCCAGACTGTAACTACGTGGGCACCATAATGGTTCCAATACACAAAAACGGCACAAAGCACATTTCATTCCAACTACAATGTAGTAGTTGTAGTAGTTGTGGTAATTGTATTGTAGTAGATAATTGTGGTAATTGTATTGTAGTAGTTGTAGTAGTAGTTGTATTGTAGTAGTTGTAGTTGTATTGTGGTAATTGTGATTCTGTGCTGTAGTAGTACACACTGTATACACCTACAAGAGCAAGTGCGGAATCTGGGGAAGGATTTTCTACAGATACAACATGCCAGTGTACTCAGTGTCGCATGTGGAGAACGTGCGGATCTGCGTGATCATGGTCGGGCTACCTGCCCGGGGCAAGCTGCTTATAGCGCAGAAGATTGTGCGGTATCTTCTGTGGCTTCTGATCAAGACAAGGTGTTTCAACGTTGGGTCGTACAGACGGCTTTTGGCGCCACCGGAGCAAACAACGCACGATTTCTTTGATCCGGAGAACGAGGAGGGGGTCCGGCTCCGGTCGCAGGCGTGTGACCAGGCCATTGGGGACATGATGAAGTGGTTTGCGGACGAAAACGGGGTGGTCGGGATCTTGGATGCCACCAATCTGACCAAGGCCCGGCGGAGCCAGCTTCTCAAGTTGTGCCGGGAGAACCTCATTGAGCCGGTTTTCTTGGAGAGCTGGACGGACGACATGGACTTGATCTTGCAGAACATTCTTGACGTCAAGACCACGCTGCCGGACTACGTGGACGTGAATCTGGACGTGGCCACGGAGGACTTCTTGGGCCGGATCCGCCAGTACGAGAAGAACTACGAGCCCATGGACCTTGTGGCGGAACGGGACTTGACGTTCATCAAGCTTGTCAATGTGTCGCTGCAGGTGATTATCAACAGAATCGAGAGCTACCTCGAGCTGCGGATCGTGTACTACGTCATGAACTTGCACATTAAGCCCCGCAGCATCTGGCTTCTGCGCCACGGAGAGTCGCAGTACAACTTGACCGGCCAGATTGGCGGAGATCTGGATCTCTCGGAGCGGGGGTGGCGGTACGCCAAGAAGCTTCCGGAGCTCGTGCTCAAGCTGTTGGGCGAGGACAAACACACCAACTTGACCGTGTGGACACTGACGCTCAAGCGGACGCAGCAAACGGCTTCGTTTTTGCCGTACAAGCGGAAACTCGAGTGGAAGGCGTTGGACGAGTTGGACGCGGGCGAATGCGACGGCATGACCTATGAGCAGATCGAGGGCCGGTTCCCGGAGGACTTCAAGGCCCGGGACGACAACAAGTACGAGTACCGCTACCGGGGCGGAGAACTGTACCGGGACATTGTCATTCGGCTTGAGCCGATCATCATGGAGTTGGAACGCCAGGAGAACATCTTGATCATCACCCACCAGGCCGTGTTGCGGTGCATCTACGCTTACTTTATGAATGTGCCCCAGGAGGAGAGCCCGTGGATGCTGATTCCTTTGCACACGCTTATCAAGTTGGAGCCCAGGGCTTATCTGACGCTCGTGCTGCGTATCAAGGCTGACATCCCGGCGGTGTCTACATACAAGGAGAAGGGTACTTCTCAGTTGGGCGAGGCTCTTGCGGGCTCTGAGTTGGTCAAGTCAAGGGATCTTATTTCGAATCTGAGCATTGTGACCGAGGCCGAGAGGGTGAGTATCCCGAGCGAGAGTATTCCCGGCGGAGCTCGGAATACGAAATAAGTATCGCTCAGAATAGGCAAGGATGTTTAGTGGTTGAGTATTCCGAGCCAAGCCCGGAATATGAAACTTTATGATTCTGTTCTCCGGCAAAAGTGATTGTCTCCGGCAAAGGACACGAAGAGTGGCACATGGCTCAGGAAGCTGAGTATTCTGAGCACAGAATACGAAAGTGGCTTAAGCGATAGTTTGAGTATTCTAAGTAACTGAGTATTCTGAGCACAGCAAAGAATACGAAAGAATATAGCTTATGAAATCCGAGTATTCTGAGCGAAGCGAAGAATACGAAAGGCTGGCTTGTAAGATGATTCTGAGAAGTAGTGTGAGCAGAGGGAACACCGGAAAGAAGCTTATGAAGCAGTTAATTTATTTTGATGAGTATTCTAGCTTAAGAAAATAAAAGAACTTAATTTTAGGAAATAGCACAAAGCAGATATCTTATGAAGCGGGGTAATTTGAGAAAGCCATGAATAAACGTGAAGAGATTAGCTAAATGTGCAAATGGCTCATTAATGAATTTTTGAGCACTATTCGAAAATAGTCGATTTAAGAAAATTAAAGCAATTTGATAATTCTAAAGTACTAACATTAAGCAGAATTAATGAATATTCTGAGCAGGTGAGTATTCTGAGAACACAATAGCTTACCTTAAAATTCAAACAGCTTAGTTTAGAAGTATGCTGAAATTAATAATTTCCAAAAATCAGCTGGTACAAAGACGAATGAGTACCCTGGCGGCAAACCAAGTACCCAGCTTTAGAAAGCTGTTTGGCTCAATACTACACCAAAACGAACTACTTAATACAAAGCACGGCACAAGATGGCGTGTATTAATGAGTATTCTGAGCAGGCCACAGCCTAAGCAGATCCTCAAGTTCTGTAGCAGTTCCTAAGAGACTAAGCAGCAGCTGAAGGCATTCTAAGAATACCTTTGCGCTCAGAGTACTCAGAACACTGAATTATACCCTGCAAGCAGCTGCTAAGCAGGGTGGTCTATACAATACAATAATATACAGCACAGGGGACCCTGGTCACGTGGCGTTGGCGTAGCGCTTGGCCTGCTCCTTGACCTTCTTCTCGTAGGTCGGTCTGTCCTTGGAGAAAGCCTTCCATGCCGGTTCCTGGGCCGGCGAATCCGGGTTGGGATTCGTCAAGAGCTCCTGGAT
The DNA here is from genome assembly GCA_030573315.1 of Osmozyma mogii. Classification (NCBI taxonomy): domain Eukaryota; kingdom Fungi; phylum Ascomycota; class Pichiomycetes; order Serinales; family Metschnikowiaceae; genus Osmozyma; species Osmozyma mogii. Next base: position 195,069 of record JAJMDB010000002.1, read on the forward strand.
GCCCAAGAGAATCTGCTTCAACGTGATGGCTGGACGCCAGTCCTGCGACTCGTTAAGAATCAGCAAGCACACCGTCCCACTGGGGTAGACGTTGGGATGGTAGAACCCCAGCGCAAACATCACCTTGGGTGGTTTCAGCGGGTACTCCTCGGAAAAGTAGATCAGCACGGGGTAAGTTGCCTCTGCCCACAAGGTGTTCTGCTTGCCCGGGATGCCTGCGTCCCAGTGTGTGAGGTCCAACAGCCCGTCGCTTGTTTTCTTGGGCCGGGCATAGAATCCAAACGGGTGGTCTTTTCTCCACTGTTTCCGTTCCTCCTGTAATCTGGTTTTGCAGAGCGACATGGTTGTTGACTTGGTTTTCGCCTTCGCGCTTTTGTGCCCGGATTATGTAATATGCTGGCGTAGTAATATTCTGCTGATGTAGTCAGAATACAAGATTACAAGATTACAGTATTACAATATCACAATATCACTATCACAAGGTGCCAACATTATTACAGTGTTGTTTGATCTGCTTTGGTGCTTGGTGCTGCAACTGAGATGGGCCATATGCTAAGCGTTGTGGCAATAAAATGGAGTATGGCTGGTTGTGTATTTAAGACTTTGGAGAGAGTAGCTGCCCGTGCTTTAACTGCTGTTTCTGCTTTGTTGAATTTTTACGGTGATTTTGATTTTGGCAGCTTTGCACAGAGACAAGCCAACTGAGAAAATGATGCAAATACGCCGTCTGGCCAAGTAGAACAAAAGCCTTGAAGTATTTAGCTGAAGTAAAAATGAAGAAATTCAGTTTATTGCAAATTCAAAAGTGAGTTAAATAGCAAAATCGGTGTATTTACCTCCATAGCACGTGCTGGAAACCAACTCTAGTGAGTAGACCACTGCATATCTCAGCCGTGCCTAAATCGACTCCCAAAATTCAGAAAATAACTAGCAGAACCCAGAAAATAACTAGCAGAACCCAGAAAAAACCAGTACACCCGTCAGGTTTCACAGACTACAAATTTCGTCCAGCCATCACTGGGCAGCTGATTTCGCTCCGCATTTAGTGCGATTTGCACCCATTCCTCGGTCCAGACCCCACACGAGCCAAACCGGCAATACCAGAAGGATTTCAAAAATATCAAGATTTTGCCGAATCAGTGCCCCCACCGGCTCTGGATCCTTCCTTTTACCAGCCCAATATCACCACCGGGACCACTTGTCTGTCCTGCACATAACCCGCTTCTCCCCACATGAACGTTCACAGTATGGCTTTTCTCCACCACCATGGCCGACAACAAAAAGACACACACAGAAGACGACGAGGAGTTGGACGACTTGCTAGATGAGTTCGACGAGCAGGTGTTGAGCAACCCACCCGGAAAAACCGACGAAAAAGCCGAGCTTGAAAAGCCAGCAGAGCCCGCAAAGGAGGACTTTGGAGCCAACATTGAGGAGCTCATCAAGGACCTCAACATTGAAGACCCCAAGGCCAAGGAGGAGTTTGAGCACCTTGTCAAGGAGTTTGAAACCACCCACCGTGCGGATGCCAAAAAGGCCATGGATCCACAGAACTTTGATTCGGTCATGAAGGACACCATGGAGAGACTCAAGAAGTCTGGGGAAACGATCGACGAGCAGTTGAAGAACGACCCAGCCAGCTCCAACCCAGAAGACATGCTCAGTCAGCTTTTGGCCGGCTTGGGTGATGGCCAGGGCGGCGATATGGACATGCTGAAGCTTTTGACCGATATGTTGGAGCAGTTGTCCTCCAAAGAGGTTTTGTACGAGCCTATCAAGGACTTGAACACCAAGTTCCCTGAGTATTTGGCTGAAAACAAGGACAAGATCTCCGAGGCCGACCACACGCGGTACACCAAGCAGTATGACGTGACCAAGGAGATTTTGGCTGTTTTCGAGAGCCCAGGATTCGACAACGAGAGCACAGAGAAGAGAGAGGAGGTGAACGGGTTGCTTGAGAAGTTGCAGGAGCTCGGCAACCCACCGAAGGAGTTGGTTGGTGACGAAAACGACTTCCCCGGTTTTGGCGGCGGAGACGGCCTTGACTTCAACTCCAAGGATCTCCCCCAGGACCTCGGCAAGGAGCTTGAAGACGGCTGCAAGCAGACGTGATCTCCGTGTATTATGTATTCGCATGCCCCCGGGCCAATGGAAACCATGACGTTATTTCTACAAGTCTCTGCTTGAATGCATTGTCTATAAACCACCGTAGCTTTCATGCTAATCTTCCAGCTTTCGTTCTAGCTCCGCTCAAAGTTAGAACTCAAGACCACCCCGACTGGCAAACTCCTCAAAGTACTGCAACATCTCCGGGGTGATGCCCCTCGAAATGGAAGCCAAGGCGTGGTCGAAATGCCGCTCCTCCACATGGTCGGTATGGTTGTTCTCCATAATGGCAGCAAGACCGGCCTCCTGGCAAAGAAGAGCAACTTCAGCACCGGAACAGCCGTCGGTGACGTCAGCCATCCGTTTGAAAAGCAGCTCTGCGTTTTCAACGGCAAAATTGGCACATTTTCTTGAGATGATGTGGTGACGGCCCTCCCAGTCCGGTGGGGCAACGTAGATGTGTCTGTCGAGACGACCGGGTCTCAAGAGAGCCGGGTCGATTTCCGAGGGTCGGTTGGTAGCAGCCACAATCACCACTCCGTTGAGTTCCTCCACGCCGTCAATTTCATTGAGCAAAGACGTGAGGACATGCTGGGCAGCCAGGGTCTGGGCATCTTCTCTGGAAGAAGCCAAGGCGTCGATTTCGTCGAAAAAGATGATCGAAGGAGCAGCGGCTCTGGCCTTGCGGAAGATTTCTCGGATAGTCCGCTCACTTTCTCCGACGTACTTGTTGAAGATTTCCGGGCCTTTCACGGCCAAAAAGTTAAGTCCCGACTCCGAAGCCAACGCTTTGGCCGTGAGTGTTTTAGAACAGCCCGGGGGCCCGTACAAAAGCACGCCCTTCGGAGATGAAATGCCGAGCTTGGCAAACGTGTCACCAGCAGCTAATGGAAGCTGTACCACCTCGGTAAGTTTCTTCTTGAGCTCCGCCTGGCCTCCAATGTCGTCCCACGACACCTTGGGCATCTCCAAGAAAATCTCCCGCATGGCAGACGGCCGGATGTCCAAAAGAGCAGCGTCCATGTCTCTTTTCTCCACCTGGACCAGCGGATCGAGGTTCTCAAACTTGAGCTCGTGGAAAGCCCCACCGAGGCCTCTGGCGATGGTCTTCATCACTGCCTCTCGGCACAAAGCCGCCAAGTCGGCTCCGACGTAGCCGTGGGTCTGGCTGGCCACCTCTGCTATCTCCGAATCGCTAAGTCCGCACTTGGCCGGGTTCATCCGTGCTAGCTGCTTGGCTAGGATGTCCTGGCGGGCCTCGGCGTCTGGAATGCCCACCTCGACCTCCTGGTCAAACCGGCCGGGCCGGCGGAGTGCCGGGTCCACGGAGTTAGGCCGGTTGGTAGCTCCGACAACCACCACGCGTCCGGAGTCGCCCATCCCGTCCATCATGGTAAGAAGAGTGGCCACCACACGGGATTCCGTTTCTCCGGCGTCGTCCGAACCCCTCCGTGGGGCCAACGAGTCGATCTCGTCCATGAAAATGATGGCCGGCTGGAACTTGGCCGCCTCCACAAACACCTCCCGCAACGCATTTTCCGTTTCTCCCAAGTACTTCAGCACAATCGACGGGCCGTTGACCATGAGCACGTGGGCGTCACATTCGTACGCCACACAACGGAGCAACATGGTTTTTCCCGTCCCCGGAGGGCCGTGGAGGAGAATTCCCCGCGGCGGAGAAATGCCAAAGTCGGAGAAAAGCGTCGGGTGGTGCAACGGGAGATTCACCGTCAGCCGGAGCATCGCCACCGGCTTGGCTAGTCCGCCCACGTGCTCCAACGATGCCATCCGGGGCAACCGGGGATAAGCACTGTAGTCCAACGGGCCGGTGATTTCGGCGGTGCATTTGCCCGTCACCACGTACGGCTCGGCAACAAAGGAAACCGTTTTCTCCTCGCCGTCTAGCGTCAATGCCGAGACCTGCTGGGTCAAGTCGGCCATCGAGTTGGACACCAGGGTGACTGTCACCCTGTGGCCGTCGAGGTCAAACTGCATTCCCGCCATCACGACCCCAGTTTTTTCCGCCCACTTCTTGGCCTTCCCAGCAAGATCTTCAATCTCGTTTTCACAGTGGAAGCCTATCTTCTCGGCGTATGGCGGCTGCTTCAGCTTGCAAATCTGCACTCTGTCTCCAAGAAGAACAGCTCCAAGGTTCCTTAGCGTCTTTGGAATTCCCACCACATTGTTCTCGTTATCGTCAGCTTTCACCGTAGCCAACACCGACACGCCGTTCTCCTTGGTGACGGCCACAAAGTCGTTCTGCTTGAGCTGGAGAAGCTCCAAGATCTGCGCCGACACTGTGACACAGCCGGGCCATTTTTCCAAGCCGGGACGCACAATGTACGCCTTGGGGGTTTTTATTTTCTTGGGTTTTTCCTCCTCGGCAGCCGGTGTTTTCTTCTTCTGCTTCAGCGACATGTTCCGATGAGATGCGCAGATAAGCGATAAGTACGCACTAAAGGTAACTCAAAAGTCAAGTCCCGCAAAGCCACCAATCTGAGTACTTCTCAAAAAGCCCAAGCCACCACACACTGCCCATACTGCTCTACATGTGGCTAAGACGAATAATACCAATACGAACCAACGTGGTGCTGGCGAGATCACGCTTCCTCAAAACAGCACATCTTCTACAGCGGAACCCAAAGTCGTTCGATCTCGAGTCAGAAACAGACTTTGAGTGCCCCAACTTAGAGGAAGACGGCAGCCGATGGAACCGCCACTGGCTCAACAGCTTGGAGGCGATGCCCCAGGAGTCCAAGAAGTTCTTGAATGCCCAGCAGAAACTCCAGCAGTTTGTCGGAGAAAGATTTCCTCTTCTGCCCCAGGATATGCTTGTGATTCTCTGTGGTGGGGCAAATTTGGCCATAGAACGCCGTATGCCGGCTGGCCCGGCCCAAACCAAGGTGTGGACCCGCCAGGCCGCTGTCCGCCAGCTTGGCAGATCCTTCTTTGCCTCTCTGTTCCATCTGGCCACGCTTTTCTCCGATAATACCTTTCTTTCCATGTCTAAGGAGGATATGCAATCAGCCATGCTGTCTCTCCCAAGCCACAATGTGCTAGCGTGTCTGTTCATGAAAGCCAACCACCTTTATGCTGGGGTGGTGCCTTTCAGAGGCGTACACAAGCCAGAGGCCGTTGCAAAAAACAAGGCTGAGCAGATTAGAGCCGTTTTTAAGGACAGATCTGCCGCAGACAGCTTTTTCACCATGTTGGGAGTTATGCTCCTCCACTTTGACCATAAAGAGCTCGACGAGCACTTCTTTTCTCCCAAGGTTTTTGAGGGAGACCGGGGGATTTTTGCCCTAGCTGCTTCCCACCAGCATCCATAGCTGTTAAGCTGTACAGCTTTTCAGTGTTCTAGTCCGGAAGTCAGGCTATGCTTTTAGCACTCTACTTTAGCTTCTACAGCCAGAAAGCACACAGCACAAATTTGCATAGATTATTTATTGCAGTATAGAAAATGCATACTATACTTAGACGGCCCTGTAAATGCTACACTCATGGAATGAGAATTCTATTATGCAAATGCAGACTAAAGATACAAGGAGGCACAGAAGACAATGTCACGCTTGATTCTCTCCTGGGCCTCGGACATCTTGGAGTGAAGAGTAGAGTCACCAATGATCAAGGCGGCGTTCTTGACCTGGCGGCAGATTTCGTCAAGTCTTGTGATGACACGCACAATGGTGCCCTCCAGCTCGACGGAGATCTGCATAATCTCCGAGAAGCTCAAGCCCCGGGCCCACTCGTACACAACGTTCATCAACGCAAACCGCTTTCTCTCAAGGAACTCCTGCTCCTCAGACGTGAGCAACACCTGGTGCTCCGTGTACACCTTGAGGAGCTTTTCGGTGATATCGACGATCTTCTGCTTACCCTTTTCCAAACGGGGTGTCATTGGAGGGTCCTCCTCCTCGTTGGTTCTGCCCTCGTACACAAAGCACGACAAAAGGGCCACAATCTCCTCCGGCTCGAAATCTCCCAAGAAGTTGTCCAAGATAAGCTCCGTGAGCACCAACTCCCAGCCGGAGTTAATCTCACAAGCCACCCGGCCCTTAAGCACCACCCGCTGGTGTTCGTCAATAAAACCAAGCGACTGGAGCACCGCCAATCTCTGCTCGTAGTCCGGCAACAACTCCAAGTTTTCGTCGGAAATCAACAGATTGAGCAGCTCGATCTTGTGCTCGATGCTGTCTCTCTTCTCCAACTGCGAGTAGATCCGCTTGAACTCCAGCACGTGGTACACCTTCAAGGACGCCAACTTGTCGACTAGCTCCTGTTTCCGGTTGAGAAGCTCGTGGAGCGAAATCTGGACGGCCTTGTGGAACTTGAGCTCCCGGAACCGCAACTGGAACCGGAGCACCATTTTTATCGTTTGAACAATCTCCAGCACGGCATCGGAGTTGTTCATCAACACCTGCTTGATGTTGGTTTTGGCGGTGTACTCACTGGCAAACTGGACGTTTTCAATAGGAACACTGGTGGTCCGCAAATCGCCACAGTACAAGATGTCGTCCATGGTCTTCACCAAGTAGTCTGTGACCGGAATATACGGCAACTTATGTTGAGAACTGTTGTCCTCGTACTTTTTGCCGTGGTTGAAGGTCAAAAACACCAATCGGTTTGTGTTAAGCTCGCATTTGACCAAGAACCCGATTCTCGACACCTCGTCCTCGTCCTCAAACACCATCAACTTGCCTGTTTTGAAAAGAGCCGTTCTGGTGAGCGTCAGCTTCACCACTTCAGACACAATCCGCCCGTACAACCGCCTGTACTCGGAGATAACACCGTAGGCTTCCTGGAACTGCAGAATATCGGCTCTTTGCTCCACGCTGGTGTGCTCCAACTCGCCCTTGAGCTCCTCCACCTTCTTCTGGTGCTCCGGCAACAAAGTCTGTGCCGAGTTTTCACTGAAAGAGTGCTTGATCATCTCCTCCACTCGCAAAGCCTCTATACGCAACAAGTTAAGAATCATGTTGTACGTGAGACGGAACTGCGACAGCAACTTTGTAGGAGAGCCCATAGTGACCTCCTTGAAGTCAGTGGGGGAAAGAGGCTGGTTGTAAGACATGACAATGACGGTACCGGTGGAATCCAAGCCTCTTCTACCGGCACGGCCGGCCATCTGGGTGAATTCACCGGGGAGCAAATTCCGGAAGCCTCTGCCGTCGTTTTTCCGGAGCTCAGAGAAAACAACCGTTCTTGTGGGCAAGTTCAACCCCATGGCAAAGGTCTCCGTGGCGAAAAGCACCTTGACCAACGACTTGGCAAAGAGAATCTCAATGCACTCCTTGACAATCGGCAAAAGTCCTCCGTGGTGCACAGCTATACCTCTTTCGAGCATCTCTCTGATTTTGATGATCTGCGGAAGCTCTCTGTCCTCCTTCTTCAACCGGGAAATGGCTCTTTCTATGAACATGTGCACCTCCAGCCGCTCTCTGGCGTTGCAGAAGTTCACTCCGCTAAGCGTGTCGGCGTACTCTTCACATCTTTTCTTGGAAAACACGAAAATCACCGCCGGAAGCAACTTGTTCGAGTTGAGGTACTGCACCAAGTTGGACCAGGTGGACTTGTTGGGGCCGTCCCGGATAAATCCTCTCAGACCTCCGGTGCTGCCACCTCTGCCACGGCCTCTGGTTCCTCCTCGGGATGTGTTTCCGCCTCTGGCTGTTCCTCCGGGTCCTTTTCTGGATCCATAGCTGAGAGTCACATTTGGCGGGGTTTTGTCCTGAGGTGGTGCCAAAACGTCCTTGTACTTCCGGAACTCCGCATCGGAAAACACCCCCTGGGCACTGATGGTCTTGAAAAGCTTGTTTTTGCCCCAGATGAAGATCTCAAGCGGCACCGGCCGTTTGGGCGTCAGAATCACGTACATGTCCTTCTGCTTGGTCCGGCCAACCCAGTTGGCAAACTCGTATGTGTTGGGCACCGTGGCCGAAAGCAAAATGTACTTGACGTGGTCCGGAAGCATGATAATCACCTCTTCCCACACCACTCCTCGGTCGATATCGTTGACGTAATGCACTTCGTCGAAAATGACAAACTCCACGTCTCTGATCACGTCGGCTCCTCGGTAGAGCATCAGTCGGAGGATTTCTGTGGTCATAATCAAGCAGTTGGCGTCTGGGTTGATCTGGACGTCTCCGGTGATAAGCCCGACGTCCATGTCCTTGAAGGTTTCCTTGAAATCTCTGAATTTCTGGTTCGACAAGGCCTTGATGGGGGATGTGTAGATGGTTTTGGTCATGTTTCTGGCGGCCATGGCAATGGCGTACTCTGCCACCACCGTTTTACCGGCAGATGTGTGGGCAGCCACAAAAACAGAGTCTCCCTGTTCCAAGTGGTAGACGGCTTCTTTCTGGAACGTATCAAGCTCAAACGGCCACTCTCTGGCCATGTTGGGCACCACCTCGGAGAAATTCTCGATTTTGTGCTCCAAATCAACCACATGGGCCCAAGTCCGCTTGACCTGCTGCTCAGACTCGATTCTGGCTCGCATCCGGGCAATGTCGAGCGGAATTAAGTCGTCGATCTCCGGAACCCCAGACTCGTCGTCTTCTTCCTCGTGGAACTCCTTGGTTTCCTGGTTTTCCTCCTCCGGCTCCTCTTCCTCGGCCAAATCGTTGATTCCGTCCGAGCTGTCGGCAATTCCGGTCAAATTGAGCCCCCTCGTAAGTCCCGGAGGCACGTCAAAGAGCCCGAGGTTGTTCCGGTGGAGAAACAGAAACTCCGACATCTGCTGCCCGGAGTTAAGCGTCTGGTTGGTCTGGGCCTTGTCAAAAAGCCCACCCGGCTGGAACGGCAAGAAGTTCAGCTTTCCGCTAACGGCATCGGTCTTCAGGCCGTACTTCCGGTTCACCGAAAGCGAATTGGTCAGGGTGGCGTTGTCGATTTCGGACAATCGGAGCTCCTCCTTATATCCGGAGATAGCTCCGTCGAGTCCGGTCCGCTTAAACCGAAACAGCGTTCGGCTGAGCAGCTCCGGCTGCGAGAGAAGGGCCTCAAACACCTTCTGTTTGTCGATTGTGGGCTTGTTCTGGACCAAGTCTAAGATGTCCCAGGGGAGCTCGTTGGACGGCTCTAGGAGCTGGTCTGAAAGCTCATGCAAGATTTCGTCTTCGGTGGTGGCGGGCGCCTTGTATATGATCTCGTTCGGGTCTAGGCACTCCATTGTGTGGCTTTAGGTATATTATGAGTATTTAGAGTATGTATCCCAAAACGGTTGATGTGTTGCTAGTGCGCGGTGCGAAAATCTATAACTTGGGCTTGGACGCATCCACCCCACCGGCGGTGGCCTTGGCGTTGATCTCCAAGCTGCCGGCGTTGTCTTCGGGGGTGTCCTTGCCGAAGAACACAACCGTGACCGTCAAGTCGTCCCTGTAGCGGCGGGACACTGGGTTGGGGATCGAAATGAGCATCGACGTCTGCTCCTTCAGGCCTCCGTTGGACAAGGCGTTCCGGATAAGGTGTGTCGACACGTTCTGGTCCTCCAAGAGGTACCCGGACCCGGTGGAGAGCCTGTTTTTGCGGAACGGCTGCTTGGACGTCTTGTCGTTTGTGATGTCGGCCACCTCGGGCAACCCCTTTTCGCTCAGCCCAAAGTAGTTCCAGAACGACTTCTGCGGCTTCACGAGCTTCTCCTTCTCCATCCACTTCACCACAAGCGACACAATCTCCTCGTTCAGCAACATCTCGTAGAGCCCGTCGCTGGCCATCACAAGAAAGTCGTTGTTCTCCGGGCTCACCTTGGTTGTGGTGATGACCGGCTCCGCCGTCACGTACGGAGGCAGGTTCAAGTTGGAGGGGAGCCTGCGGCCAAAGAACTGCTTGTAGAGTCTCTCCTGGATCGACCCGGGCAACTTGTATCTGCAGTCTCCGAATGCTCTGCTGGGCTCTAAGGTGCCCAACACACGCCCGTTTCTCACCACGTTGGGCTCGTCCGGGTGCTCGGAGATGATTCGGGCCACCTCCGAAGGGTTGGAGCCCGTCTGGTCGATGCTCAACTGGCGCACCGTCCACTGGTTGTCTCTGAAGGAGCCCAACAAGGCACGCAGGTCTCCGGTGACGGCCACCTTCAACATCTTGGAGTTGGTGTCGTAGAAGGAGAGCAAGGCACACGACCCAGACAATGCGGGCATCAAGAGCTCGGCAGCCTTGGCCTTGTTGTTGTCGTTGAGCAACTTCTCGATGTTCTTGTTGACTATCTCGTGGTCCAACTTCAAGAACCCGTTCTTGATAGCCTGGTCGATCGTGGCGCTGTTGGGCACAAACCGGAGGTTGTCCTCCAGCGGAGCCGGCTTGAAGATCGACCCGAGCTCGTGCACTACGTACGAGATCAACTGGTCCCGCAACTTCGACGACGTGGTCCAGCCGCCGTGGCCGTCAAACACACCGAAGAACATCCAGTCCGTCAGCGTCTTGACGTTGTTGTCCTGGAGAATCGGAACCTGCACAATCTCCTCCGACCGGTCGTCCTCAATGGGCAGATTCGACGGAAGCTGGCACACATCGTACCTTGTGACGCCCTTTCCTCGTCTCACGTAGTACGACTCCTCGTACTGTCTGAGTCTGGCACTCACCTGCTCCTCGTTGAGCAAAGAAATGCCTTCCTTGTGCTGCTGTGCGCCCACTCCGTTTTGGAGCAATGATGACGTAGACAGCAGAAATTGCCGGTTATCCACCACTTCCTGGGCGGACTTGGCCGGGTGGGCCCCCAATCTCGACAAATTGTTGGGCGGCAACGAGTCCAATTTGTAGTAGTTGGACTGGGAAAACGAAATGTACGAGCCAACAATGATGATTCCGCTCACAAGGGCCACATTCCGTTTCCGCAAAAACTTCGACTGGACTTTCCCGTTATTGCCCCCCAGAAGCATCCGTTTGCCCGCATGCGCCTGCCGGGCCACGTATAGAAACCGCTGTTTTGGTGCCAATACAAACATGCAGAAAATGACGGTCGAGTAGTATTCCGGCTAATGTGCACTGTTGAACTCACACCCCGCGTACTGCACACAAGCCACCCCGTGATCCTCCTGGCTGCAAAAACCCCAAATTTGATTCACTTCCCGTTGGTATTGTTTTCTTTTTGTGGATGTGTTTGGATGTTTTGGGGGAATCGTTTGGTGTTAGTATTGGATTTGGGCTGGGTGGTTTCTTACTGGTACTGTCTGCTTGAGCCTGTGAATGTGGCCTAGTGCTTACGTTTGGTCCATTTTCGCCATTTTGGTCATTTTGGTCATTTTGGTCATTTTGAGGGACTATTTAGCGTATAGAAGATTATTCTTAGTTTAGTCATCAGTTTGGAGGTCTTAGCATTTTGTCTAAGGGCCAGTTGTGCCTCTCATCTCGGACTTAAGAAACCATTCCAGCTTCAACAGTCTATGGTTTCGATAGTCTGTCCCTACCAATTTCTCTACTTTTAGTTACCCTATTTGCTACTCAATGAGTACTCTGGGGTTACTTTACCAGCACTTACTAATCTAGTCAGGAGTGCTGTTCATGTTAGCTAGTACCATAACTAGTCACTCGACTGATTTCGCTGCTCAGATTTACTAGCCACTCTGGTTTCGCTGCTCAATCAGATCTACTGATATTCACTTAACTGATTTCGCTCCGCTAAATCTACAACTCATCAATGAAAACATACATTCGGCTCGACCCACACACGGATTGCTGCACCAAATCCTGATAGCAACACCACAACGTCAGCACATCTCTCGATGCACGGCACGCCTAGAGCACTTGGACACAGCGGTGATCTCTAATATACAAGATTAACCACTAACATACACCACTCCGTGGCACGTGAAGCCGGAACATACATATAAAAAAAAGGCCCCATCAAGACACCGCTTAAGCAGCAATGGTAACCTCGACATCCACACCTGGCTCGATGGTGATCTGGGTGATCTTCTTGACAATCTGGGCTGGAGCCTGCAAGTCAATCACTCTCTTGTGGATTCTCATCTCGTAGGTGTCCCAGGTCTTGGAACCCTCACCGTTTGGTGCCTTTCTGGTGGTGATCTTCAACACCTTGGTTGGGAGTCTGACTGGACCCTTCTTGACAATCTCGTTCTGGACAGCGTTGTTGATGATGTTGTTGCACACCTTCTCCAACTGCTTGACCTTGGTGGAAGTCAAGGTGATTCTGATCTTGTGGATCTCCTCGGGTTGCTCTTGGACCTTCTCCTTGTTGATTGGGGCAGACATAGTAGTTGACGTTGTGGAGATTTGACCTTGGAGAAATTTTCTGTGAAAACCTCACTCATCGTGCGCGTGATCTGTATCACGTGGTTGACTCAAGTCTACAAGCCTACAAAATTTTGTGCGCGAGGGCTCGAGCCCTAACTTACCTCGGCCCCAGCAGCCGCTCTTGGCGTCTGGTTACTTAGCATAACGTGCAGCCTACAGTGGTGACTCTCAGAGCTTTAGTTATTTAAAGTTTTCTCCATGGTGTGAATGGTTGTCCAGAAAGAGATTCCCAACTAAAGATTCATCATCGGTCATAAAGAAAAAAAGAAAGAAAAAATTCGTGAACCGCTTTATATGTGGTAAGGTGTGCGATTGCAAATTATCAGCAGAGGCATTGCAGCGCAGCCTGGTTAGCAAACCAGGCTCCTGCAACTCAGGAGCCCCAACTGCTTAATCAATTGTCTACTTATCTGAGACACTTTTCTACTTTGGACCGACGTTCAATTTCCAGTATTGACAGTTTGCAGGTGCAATTACTACATCACTGCAATTCTGCATTTCTGCATTTCTGCATTTCTGGAAACCTGAAAACAACCGTAGCATACCCCTATTCTTCAAAAACCTGAAAGAGCAACGGATTTCGTCAGGAGTTGCAAATGCATGGAACCAAAAGCTTCATGCGCACTGTCTTATATACCCTTTTGGGTGCGTCCAACTGAGTCAATTCTGCAGGGAACAATCCTACTCCACATTTAGCGGTACATGGAAGAATCTGCTATGTTACTATTACGAGTTACAACGGTTTGCCTAGCAGATGAGGCAGAGTAGCTCTCCTCATCGTTAGGTTCACCAACCATTAAGTGGCTATTTCTAGGCTCATTTTAGGCTGGTTTAGACTGTCTAGGCTGGTGGCTGTCCATTCGTCCTGACCTTCTGCTAGGCTTCTATATACAAGCATCACTGGGTGGCCTCCTTCTGCAAGCCACGGACGGCGGTCCACAAGCAGCTTTTCTCGGCATCGGTGGCAGCACCACTGGTGACCCAGCGGATCTTGCCGTTGGCGTCTATCAAGTAGAGGTAGCCGGCACATTTGTTCTCACACTTGAGGGTCTTCATGACAGACGCAGAGAAGAGGTTCTTCTCAACCACATAGTACGTTTCTCTTCTGGATGGAGGAATGTTCTTGCGGATGCTGCTGACCAAGATTTTGGCAAATATGCTGCTGTTGACCGTGGGCACGTTGACGTCCACAATCTGCACGTTCGGGTGGGTTTCCTGGAGCTTCTTATATCCGTCCTCGTCGAGGTACTCGCTGACGTAGGAGTTGATCTGCTCTTCCCCGGATTTTGCAGAGAAAACCCTCAAGATCGACACCTTGCCCTGGAGAACGGCAGAAAGATTGTGGGTGGTCTTGTTGAGGTTGGTGCACTGGAATGTCGGGAAGTAAAGAGATTTGTCCTCTCGGAAATAAGAGGGCGGCGGAGATAAGATCTTCCCGTTGAGGTGGTAGAAGGAGTTGGTATCATGGGGCAACGAGTGCTTGAGATCATAGTCGATCTGCTCCTGTCTGCGTCCCTTGGCGTCCTGGGAGAAAATGTCGAAAATCCGGGCCTTGTAGGGCTCTATGGTGGTTGGCGAATCGTAGCCAACGGGCCGGTTGATTGGGATCGACTGGCCTTGTCTGGGCTCCGACGCCAGCTTCAACGTGCTGAACACATCGGTTGGCTTTTTGCTGTTTAAAAGACGCGAGAATTGAGAAAACGCCCGGGAAGACGTGCGTAATGTGCCGATTGCGTTCATTCTGGCGGTTGTGATCACGCCTGCTGCCGCTTTAGCGGCTGGTGTACGGGTGTCTTGTTTCAATCTGGGCCGTTGTTAGACGGACCAGGGCAGAACCAAGATGGAAACGGCAGCTGCAGATTAAGCAGAGCCCGCCAAAACAGCTGCCGGGCTCTGCTTTCCTTGCCGGAGCCAGGGACGGTGTCGGTTGGCCCATGAGCCTATGTGCAGTACCAACTCAACGTAAAAAATCACCACTCACAAACAGTCCAAGATCACCGACAACCAGCATAATCCAAACGCTGCACAGCACCGCAAACACAGCTACCCACATACAAAGCAATGAGCATACAGCTAAATGACGGGTTGGCCAACCAGTCCATGCCCCATGTTCTAGAAGATCTCCTTGTTCGGTTTGTTGTCAACGCACCCGATGAGGATCTTTCGTCAATTGAGCGGATCTTCTTCCAGGTGGAGGAAGCCCAGTGGTTCTACACGGACTTTGTGCGGCAGCTCAATCCGTACTTGCCGCATATGAAGATGAAATCGTTTGCCCCAGCCCTTTTGGGCAAAGCTCCCCTTGTGTGGCGGTGGGGAGACGCCAAAGACGCCCTTCCCCGCTTTGGCCAGTACAAATCCACCATCCCTGTTCGTGGAATTGCCTTGTTGAGCAAAGACTTGACCAAGGTGATTCTTGTCAAGGGAAAAGGCGGCGGCTCGTGGTCTTTTCCCAGAGGAAAGATCTCCAAAGACGAGTCTGACCTTGAATGTGCCATTAGAGAGGTGAAGGAGGAGACCTCGTTTGAGGCCCGGGACTACGTCAACGAAAAGGACGTGGTGGAGAGAACCGTGTATGGTAAGAACTTCAAAATCTACTTGGCCAAGGGTGTTCCTGAGGACTTCCCGTTTGAGCCGTTGGTTCGCCACGAGATCTCCGACATCCAGTGGTTTGACATCAAGTCGCTCCAGAAGTCCGTCAAGTCGAACCCAACCAAGTTTTTTATCGTCAACCCGTTCTTGAAACCCATAAATAACTGGATCAACAAGAACAAGGGTCTAGTCAACGAGGAGCAGTTGAAGAGAGAGGCGGAGGCCAAGTTGAAGAAACTCATGGGCATTGGCGAGACCAAGGTCGACAGAGACGCTGGCCGGGAGCTCTTGAACATCCTCCAAGGTGCTCCACAGAACCAAACGTCTGCCCAGCAAAACGGGGCCCATTCCGTCCCAGAACAGCTTGCACAGTTCAACCCACTTTTGCCGCCAAACTACCATTTCCTGCAAAACCTCGGGCAAATGCTTCCTCCTCCCAACCTCCTCCCTCCCCAGCATTATCCTTACGGCCCAAGCAGCCATCCTTTCGACCCAGTCCAGCTCCAGCAGCAGTACCAGGCCCCTCGTCCGCAGCAGGCTCCACAGCCACAGCCACAAACTCAGCCGGTGCAGCCGCCGGTGGAACCTTCGGCGAAAAACCTCGAAATGCCCAAGAAAATCTCCCATCTGGCCAACTCCAAGGAGTTCTTGTCGTTGCTAAAGTCCAAGACCAAAGCAAGAGAGAAGGCCGAGCACGAGGCGTCCGACGAGTTGAAGCAGATCAACAGATCCAGAGCACAGGAGTTGCTCAATGTGTTTAACAAAAGCCTTGCCGACAAGCGGGCACCAGCGAAAGCGGAAGAAGCCAAAACCAGTGGCTCTGATGCCGAAGAGTCCACCCGCAGCAAAACCAAGTCTCCTCCAACCAGCCGGTCTGAAACGCCCAAGAAGTTCACTCTTTTGAAGCGTGATAAGGAAAAGGACGCTTCTGCCACTCTCATGGATCTTTTGGGCAAGAAGCCCGAGCAAGAGAGACCACAGCCCGAGGAAGCCAAGCCTGAGCCTCAGCCAGAAGCTCCAAATGCCACCCGCGAGATTTTCAACTTGCTCTACCAAAAACCAAAGGAGAAGGAGCCGCAGTCTCCACAGCCACAGGCCCCCGAGCCAGAGAAGGCTCAAAACGAGCTCTTGAACCTCTTCCGGGCACCTAAGCAGCCTAAGCAGCCGATCCGCATTGCAAAGAAAGACGACGAGGACATCAAGAGTCTTTTGGGCGTCAAGCCACAGCCTGAGAACGGCTCTGATGACATCAAAAATCTTTTGGGTGTTAAAAAGCAGCCTGAGGCAAACGAGGAGATCAAGAATCTCTTAGGAGTCAAGAAGCCTGAGGCAAACGAGGAGATCAAGAATCTCTTAGGAGTCAAGAAGCCTGAGGCCAACGAGGAGATCAAAAACATTTTGGGTGTCAAGAAGGCAGAGAAGCCTGAGGAGAACATCAAGAGCATTTTAGGCGTTAAAAAGGCCGAGCCTGCGCCAGAGGCCAACGAAAAGGCCGGCCACGACATCATAGACCTCATCACCAAAACACCGGCACCAGAAGCACCTCCTTATAACCCCGAGCCGGTGGATTTCGGCAACTTTGAGGACTTCGAGGACTTTGAGGATTTCGAAGACTTTGACAACGAAAGCAGTCTCTACAAGAGCATCGCCAACACCATCGAGGACGATGCAGAAGACACCTACGCGGAGCCGGAGCAGCCAAAAACCATTGAGCAGCCAAGGCAAAGCGAGCAGCCAAGAACAAGCGTTCTGGGGAACGAGTTGCTTGAGCAGTTGAAACAAGCCAAGCCTACGTTTTCTCCGCATTTCCCCGAGCCTAAGAGTCTCCAGGGCATATACGGGCTGCCGATAGAGGAGAGCCAGCCGGTGCAGTTCCAGCCGCCACGGGCCAGTCCGCACGGAGGAGCCGAGTTGCTTTCGATTCTACAGAAGCCAAAGAAAGAGGACAAGTCGCTCGAGGAGGGCAGACAGAACCTCCTCAATATCCTCAAGCGGTCATAGATAGTCATTAATCATTAATGCATGCCGAAGAAAGCCGACGGGTTGGACGTGACAAGCCGGGGCTTTTTTGCAGGCTTGTTTATGGGTTTATGCTGGGGTTCCTGTTTGGGCAGCTTCTTTCTTTTCTCGGAGGTTTTGCCGTGGTTGCCCCTGATGTAGCAGTACGGGTTGTAGGCAGGTTTGACCAGCGCAGCATGGAGGCGTTTTTCCCAAGCCAGGTTGTATTTCTGGCGGAGATCGGTGGTGTTGCTGACGTCTACAGCCCCAGGGAAGATCTTCAAGTCCCACAAGAGGTTTCCAGAAAGTTCAAACACAGACTGGGTTCTGGAAAGGTACTGGCACTTTTTCGCTAGAGGGTATTTTCCAAGCCGGTTTGTGTGAACGGAAGCTTCTCCTAGTAGAAGCCAGGGGGCGTTTTCCACCGGAACCAGTTCCGCAGTGGGTGCAAAAGTGGACTTGAACAAGGAAACATCCGTTTCTAGGTAGCATACGGGGACTTTGGAAAGCACGTTTTCGTCCAGAAGAACACGCAAAAGGCCCGTTCTCGACACGTTGGGGCAATTGACCACCCTTAGCACCTTGAAAGTGGTGTTTTTGGCTGCCAACGCCTGCATAAACGTGTAGAGGAACCTGTCATCCACAAGAGAAAGGCCGGAAAAGTCCACTGCTGCCAAGCCGGAGATGTTGCAGAGATTGAGGAGGTTGTCCACCGACAAGTGGTCGTTTCTGGAGCAGTCCACGGTGACCAAAGCATGGGGAACAGACAAAAACCGGGAAAAGTCCAGGTGCACCACGTTGGAAAAAAGATTGTCGATTCTGTGGAACAGGGCAACCACACACAGGGCAATGGCAGCGTCTCTAGCAGAGCCAGCCGACAGGCCATGGCATTTGAGCCTTTTTCCAAAGTGTTTGTAGAAACTCCGAAACACATCCGGGGTGTCTAGCTTCATCCGAAGCACATGGCTCCACACAAGCAGCCAGCAGGGCCAGGAGCCGTACTCAAAGTGAGACGAGTCCAAGGAATCCACGTTGGCAGCCAATTCCAGGGCACACAAGCTCCGGAGGGAAAGCCGGTCCGGAAAAGTGGGCAGCTCCGAGTCGGGCCGAATGTGCTGCCAGTGGTAGGGCGACGCAGCGGAAGAGTCAAACTCCTGGACAGCCGGCTGGACGGGCCGGAGAATCACACCCTTCCGCCGGACCCTCGGCCGGAACAGCCGCCGTCTGGACGCCTTTCTGTGCTTCCGTTTGGCAAACATCCGGAGTTAACTGGTGCACGGGTGCGCAGAGCATCTCAAAGACCCCATCTCAAAGCACCCAGAAATCCCATCCTAGCCACGCCATGAAGTTGGACACAACCCACATGCGGTACCTTACCGCGGACGACTTCCGGGTTCTCCAAGCGGTGGAGCTCGGGCTGCGCAACCACGAGTTGGTGCCCACGCAGATGATCCACAGCATTGGCGGGTTGAAGAACCCAGCCGCCACAAGAAGAGCTATTGGCGATTTGGCCAAGGTCAAGCTTCTAGCCAGGCTCAGAAACGCCAAATACGACGGTTTCCGCATCACCTACAGGGGCTACGACTACCTAGCGCTCAAGCTGATGCTCAACAGAGAAACCCTCTACTCCGTGGGCACCACCATTGGTGTGGGCAAGGAGTCGGACATCTACTCTGTTTCCAACGGCCAGGGCACCCAGAGAGTGCTCAAGATCCACCGGTTGGGCCGGACGTCGTTCAAAACAGTCAAGAACAACAGAGACTACTTGCGCAACAGAAACACAACCAACTGGATGTACTTGTCGCGGTTGGCGGCCCACAAGGAGTACGAGTTCATGACGATTCTCCACGAGAACGGCTTTGCCGTGCCCACCCCGTACGACTGGCTGCGGCACTGCGTCATGATGGAGTGGATCCAGGGCTACCCGATGAGACAGGTCTCTGCGCTGTATGCAGGATACAAGAGGTTGTACCTGGACTTGATGCTGTTTGCCGTGCAGTTGGCCCGTCTGGGGCTCATCCACTGTGACTTCAACGAGTTCAACATCATCATCCGCTCCGACGAAACCGCCCACTTGGGTTCCTTTGTTGTCATTGACTTCCCCCAGTGTGTCTCCATAGAGCACCCTGACGCCAAGTTCTACTTCGACAGAGATATCTCCAGCATACGCACCTTCTTTGAGCGTCGTTTCGGCTACCTGCCAGCCCACGATCCGTCCATGTTTGATACTGACGGCTACGGTGACGGCTACAAGTACGGCTACCCGAACTTCCTCAGAGACGTGTCACGTGACAAGGACTTGGATGCCCAGGTCAAGGCCTCGGGCTGGACCGCCAAGAAGAACAAGGAGGACGCCGATCTTGAGTCTGCCGTGGCCACCATGCGTGCCTTGGAGCTCGACTCTGCTTCTGAGGTTGAGGAGGACTTTGATGACGAGGACGATGAGTATAGTGAGCTTGAGGAGGAAGAGGAGGAAGAGGAAGAGGAGGACGATTCTGCTGAGAACGAGCAGATCGTCAAGGCTATTTCCGAGGGTGCTCCTAATCTCAAGATGGACAAGCTTGGCAATTATGTTCTTGAGTGAGTATTGAACGAACCAAGTATTCTGAGCCCAGCGAAGAATACGACTTCGGTCGTACGAAAGAACTACAAGACTACAATACGAGACTACAATACGAGACTACAATACGAGACTACAATACGAAGGGAAGCAGAATAAAGGAGCAGACGATTAGAATATGAGCTCAGATACAGAAGCTCACGAGAAGCTCACCGGACATTGGTAGTCTCGGCTTTCAACATATGGCATTCGGACCATCGCTGGTTCTCTGCACAAGGGTGGTTGCTGGAACGTGGCCGGCCCAGAATGATAGCTGGTCTAGATTTAGTAATTAGATATTAATATCATACTCACAACGTCACTGAGCATGGACGTAGGTTGATATGAGGCTATTTTTGAAAAATTATAAATATTATTGGTGAGAAGAACACAAAGTGTTGACTTACTGGAAAATGGAACGGAAGAGTTGGTCTGTTGAATTAAACCCCGGCCTGGCTCTTCATTGGTGTATCAAGCTAAGGCAAGTGCCATAACTTTATAATTTGGTAGTTCTTACGGTATTTAACTATGATGAGGGCATTCCTGCTGGGCAATCAAATTAGTATATGAGCTTTGCCCAGACATTGCTCCCATTGAGATTAAAGTACATCTTAGTATCTAAAGACTATTTTTCCACACTACAGAAAGGCTTATATCTGGTTTGAGCAAAAGCATGCGGAGGTCTGTGTCTAATTAATTTTTATATGAATTGTCTTATATTTTGGAAACCAATACAGTTTTTGTTGTATGTATAAAGCTGTCTTTGGTTTACAATGGCTGCAAACATTTACAAAACAAGTACATTTCTGCAAACTGCGCAGCAAGAAAAACTACAACTGACCACCAAAAATCGAAAAAAGCAGTAAATAAAAAGAGAATACTATAATTGTGTAGCCCTACTTTCAAAGATCATCCCACCAGAGTTTTTTGTCAGAAGTTTTTGTTTTATAACAAAAACCGGTTCTTTATGAAAACCGACTCAGGTCACGTGCTTGAGCTGACTGCTTTTTGCAGACCACTTACAAATTCGGTTATTATCTGTACGTACCAATTCAATGGCTAATGTAGGTAATATAATTACCACAATACGTACGGCAAGGACGTGCATTACAAAGCTGTTGATAAGAAACTGTATTGATTATATACTAGGCGATGCTTAACGAGTAGCCATACCCTTGGTGACGGCTCTCTTCAAAGCCAACTCGGCCTTTCTGTAGTCGTCGCCGGTGGACTCCTCAATCTCCAAGGCCTGCATGGCGTCGGACAAAGCGGACTCGATCTTGTCCTTGGCGGACTTCTTCATCTTGGCGGACAAGACTGGGTCAGTCACGGTGGACTCGACGGATGCAACGTAGGCCTCCAACTTTTGCTTCTGCTCGTGTCTCTTGGCGAAGTCGTTGTCGGCGTTCTTGAACTTCTCAGCGTCGTTGATCATCTTCTCGATCTCCTCGGTGGAGAGTCTACCGATGGAGTTGGAGATGGTGATGTTGGCGGATCTGCCGGTGGACTTCTCCAAGGCAGTGACCTTCAAGATACCGTTGGCGTCAACCTCGAAGATGGACTCCAAGACTGGCTCTCCAGCTGGCATAGGAGGAATGTTCTTCAAGTCGAACTCACCGAGCAAGGTGTTCTCGGAACAGTTGACACGCTCACCCTGGTACACTGGGAACTGGACGGTGGTCTGGTGGTCAGCGACAGTGGTGAAGGTTCTTCTCTTGATGGTTGGCACAGTGGTGTTTCTTGGCACAACTGGGGCGAAAACGTTACCCTGCATGGCCACACCGAGAGACAATGGGATGACATCCAACAACAACAAGTCCTTGGTGTCCTCGGAGGTGGACTGGCCGGTCAAGATGGCACCCTGGACGGCGGCACCGTAGGCAACAGCCTCATCAGGGTTGATGGACTTCTCCAATTGCTTACCGTCAAAGAAGTCAGACAACAACTTCTGGATCTTTGGGATTCTGGTAGAACCACCAACCAAGACAACCTCGTCAACAGCGGACTTGGCGATCTTAGCGTCCTTGAGGACCTGCTCGACTGGCTCCAAAGTGGACTTGAACAACTGAGCGTTGATGTCCTCGAATCTGGCTCTGGAGATTGGGGCAGAGAAGTCAGCACCCTCGTACAAGGAGTCAACCTCGATGGTGGTGGAGGTGACGGAAGAAAGAGTTCTCTTAGCACGCTCACAAGCGGTTCTCAATCTTCTCAAAGCTCTGGAGTCACCAGAGATGTCGTGGCCGGTCTTCTTTTGGAAGTCAGCCTTGAAGAAGTCCAAGAGGTTGGTGTCAAAGTCCTGACCACCCAAGTGAGTGTCACCAGCGGTGGACTTGACAGTGAAAACACCACCGGTGATGTTCAACAAGGAAACATCGAAAGTACCACCACCCAAGTCGAAGATCAAAACGTGTCTCTCCTTCTCGGACTTACCGGCACCCAAACCGTAGGCAATGGCAGCGGCAGTTGGCTCGTTGATGATTCTCAACACGTTCAAACCAGCAATGGCACCAGCGTCCTTGGTGGCCTGTCTCTGGGCGTCGTTAAAGTAAGCTGGCACGGTGATGACAGCCTTCTCAACCTTCTTGGCAATCTTAGCCTCAGCAATCTCCTTCATCTTGGTCAAAACCATGGAGGAGATCTCCTGTGGAGAGAAGGTCTTGGTCTCGCCCAAGTACTCAACCTCAACCATAGGGTTGCCGTTGGACTCGACAAGCTTGAAAGGCCAAGACTTGATGTCCTTCTGGACGTTCTCGTCGTTGAAAGCACGACCGATCAAACGCTTAGCATCGAACACAGTGTTCTTTGGGTTCAAGGCGGCCTGGTTCTTGGCAGCGTCACCAATCAATCTCTCCTCTGGAGTGAAAGCAACGAAAGATGGGGTCACTCTGTTACCCTGCTCGTTGGCAATGATTTCAACAGCAGAGTCGAAAGTAGCAACACACGAGTAAGTGGTACCCAAGTCGATACCGATAGCACCCTGGAAAACACCGTCAGCCATTTTGTGATGAGGGATAAAGAAAAGTGGTTCAGGTGAGCAGAAAAAAAAAAAAAAAAATGGGATGCGTCTGAAAACTGATGCCGCTTTCCTCACTGAGCGATGAAAAATTTTTCTGCTGGGCCTTTAGGGCCTGCATTGCCAGCCGACCACCTGGGGCGATGACAACCGTGCACCAATAAACCTGCACACAATCTCCCTCCTTTTCTCCGTCCACCCCTTTCCATTACCCGGACTCCACGTGACCAACCCCAACAGTACCACCAGCCAATTTCACCTGTGCCCCGCTAAAGGCGCCCAGATTCAGAGGCGTTGTAGATTTAGTAATGTCATCTGGGTGTTATGGAGCCAGAAAATGGCGCCAGTCGGCGCCTCCAGCGAAATCCTCGATTTTGGATATCCATAAGGTAACTGGTCACAAGACTGGTGTTAGGAGGTCTGACCCTGGCCGCTAAAGTTGTAAGAGTCCTTACCAACAAAACTCAAAATATCCAAGAAGAAGACTACAAAAAAACATCAAGATTCTATATTAATCTAACCTTGATTGTACGATCCACGCACTGGCTGCAAAAAGTAAACTGAAACCTGAAACACCGCACCCTGGTATTAATTCCGGCCAATCCGGCAGTAGAAGTATAAATGAGGATTACTCGTCGACGACAATGTCAAGGGGATGGTTGCCACGCACCTTCTCCTTGAAGAGTCTTCGGGCAACCCGGTATAAGAACATGTACTGATGGTCGGTCTGGACCATGAGCATTCTGTCTTTTCTTAACTTTCTCACAATGCTTTCCACCGGGTCGTCAAGCTGGTCGTTGAACGGGTCGGCGTTAAGCAAATAATCGGTGGCAATGAACGTGCCTGTACGGCCCACACCGGCAGAACAGTGGATGATGGGCACCAACGAAGGCAGTTTTGTCTTTAATCTGTTGATTTCCTGGGAGAGGGCAATGAGCGGCTCCATGGACGAAGGAACCTTGGCGTCCTCCCACTTCCGGAAGTAGTAATGATGCACGAGCTTGGACTCGGATGGAGACGCAAGCTCAAACTCCGTGACGATAAAGTCCTCGTCGTGGAGCACCTCCAGCCGCAACCACGTGATTTTGAGTTGGCCAGGCTGGATTCCGTCCTTATGCAATTGTTCGGAGAAGTCCCACACCGGGTCCTCCTCGGTGGGCCAGTACTTGGTGCACTTCTCCTTCTTCTGCTCCACAAGAGGAGTCATCATGGCAATAATGATGTCGTTGGTGTTCTGCTGGCGAGCCTCGTGGAATGCCATGGCCCAGAAATGTGCAATAGTGTCCGGGATGGGGCCCTGGGTGGCGATATATTGGAAAGTGTCGTCCATACGGATCCACGATGCATTAATGTAGTCGGTGGGGGCACCGGCTATGATGGGCAAGATGACTCTGTTTTTGTCAAAGGGGAAGATGTTGGAGTATCTGTTTCTGCCCTCGTTGACCGGCTCGTGTGCGGCAGACATGCTCCAATCGGAGCCCTTGATTTCCCCGAAACCTTCGTCAAGGTATTTGTTACAGTTCTGGGAAAGATCCAAGAACTTGGCTCTCTCTTCGCCCAGAGAGAGCTTCAAAAATGTGGGTTGTGGTGATGAGAGACGGCGTCTTATCGAGGAGATCACGGTCATGATGAATAATGTGGCTGTTTACGTGAGTGGAAAACTCTGTGCTTATGTATTGGAATCTGTATGTCTCGTGGCGCATGCAGGAAAAATGCTTTTTTGCAGACAAGCCACCATTGCTAAAGCGCTGACGCGCCATGACGTTTACTGCGCTATCTGGACTTCATGAAAACAAAAAGAAAGCCGGACCATCCTCCCCCGCATGATCGCATCCTGTCGTCACCCCCCGATTCCCCGAATTTCGGCACATCTTCCTCCTCCTCACCCCACCTGTCAAAACTGCCCGCTTGCCGACATGAGATTAGTCCGAAGGCGTCCGAGGTAAATCGCGCCAATGGTTAGCAACCGCAATCTCTGGTGGGGCGCATACTTACCAAAGCATGGAATCCTCGTAAATTTTCGGCCGGGGTGCCCCGCCCTTTCTTTTTTTTTTTTTTTTTTTTTTTTTTTTTTTGTGAATTCCGCCTACATGCACAAACGCAAAAAGAAATAAATTATGCCTTCAACAGGCTTACGTCAAGCGGCAGCCCCACACTGGTGACCTCGTCGTAGATCAATGTGGTCAAGAAGTCCGAAAGCCGCTCGCCGCACACCTCGGGCCGGAGATACTTTGCTGCAAGAGCAAACTTGTTCTCTGGGCCAGAGGCAGAAGCTAATTTTTCCGTTTCTTCGCTAAGCATCTTCGAGGTCAAATCTGCAGTGATCTTCTCCCCAGTATCCAACCGTGCCAGGTGCTTCACCCACTGATACAACTGAAGTCTGGACACTTCGGCAGTGGCTGCGTCTTCCATCAAGTTGTTGATGGGCACACAGCCCTGTCCTCGGAGCCACAGCTCCATGTAGCAGAGAGCCGAAAAGAGGTTCCCCCGGATCCCTGCCAAGGTGATCTGGCCTCCGGCAATAGAAACGTTGCTGAGATCCTCCTCAGAGACGTGTTCTTCTGGAATCACGTGGATCTGGTTAGGAAGTGGCATCTTGTCGTTGAAAATGTCGTTGGCAACCGGAGCCAAGGCCGGGTGGGCCACCCAAGTTCCGTCGTGGCCCATAGTGGCTTCTCTGAGCTTGTCTTGTCTGACTTTCTCAAAGGCCTGCTCGTTGGCCTCTGGGTCATTTTTGATCGGAATCTGTGCAGCCATGCCTCCCATGGCATGCACCTGTCTTCTGTGGCAGATATTGATGAGTCTCTCACAGTAGGCTCTCATAAAAGGCGCCGTCATGGTCACCTGGGCCCGATCTGGGAGAATCTTGTTGCTGTCGGCGATAAAAGTCTTGAGAGCACTGAAGATATAGTCCCAGCGGCCACAGTTAAGCCCGGCAGAGTGATCTCTGAGCTGCCAGATGATCTCCTCCATCTGGTAGGCAGCAGGGAGTGTTTCAATCAAAACGGTGGCTCTGATGGTCCCGCGTGGGAGTCTCAAGTAGTCTTGGGACACATTGAAGATATCGTTCCACAACTTGGCCTCCAAGTGGTGCTCCATCTTGGGCAAATAGAAGTACGGCCCGACTCCGTTGGAAATGAGCAGCCGGGCATTGTGGAAGAAGTAAAGACCAAAGTCAAAGATGGAGGCCAGAATGGGCTCTCCGTCCACAAGAACATGGTTCTCGGTCATGTGCCAGCCTCTGGGCCTAACAAGAACAGTGGGGACCTGTCTGCCAGGAGCACGGTTCACCTTATATGACTTCCCGGTTTCCTCAATGGTGAAGTCAATCTTCTTTCTTGCTGCATCGTACAAGTTGACCTGGCCATTGATGACGTTTTGCCATGTGGGGGTGCTGGAGTCCTCAAAGTCAGCCATGTACGTTTTCACAGCAGTGTTGAGGGCATTGACCACCATTTTCCTTTCCGGAGGTCCGGTGATCTCGGTTCTGCGGTCGGCAAGTCCGAGTCCCGGAATGGCGCCTCTCCATGTTGGGTCCAGCAAAGCTTTTTGCAAGGTGGGGTCTTTTGAGAATGCCAAAGGCTGACCAGAGTGCACTTTGGCCTGGTTTTCCTTTCTGTTCTGCAAGAGTTCCTTTCTGGTGCCGTTGAAGCTTCTGTGGAGCAAAACCACAAAAGACAAGGCAGATTTGGTCAAGATGTCGGCCTGCGACGTGCCCGAAGGGTGCTCTGGCTTATCTGAGAGCGGAGCAAGTATCTGGACGTTTTCAAGAGACATTTTTAGAGTGTGATGCTACAAGTGGATGTTATCTGGCTTTATATTGTGTTGAGCTTAACCCCGAGATGCGTCATCAAGTGAGATAACTCGGCGGAGCGGAACCAGATCAGGGAGTTCGAGCAAGGTGGGTCGACAGCCGCAGCTGACGCAGCTTATGCAGTTGACGCATTTGACTCCGGTGACTCCCAGTGACTCGGCTCGGAGTTTGGTTATCGGATTATCTACGCGCGCATCTCGGTCCAGCGGATCTATTCCTCCAATACAGATACAACCTGCAGCTTCAAGGCCTCGTCCACAGAGGCAATGTCCTCCAACACTCCAGCGGTCTTCAACACCTTGGATGTGTTTTCCACCACAGTGGCCCAGTCAATCTGCTTCTGTCCGATCTGCTCGTTGAATTTGACCGTTTTAAGCCACTCCCTGGCGTCTTCAGCCGAGTAGTCCAAGTGCGTCGAAATGTGTTGGACTGCTTCGTCTGGGTTTTGCGCAAAGTACTCAATTCCGTCCCGCACTGCAGCCAAAAACTTGGAGATCTCCCTGGTTGCTACGTCCTTGTGCAGAGTCACCACCCAGGAAGGCCAAGGGGTGTAGATTTGGCCGATTTTCTTGATTTCTCCGTTGTCGTAGTACTTCTTCAGCGTGAAGTGCTCCCACATGAATGCGTCACTGTCTTTTTGGGAGCCGTCGTCATCCACAAACTTCTTGTTGACGCTATCCCGGAGATTTTTGAAGTTGTTCAAAATAGGAAACTCGGAAAAGTACGGGCTGGGGAACTCCAATTGCAAGCCAAGCACAAAGGACATGACGTAGGAGCCCGAACCGATTCGGGAAATACCGATTCTCTTGCCCTTCAAGTCGGTGGCGGTGGTGATTTCGTCTCTGTGGGCACCGGTGGAGATAGCCCAGCAAAGGGGGGACTCAACGTAGGTAGCTCTGATGTTGATGTCGGTATTTCCCTTGCCGATGTCGGCAACAAACGCCTCGGTCAAGCCGATGGCAAGGTCAACCTCTTTGCTGTTGAGGAGCTTGATAAGACGGCCAGAGCCTTCAATCACAGGCACAAACTCCACATCGACACCGTGTTTCTCGTAGAAGCCCTGCTCCTTTGCAAAAAACAACGGGGTCAGGAAGTGTTCGGGGATGTAGGCGACTTTCATGGTGGTGGGGTGGTTTTGGCCGACGGTGCGGACAAGTAGGAGGAGCACGTGACCGCGAGTATCTACAGCAAGCATCAGGAGCGTGTATTACGTGATTAATAGATAGTCAGATGCATTTAGCAAGCACAGTCGGAGCTTGCGGCGGCGGAGCGCAGGGAGTCGCCGGTCAAGTCGATTCTTCCACCATCCAGTGGCTTCGAAGCAGCCAGGTTGGCCGGCTTGGACTCGGGGATCTTGGAGCCAATGCCCACAAACACGTCGTTGACATTGTGGGACGTCTTGGCGGAGGTCTCGTAGAACAAGAGGCCCTCCTCGTCGGCCAACGCCTGGCCCTCCTCCACAGACACCTTGCGCAAGGACTCGTCGTCGTCGTCGTTCTCGTCAGCAACCAAGTCGTACTTGTTGCCAACAAGAGCAATGGTGATGTCCTTGGAGGCCTGTTCGTGGAGCTCCTTGACCCAGTGGCGGGCCTTGATGAAGGAGGCGGGCTTGGTGATGTCATAGACAACCAACGCAGCCTGGGCGTTTCTGTAGTACATTGGGGCCAACGAGGCAAACCGCTCCTGGCCGGCGGTGTCCCAGATCTCGTACTTGATTGTTCTCTCGCCGATGGTGCACTTCTGGGTGAGGAAGGCGGCGCCGATGGTGGGCTCCTTGTTTTCCTGGAAGTCGTTGGAGACAAACCGCAACACGAGGGACGACTTGCCGACGGCGGCCTCGCCTAGAAGCACGAGCTTCACGGATGTGGACGGGAAGTTGACGCTCATGGGGAAAAAGACGGTGGCGATGTGGGCCGAGATGCGTGACAAGGGGCACTGATGTAGTGGTGCGCACACGACCGGGCTAGTTGCAGCCGCGATAAGCACTAGATACGGCGGGCCACCCAGAACTCGGCGTCGTAGACAAAGTTGCCGAGGGCACGGGCGTCGGAGGAGTAGGTGGTGGAGACGGCGGAGCGGCGCTCGATGGCGAAGCCGGCCTTTTCAATCACCTGGATGAGCTCGTCACGTGACAACTCGAGTCCCTCCATTATCGACGGCACGTGCGTGTCCCCGTGCGCGACCATGTGACTCAGAGAGTCACCCTCGTAGTGCCACAACAACGGGCCCAAGTTGACCCACACGCCGCCGGGACGGAGGCAGTGGTGGATGGCCTTGAGGTAGTCAAGCACGTTGTGTGCAGTATCGAGGAAGAAGCAGGTAGCCACTGCGTGGAACTTGCCTTGGTTTTCTGCCCGGAACGCGGCCTCCTCGGCCTCCTCCGACAGACCCGTAGGTCCGTAGAGTTCCACGAAAGAGCCGGCTGCCATCAGCATGAGGTCCCCCACACGGGCATTGTGTTCGTCGTCGTCGGTAAAAATCAGCATCGGCAGCTCGTCCGGCACCGAGACCGGCCGTTGTTGGAACAACCGTTTCTGCGTGTGCGACAGTTTGAAGATGTAAGGGAAAAACAGGTGGCTGTGGGGCATTTTGACGCGATTGAGCATGAACCCCAGCATGAGGAGCATGTGGTAGCTGACCTCGTTGCCCTGGGTGGCAAACCCGCGTTTGACGAGCTCAAACACCATTCTGCCCAAACCGCAGCCGGGCACAAGCACATTGATGTCGTTTCTGTTTTCGGGAAACTCCGCCTCCAAAGCCTCCAAGATCGGGCCGAACGTCTTGTTCCGCTCGGCCTTGCCGTCGTCACTCCATTCCCGGGCCAACTGGAGAAGCGTCAGCCGCACCCGGTCAAAGTCGGAATGGCCAGCCCGGCTCCACTGTTCCACCGGCTGGGCCACCCCCCAGTCCTGGGCTGCCACAAGGGCCATTTCGCTCGTGAAGTCGCTGTTGAGCGACACACACTGGTCAAAGTGGGAGATCACCCGGGGATAAAAGTCCACCATCTGCTGCTCCTCCGGAGTTAACGATGCGTACTTGATCCGCTTCGGCTGCACCACCTGCGTGTGCTGCCATTTCTGAAACAGGTAGAACAGGTCCAATGTGGCAGTGAGCGCCCGGTACTCCTCGTCGTCCATTGCCGGCACTAGTTGTGTGAAAGCGTATGCGAAGAATCTTGGTGGATTCTGAGAAGCGCGAACTCAGTAGTACGCGAAGATGGAACGATTCTGAGGTGGCTGCCGAAGTTTACTAGTAAAGGGGGAATATTGTAATGTTCGAGAAATGCAAATTTGCTAGCTACACGGGATATGTAGAGGTCTCAGATATGCAATTCTATCTAATTACATGATTGTATGTGAAGAAGTGAGTGGTTCTAGTATGCGAACATAGCTCTGATGCGGTTCTTGTACTTGAGAGGTGGTTTCCTTATTAATGTGATTCTGTTGATAATATGATTTTGTTTAGTTAGGGAGAGGAATAATTTTTTAGTTAGCCTGACTATCTTGCAAAAGTGACTTGGCTCTGGTAAGTGCTCTCGAGGAGTCATTTTGCTGATTCTGTGGAATCTAGTAAGATTTTTAAACAATTCACTTTGAACAGAATTATCTGTAAAGCTATTGAATAAAACCGCTAGTCACTTGAGGCGTCGAGCACCGTTATCTCCAGAGGCTACTCTAAAAACCATTCAAGGACTCAATTGAAGGAGGCCAGAGTCACGCCCACAAGTCAGTAAAAATGACATGGGTAGCCAGTAAGAGAATAACTTAGAAAGCATAGACGAATTGCTTCTCTAGCCAGAGACTCTTGTCACAATATTTAAGAGGTGATAGTCTTAGCGCCTGCAATAATCTACAACACTCGTACAAAGCGGGCATGTCTAATTATCACAGTGTCTTTTGAATAGGAATTGAACAAGGATAGAATTGCTGAGTCTAGGCTTGACATTGAAGGTTCTGAATCCACTAGGCCCAACGGCTGGTGTACGGGTGCAGTGTTTTGCAACCATACCCAACCGGGCTCAAACGGCCTGACCCAGGATTTAAGTATTCACATCTTGTACTAAACACAGCTAAGCATTCACTAGTATATCACAAGGTAAGGCTCAGTATTTGCCATAAGCAAAATTTCAGTCATTATGTAAAAAGTAAGTCCCCGTGAAGCTCAGGATGAAGCTCCGAGACCGAGTGGCCCCGTGAAGTTGCCAGCTTTCCGAAAATTATCTTGAGAGACTGCTAGTCCCGAAAATCTGCGCAACACTAGCCACGATTACATAATGATTACATAAGCAACTATCGATTACATAAACACACAACCAGCCTGAATCCCCAGCCAAATACCTACCTGCAAGGTGCCTGTTGCAGTGTATTCTATCGCAGTATATAGAAGTTCAGTGCCATGCCTCGCCTGTCGCACTCTAGTTTAGCCTCTAAGTCTGACTAGCCATTTGCAGCAGTCTGCCAGACCTGAAGGCATTGGTGACATTAGGCCATTTGGCAGCAGCTCTGGCAAAAGCTAATTGCTAGCAGCTGACGCTGCTAGCAAATTAGTCAGCTGCTAGCAAATTAGGCCAGAGAAGCAGCATCGGACGACTCCATCCGGTCATTCAAGTAGCCGTCGCACCAGAGCTTGAGCGGCTCCAAGGACAGAGTAATATCATACATAATATTCTTCTTGTTCCTTGTGTAGTGCTCGATCATCAAGGACGGGTTGAAGTCGTGGTTCAGAAGCCCCACATGCACGTCAAAGCGGTAGGGCTCGTGTTCCTGCGCATGGAGCTGTCTCTGTTCCTCGAACCTGATAATATCCATGAGCTCGACGTCATCGTACATTTCGTCGAAGAGCGGGATGTTGGCCAAGCGGACCGTCTCGGTCATGGTGTTGGACAAGTGGTCCTCGGCCACAGGCACCTTGGCCACGTCTAGCCGGACAATGTCCTTGTAGTCACATGACGGCGGGGGCGGGGTCCGTTCGCGCTTGATGTAGTTGGAGGTGAGATGGCGGCCGGTATGGTAGGCATAGAGGGTCTGGCGGTACTCCAAGAACTTGATTGTTTTGACGAGCCCCGTGTGGATGTTCTTGACGGTCTGGAGCTGCGGGAGCAGCCAGTTTTGCAACTCAGCCGCTTCGAACCCCACGGGGAACGCCCAGATGCTCGACGGGTCTATAAGCGTGAGCCAGCGGATTGGTGTAATGGTGTGGGCTAGGCAGCGGCCCAAGGCGTGGTAGAAGAGGTAAAGCATCTTGCGGAGCGGGTGTTCTCCGGCCGCAGTGGAGACCCGGTTGCCCGGGTAGATCCGGAGCCACTCGTACACAAGGTTGAAGATGAGCGTGGGCAGCACGTGGTGGATGTCACACTCGGGGGAGTACTCCGGCAGACTGCCTCTGTAGAAAGCGTCCGTGTTGCGGATCTCCGGGTACAAGTCGTGCTGGAGGCGGCGGAGAAAGAGGGACAACTCGTTGAGGTCACGTGCAAACACCGGGTCCAGCAGAACAGCCATGATCGAGTGGTCGTACGGCACGAGCCCGTTCTCGGTGTTGTAGCTCATGTCGTTGATGATCTCCTTGTACACAAAGAGGGACTTGCTGAGGTTGACCACCACGTCAAACAGGTAGTCGGGCTGCAACGCTGTGCTCACGATGGAGTTGACCATGGTGAGTTCCTGGCGGATGCCCAAGCCGACCTCTCTGATCAGCTTCAGCTCCTGGAGAAGTGTCTTTGTGAGCACCATGGTTCCAGAGAGCATCATGAACAACGTCAGGATGTCTGCGTCCAGCTTCATGAACCCAGTGACTGCAACCATGTACAGCATGTTGATCAGGTGCTCGTGGTGGTAGTCGGTGATGGAGCCCCGCAAGTCCTGGAGGAAGCTGCCGAAGGTGATGTAGTGCATCTTTTTGAGCCGGTCGAGGGTTTCGGTCAGAAACAACAGCCCCGGCTCCAGGGGCTCTGCATGCACCGGAAGCGGCGACAGGTGGCCCAGGCTCACCAGTCCGCTCAGCAGCTCTCGGTCTTCGAGGACCTTGCTCTGGACGTTTCTGAGCAAGATGCACACGGCTTCCTCGATCAAAAACGAAAAGTAGAGGTTGAGCATCACCGCTAGGTTGAACAAGGACACGGTGAACTGGCGGAACGACTGTGGGGTCCACACCGGCTGGACGGTCTCCTCAAACTGGAAGTTGCGGACGTCCTTTAGGGTGATTTCCCCCGTTTTGAGCATCTCAAGACTCCGCTTGAGCATCTTGTTCTGGAGGTGTTCCGGCACAGTCAACTGGCGGAACCGCTTGGTGCCCACTGCTGCCTGCGGAAGTGGACGGCCGAGTCTCTCCAGGCCCTGTCGGAGGGGAGTGGCCGGACGGAGCACCTGGTCCGGCACAATGTGGTCTACTGGATCCATCTTGTGGTCCACAAAGAGCAGATGGTCAGGCTGGGGAAGCGGGAACGCCTGGTGGAAGTACGGGTCTCCGTACGGGTGTGCTGGGTTCACCATCACCGGGTTGATGCTCTGCGGCACCCCATACATGTCGTCCCACGGCCTGCTGAGGGCACTGAGGTGGTCCAAGTAGCCAGACTCATCGGGCACCTCGCTGAATGCACTGGAGTAGAGCTGGGACCGGAGAATCCGTTCGTCCGGAGTCGGTTCTCCGTCCATGTGGAAGTCCCGCCGTTCAAACAGCTTGTGCCCCCGGCGGAGGGGTCTTCTGTGCATGGAGTCGTGGGGGATGGCTGCTGGGAGGTCTAGAATGGACGCAGCCGGGATGTTGGGCACAATGCCCGGCCCGTCCACAAGTGCGTCTGGATTGAGCAAGAAATGCTCCTGGATCGGCTGGTGCCTAACTGGGTTGGCCTCTGGCTCCACCACGGGGGTGTCAGAAACGGTGGCTTTGGCAAAATAGTGTGTGAGGGGCTTGGAGTCCTGCTCTTCCTGCTTGATCTTGGCCTTGCGGTCCTCGTCGTGTTTCTTCTTCAACCGCTCGATCTGCTCCTCCTCCTGCTTCTTGAGGATGTTCTTCTTGCGGATGTGCTCGATTCTCTCCGGAGAGAAGTCGAGATACCCACACCGGTACCCTTTCTTGATGCAGTTGGCACAACTCGGTAGTTCCTCCAGACACTTGATCCGCTTGGCCCGGCAGTTCGGGCACCCGTCTCGCGAGTTCTTGTGTGTTCTTCGTGTTTTCCTGTTGGCTTTGGCCTTATCTCGGTTTTCTTTGTCGGTGGCCATGTTCGTGTGGATGTTGGCTTGGGCTTTACTGTCGGCACGCCATCAAGAGGTTTGCTGTCTAGACTCTTCGTTTCTTTTTTTTTTTTTTTTTTTTTTTTTTTTTTTTTTTTTTTTTTTTTTTTTTTTTTTTTTTTTTTTTTTTTTTTTTTTTTTTTTTTTTTTTTTTTTTTTTAGTATGGGTGTCTTAGTTTTGCTGAAGGGACCCTGTGGTACGGACTAACTGAATCGAGTAATCAGAGGTCGTATGCGTTTGTGCTATTATTTAGTATTTCGAAACTTTTTTATTGCTTCTGCATCTTATTTTTTTTTTTTTTTTTTTTTTTCTTCTGTTCCTTCAGATGGCTACTTTGCCGACCAACCTTCTCGTGCTATTTTTCCGCCTTATGGATCTTGCTTTATGCGAGGTGGTGTGGCGAATGAAATGGCCACATCGGGCTTGACGCGGCGGTTAAGCCTCTGTGCGGCGCTCACGGCGAAAACGGCGTCTTTTCGCTCCACAAATTAACCTTCCACTCGCCCCTCGGTGTCTCAGTCCAGCAAGGGTTTGACCAACCCGGTGACCCACCGGTGGCCAGGAAGAGAAACATGCACTCAAAGGGAAATAATACCCTGCACCATGCAGGATTCGTGACGTTGAACAGGTAAAAAACTGTTATATATGCACGATTGTTGCATAGAATGGACGCATCATGCAATTAACAAAGCGAATCGACATATTCGAAAACCGACTGTTATCTGGCTTGTGCGGGGGATAATGGCACCTTGCCACACAATGGTGCCCTGAAAACACCGTTTTTAGACTTCTCCTCGGCGAACTCCGAGTATTGTAAATTATTTTCCCCCTTCAGGTTTCCCCCAATTCCTACATTGCTTTCACGCCTCACTTAAGCCCTCCGGCATCTGAGCGTTGGAAGCAACTCAACTAGAATATGCGAGGGGCAACTCAACGCGCTGGCGGATTGCTGACAAGAAACCACCAAACTTCACCCGAACTACCCCATACCATAGTCAGACATGCATTAGAACGGGGGACCCGGCCGTCACTTCCTATCCAACAAGCTTTTACCGTGGAAATTTGGGGTGCCTGATTTTTGGCACCTCGTTTGTGCTTTTCTCGCTTTCGCAGCCTGGAGCAACCATATTGACGTTTCCACATGGCAGCAACAAATTACCACCAACAGGTTCTTTATTACATTACGTCCCATTGTGTGCACCACGGGTCAAGTACATTATCTGAGTCATAACTAAATCAATAGGGTTGCATTTTATAGTAAGTCATTAGTCTATTACGTAATCGTCCACAAAGCCGTTGCCGTCCACGTCCGCCAAGTGTCTCATGGTCGGTCTCCCGTGCGGACAGTTCCACGGCTTCTCTAGTCCGGCTAGATGCTGCACCACCGTGCTCATGGTCAGCGTGGTGAGTGGTTGGCCCACCATGATGCTCAGCCGGCATGCTCTCAGCGCAATCATGACGTCCACTTTTCTGCATCTCACCGTGGCCTGGGACGGGCCGGCCTCGTGGAGTTTCTGCACCAATTCGTGCAAGTCGCTGTCATCAAATACAACGTTTTTGGACACAGGCACTGCAGACAACATCACCCGCTGGCCTGGAGGCGCGTCCTCAATCTCTTTAACAAGAAAACCGTTTTTGCGGAGCTGCTCAATCTGGTCGAGCACGAGCATCTCGTCAATGGGGGAGAGCTCGAGTTTTCTTGGGACCACCAACGGCTGGGCCCGGAGCGAAAGCAGCCGAAAGAGCCGCTCGTAGTTGTAGATTTCGTCCAGTGCATGCTGGTCCACGATGAAAAGCCGGTCCCCGTGGGTCACCACAATAAACCCGAGGTTAAATTGGCCCACCACGTTCATTGTGGCAAAATTTTGTTTTTGTATGACGAGACTCTCCCGCACATCATGCACGTTGGCTAGATTGGAGAGCGTTTTCTGCTTCTTTTGCGGTTCTTCATCAATGCCGTGGAAAGCTCTTTTGATCGTCTCCCCCGTGTGTCCCGACTCCTTTCGGATCTTGTACAACTGCTCTTTTTTGCTGCTGCTTGCAATGCTGGCCGTGAGCACCTGGTCTGCCGGTCCAATTGCCTCCTGGCTGTTTTCTGGAATTTGTGACGGGTCTTGAGTGTCTTGGTGGTTCAGATGGTTCAGCTGGCTCAGGTGGTGGCTGCAGCAGCTGTGGTTGTCGTGATCTTCTTCGTCTTCTTCGTTGTCATTGTCATCCACAAAAAGCTTAGCTTCTTCTGAAAGCAAAAAATCGTCCTCTTTCTCCGGTGCCCCCTCAACTGGTGGGGGCTCCTTGTATGGGTAAGAAATCTCTACCTCCTGCTCTGATGCATACACCTGCTCTGGTTCCGGCTGTTCAGATTCGGGTTCCGGTTCCGGCTGCTCATAGTCCAGCTCATATTCCTGCTCCGGTTCCTGCTCCGGTTCCGACTCCGGTTCTATTTCCGGTTCCTGCTCCGGTTCCGACTCCAGCTCAGACTGATCCGGAGCGTGCTTGGAACTATCCTGGGTGTCCAGAGGCAAGGTGATCTCGGTGACGGAAAACTGACTCAAATCGAGCTTCTCTGATTTCACAGATCTGGCAGGCCGCTCCGACCGCATTGCATCGGGAAGCTGGGACTGACTGTCCCGCAGACCAAGACGGACGGTGCCAAGCTGGCTCTTGGGAACACAATTGTGCAGCGTGTCGAAGAAATTCTCGAGCTCCTCCCGCAAAACCTCCGCTAGCACGTCCTCGTTCTGGAGCATCACACTGCGTTTGTCGGGTGTCACGTTGACATCCACCTGCTGGGTGTCAAGCTGGAAGTCTAGAACAAATACCGGATTCTGCGTGTGATTGAACGACTTGTAGACGTCATTGACCACCTTGGCGAACTTCTTGTGCACCACCGGACGCTTGTTCACGTAGAGGTACTGCCTGTCTGTACCAAGCCGCCCCATCCCAAAGGAGCAGTCGGAGATGTAGCCAGAAACGACTAGTTTGAGCAGAACAGCCACGCTGGAGAGCCCTAGCTTGAACCGGGCATCGATGTTGTCCACGTCTAGCCGGATCGGGATCATTCCGTGTGCTCCGTTGCTTCCGTACACACTGACCAAGTTGTCTGTGATTTTGGTGGCAGCCCCACCCTGAGTGCCCATAACCATGGACTTCTTTCCAGCAGCAGTAATGTGGAAAACAGAAAACCGTACGTCCGTGTAAACCAACATGTACCCTATAAGCACCCCCAACGCCTTGGTGTACTCTCTTTTGGAGCCCTTGGCCAAGTATTTCTGCCGCACCGGCACATTCTTAAACAAATCCTTCACCGTCACCGTAGTGCCCTTTTTCCCCAGTACAGCCGTCTTCAGACTGGCTATTTCACCAGTGTGGCTGTACTCTAGCGTGGTGGCTTTGGGAAACAGGCTGCTGGAGCAGGTAGAGACTTTTACGTCTGCCACAGCACAGAGAGATGCTAGGGCCTCGCCACGGAAACCTAGCGTGTTGATCATCGTGAGCTCCTCGAAGCTGTCGAGCTTGGAGGTGTGGTGGCGGAGGCAGAGCAGCTCGAAATCGGCTTTTTCGATGCCCCGGCCGTTATCGGAAACCTCAATGAAGCTAAGTCCGTGGTTGCTGAATGTAACCTCGATCTTGTTGCTTCCTGCATCCAAGGAGTTCTCCACAAGCTCCTTCACCACAGACACAACCTCGATGATCACCTGGCCCGAGGTGATCTTGGCCACCTCTGTGGAGTCGATGGACTTGATCATGGTGGGTGTATCGTCACGTGGAGATTACGCGTCTAGACGTGTATTTGGTGCTTTGACTATATGCAGGCAAATATCTACAAGGTCTTCACCTCCTCCCTGGCTTCTCCTCCATGCCCCCTCTCACACTCCCGCACGTGCTCCTTGAGCTCCGCAAGTTCTTGCTGGTGTGGGTCACGCAGATCCTCTTCCACAACAACATATACCCGCAATCGGCGTTCTCCAAAGCAGAGTACTTGGACGTGGTGGTGCACCAGTGCCGGGCTCCGGAGCTCAACGAGTACGTGGACAAATTTGCCAACGACATGCTCAGGGTGCTTGTGGAGAAGGACGGGGGTGGCCGTGTGCACGACGTGATAGTGTTGGTGTACGACGAGGCCAACCTCCACGTGCTCAGACGGTACTACATCAACTTCAACCAGTTTGTCGGGCTCAAGAGCCAGATCTCGTCTCTCGACTTCCTCTCGGACCCCAACAAACTCCCACAAACGTACTCCGGCCGCATAACCCTCCCCAACTTCTCTTGGGACAAGATATACACGCACTTCCGCAGCCTCATCTTCTTCCATGTGGAGGAGCTCAAACGGGTGGCTGTGCCTGCCTCCAACACGCTCTTCTTCAAACTCTTGCTCAACGTCGACAACGCCAGTGACTTGACCAACGTCATCCCGCAGCCGTCT
Organism: Osmozyma mogii; assembly: GCA_030573315.1. Lineage (NCBI taxonomy): Eukaryota > Fungi > Ascomycota > Pichiomycetes > Serinales > Metschnikowiaceae > Osmozyma > Osmozyma mogii. The sequence goes on from JAJMDB010000002.1 coordinate 233,095, forward strand.
CCGTGGATCCAGCTTATGTCCGAGGACGACCCAAGAAGACACGCCTTTGTGCCGCTAGGCGAAATCAGCGTCGGCTTCTTGTGCTTTGACCTCCACAACGAGTACGTCAAGGGGTAGTTTACTCGAGCTTGTTGTTGAGCCCCATCATGTTCTTGAGGTTCTCGTACATGAAGTAGCTGATGGACACCGCTGGGGCCACCTTGGCCAAGTTGGGGATCAAGCCCTTGTAGAGTCCGGGGACCCCCTCTCTTCTGAGTGTTTTCGTGAGCACGTCCTTAAATCCGTCGTACCGGTATGGGTGGGCATACGTGCCCTGGGCCTGGAGACGCGTTCTGAGGAGGTTGATGGGGTACACCATGGTGGCACCAAAAGTACCGGAAATGGCACCCAAAGAAAGCACCATATAGTTGGGAAGCTTGACCTCCTCCTCGGGCACTCGGAGCTTCTTGGCCTGTCTCTTGACGAGCAACGTCTTGATGGTGCTGAATGTGCCTAGATCAAGAGCAGCATAGGGGAAAATGCCGCTGATACCAACGAAAAAGCCCCGGTAGAACATCTTCAAGCCACCCTCGTTGAAGCAGCTCTTGGCGTGCTGCACTAGAAGCTGGCTGCCCTTCAAAGAAGAGTCGATGTTGGAGCACTGGAGACGGAACTTCAACGTGTCTATAGGATAAACGGTGAACTGGGCACACACACCACCAATACCACCGGCCAAGTAGGTGCTGATTTTCGAGAGCTTGGAGGTGTCGTCAACTCCCTCGATTCTGGCGAAAAGACGCTTGGTGGCCTCAAAAGAGCCAAACTTCATAGCCGACTCCGGAAACACCTTGAACACATTCAAGCCGTTGCCAACGTAGAACGCACGGAACCCGCCTTGCTTCCACAATGTTCGGGCTGCCTGGATGATTGGAGACCGGATCGTACGCTTGTGGGGAGGCTCGGCACCGTGGGCCGAGGCCTCTAGCTCAATCTGAGCAAGCTTTTTCCTGGCGTCTTCGATGGCCTTCTTGGACGCACCAGAGGCCACCTGTTTTGCTAGTTCCTTCTTGGAGTGCAAAATGGTCGACGACAAGTCGGTCCGGGCTATAAGAAAGACCTTGATTCGGTCGAAGGGAGCGGTGCAAGTTCTGGAAACCACGCCAGAAAGGCCACCGGCCAAGAAAAAACCAAACCCACTCAAGACCTGGTTTATGAGAGTGACATCACCGTCCGAAGAGACATCGAGCTCCTCGGCTATGAATGTAAATGCAGTTCTGATCCGGGAGCCTTGCAACCTGGGCATGAGCATGAGAAACTCGCGGAATTCGTCGTAAGTAATGTAGCCGTTTGATTTCTGGTCGATCTGGCTGAATATGTGGTCGATGATGCGGTCGGACGGCGAGAGATTGAGCGTTTTCTTGAGGTAGTGGAGGAAGTCGGCCTTGGTCAACTTGCCGTCGTTGTCCTGGTCGATTTTGTTGAACCCCTTGAGAATCTGGTCGTCCGTGGTGGTGAGATAGAGCTTGAAGTCGTTGAAGTCGATGACCTTGTCGTGGTTGGAGTCAAACGAGTGGAATGCCTCCTCCATCAAGTTGGGGCTTTCGCTGATCGGGTGTTTCAACGATTTCACGGCATGCTTGAAGTCCTGGAACGTGAGCTCGCCTTTTCGCCTGACGTCAAGCTTCTCAAAGAGCGTTTTGTAGTCGTCGGGCACTTGGTCTTTGCCCATGATGCAAATGGTGTGGTTGGTGAGATTCCCGTTTTGAGAAACGACAGTGGTAGATGCAATGCCAGGGCAACAGCACAAGGCAGGGTCCTTGGGGGAAGTAAGAAAAAATCAATCAGCAGACACACCAGCCTGGCTGCAATGGGTACAAAGTGGGGCAGGTTGGTTTACTTTAGCGGCTGCTGACCGGTTGATTTTCTTGGTCCGTCACGTGACCACGAAGACTAGCAGGCCAACCACATTGCCCAGTTTTTGCTGACGCGGCGTGCTGCAACCAGGCAGCAACCGAAAACGACGGTAGGGAAAACGGAGAGAAAAGTTTATCCGGGCGGGGCTACAGCAAGAGGACAGAATTACAATCGATGCTATTAGCAGGCCGCCAAAATGACCCTCTGTTTCGATGCCCTGGTGTGCGGAGGTGTGGGTGGTCTTGTGAGCGGCTGATCGGTTGCATGCAGGCACTTGGTTGCAAAATAGGCTTTAGCCGCTGGAGGCTGGAGCAAAGGATGGAGCTAGCAGCTTAGCCAGTAAGAGTTTTGTTCAAAACATCAGTAGATTCTTGTTTTACACCAGCCAGTCACTTCTCTTGTAGAAGTCTCGCTAGACCAAGAAAAACAACTCCTCGTCAAAATTACCCAAGAGCTGCTTGATTTGCTCAATGATCCTGTCGAGCTCCTGGGTAATAGTGGTGGTCACCAAAATATAAGTATACAAAAGCACGTAGTCCTCGTTGTTGAGATGAACATCCTCCACAATGGACCGGGCTTTTATGTCGTTCAACTTGATGAGCAAACGATCCATGGCGTGCTCGGTAGAAGCCGGTTTGGCCGGCAACGGAAACCCTAGCGCTAGCGCACTGGCAAGCATGTAGAAGATCAAAAAGATCCTATGCTCTAGCTCCTCCCGCTCCGCCTCTATGAACCGTAGCACGTACTCCTCATTATAGGAAAGCTTCGGATCCACTTCAAAAATCAACGACATGTTCTGGAACGCATCGAGAATAGTAGACGTCGACTTGAGAAGCTTCTCATACACAGACTTTGGAAAACTGCCCTTGAGACGGAACTCTAGCGGAGCCTGCTTCAAAAGCGTATGGCACTCGGCCAAAAGCCCACTGGTGCCCTTGTGGTCTTTGAGTCCCACGAGTTTAGTAACTCCACTCTCCTGTCTGGTGTACTGCAACGGATCCAGGTTCCACACGACTCCCATCCGGAGCCAGAGCACCGTGAGCCCAGACTTGAGTCTAGCCCTGGCGGTGATGGGGATAAAAAACGTGGAAACGAAAAGTGCCCACACTATGCCTAGCGACACAGACACAAACCGGTGGAAGGCAATCTGGCCAATAATGGGGGCATCTCCACCCTCCCATTTATCCTCGGAGTCCTTCTGGACCATACTGTACGAGTAAAGAGCCGTCAAGTTGTATGTCAACAAGATAAAACGACCGTAGGCGTTGTTGCGCTTCCAGTAGATGATGATGTAGAAACAGGGAATAGAGAGAAGGAAGCCGGTGGTGGCCAAGGCGTACGAATTGCCGTCGGAAAGCTGCCACATCAGCCATGCTGTGAACGCACCCAAAAAGGTGCCCATAAACCGCCACTTCACCGTCATGGTAGTGCCTCCTAGCGATTTACTCATCATGATACAGTAAATCACTAGCGTCCACTCCAACCGCCACTCCACAAAGTACTTGTCAGTTTGGGGAAGAAAGGCAAACAAAGAAACGCAAAAAGCACCCACGCCAACACGGAAGCCAAACTGGACGTCTGCTCTGCGGCAGAAGTAAAGCAGTTCCCAGAGCCGTTGTCTCCAGGAGCTTCTGGAGCCGTTTTTGAGAAGAAACGACGTTTCGTCCAACAACCCCTTGTTTGGGTTGATCTGCAGCTTGAGCTCCCGCAAAGCATCCACAAAGTCCATTTGGAACCGGGCAGAAAGACGCTCAAGCTGGGAGTCTGTGGCTGGGCGTTTCCAGAATTTCAACCACGGCCAGCTGCGGGGCTGGGATTTGGTGACCAACTCAAAGTGCTCGGTCAACTGGAGAAAATGGATGAGCTGCTTGCCAAACAACGCCATCAAGGATGCAAAATTGCCACAGCATGCCGTGACTTCCTCCTGGTCGGTCTTGTACATGAGGTTCTTCGGCTTGAAGATGTCCTGGGCGTACAACTTGTCGAAGGACTTGGCCTGTTTTTCCTCAAACAAGTCAATGGCTTTTTTGAGAGAGGCCTGGTAGTTGGAGGACTTGACAAACACGCTCTGGTGCTCGTCCCGGACGAATTTGGACTCAAACGGCACTGCCGAAAGAACCTCCTTAAGCGTGAACACAAACAGTCTTGTGGATGGACCTAAGTAGTACACAAACAAGTCAAAGAGCTGGTTGGAGTACATGGCGTTGTAGTCCATGGTCTGGCCGTTTTTGTTGGGCAGAGACAGCGAGATGGAGCCGATGTTCTCCACCGACTGGGAAAGATGGATATCTGACAGAAACGACGAGTAGGCAGCTTCACTGGGCGAAGAAACCCCGGAAGACTCGTCGTTGAGAAGCTGCCACCGCATCTCACACGATGCCCGGAGTGCCTGGAGATGCCTCATTAACGAAACGGTGGCTTCCACGATTTTGGAGTACATGGCAAACTCCTCGTATTTTCCCGTGAGATAGAGCTCATACTGGGCTTCCTCGAGGTTGCTCCGCAAGTCAGAGGCCTTTTTGTGGAGCTTGGCAAAGATGTCTGCGTCTTTCTGGGTGAACTCCTTGTTGCTGAGAAAACGGTGGGTTGTGATGGAGATTAGCAGCGACATGATGTTGAAGGAGTCGTTGAGGGAGTTTCTGAGCATGAAAACAGCACTTTTTGGCCAGAGAAGGTAGCACACAAGCACAGAGATACAAGACCCAGCCACAGCAACCTGTGCGGTGGACAAGAGCCGTTTCATGGGGATCACAGACGAATTGAGTGCACCCTCCTTGACTATGCAAGTAGCCAACGAGATGGAAGCCAACGAGCATGCTGTGTTGAAGGTTTGTTTGTTGACTTTCTGCTTCATAAAGGCAATGACACCTAGGCCAATGGAGCTGACAACCAAGTCTATGCCAAAACTGACTTCGTCTTCTCCGTGATTAAAGAAAAGCGTCAGAATAGACCGGCACGAAAGGGAAACAATGAACGTGAACAGCAACGAGATCATCACAAACAAAATCAGCTGGTGCATGGATCCCTTGGTCCGAGCTGGGTGGAAGTACACTGCTGTAGTGGCCACCACATGCTTGGAGTCGGTGGAGCCCAAGAATTCGTCAAATGGCGTCCAGTAAACACCCATAGACGCTATGAGGTACGCAATGGAGCATTTTAGCACGTTTTTGAACATCTCTGTTCTGTAGATGTTGACACAGAAGTCCACCAGCCTGGAGAGCCATGCTGTGGGCTGGGGAGGTTCTTCCGGTTCGTCGGAGTCATTCTGGAACGAGTCCTCGTGAAAGCTTTCGAACTCGGAGTTGAAAAACAGGTTGCTCCGCTGGACCCGTTGGCCCGATTCGGGTAAAATCACCGAGCTGGACTTGGCCAAAGGCCGATGGTGCCGATTTTCCGATACATGATCGGTGAACGGAGATAGAAGACCGGAAGTTTCCGACGCCAGCGAGTTTTCGCCGGGTCTATTTAGGTATTCTGGATTTCTCGGAATTGCGTTGGTGATGTTAGGTTAGCTGACGCAGTCAGCCGTGCTCTATTTTTATTTTATTTTATTTTTATTATTATTTTTTTTTTTAAAAAAAAAACAAAAACAAATAAAACTGCAAAAAAGAAGAAAGATGATAAAAAATAATTTAAAGCTTTATATTTACCGATTTGGAACTCAGTTATCTAGGCCATCTGGATGTTATCTACACCATCAGGTCAGGTGACGCGCACTACGGAGCAGTCGTAAACAATCTATTAACTTTCATGGTCAGCGATTAGGGCGGAGCCCGGATAAAACATTAAATCAAGCGGAACCAACTCTATGTACAGCATAAACTCGTAATCAGTAGCCAACAATGTCCTTGAACAATTGCTCGCATGGCACGGTGGCCTTCAACTTGGCACACAAGAGGAAAACGCCGCTCAACTTGCGGTGCAACGAGTACGTTTCCTCTGGCGGTGGGGTCAATCTCTCGTTGAGCATCAACCCAATCTTGTCTCTCACGCGGTCGGTGATGGTCTGGTTGGAAAAGTCAAACGGCTTTCCGTTGGGCTGGGGGCAGAAGGCCTCGCCAAGGGCAAGCACCGAGTCCACGTGAGCGTCGGTCATGCGCTGGTACTCCAACCCGGTCAAGAAACCAGCCTTGCGGGAAAAGTGAGCCACCGCTTTGCGGTCACGGCGGACTGCGGCACGCAATATCTCCACGTACTCGTCAATGAACTGCTGCTCGTACTCACGGGAGGCACCAAAGTCGAGCAACTCAATCTTGTGGGTCTTGTCGTTGTAGAGGAAGTTGGCCCAGTTGGGGTCGGTCTGCATGAAGCGGAAGTGCTTGAGCTCGAGGAGACAGAGACGCATGATGTTGGTGGCGATCCAGTCCCTGGTTTTCTGGTCCCAGTTGCCCTTGGCCACCTCTGTGCCTCTCATTTTCTCCATCGTCAAAACGTGCTCTCCGCACATCTTGTTCACCACTTTGGGCACCTCAAACACCGGGTCGTCCTTGAGGAGCTCCTGGAAACGAATGATGTTCTGGGCCTCCCGGATGTAGTCGCACTCCCACTTGAGCTCCACACGGGCATTGGCAATGGTCTTGTCCAAAAACAAGCCCTTGGGCAAGATGGACGAGGCCGTGAGGAGCATCAACAAGTTGTTCAAGTCAGAGTCAATCAGGTCAACCACACCAGGGTACTGCACCTTCACCACCACCGGGGTCAAGTCGTCGGTGACGGCGTTGTGCACCTGGCCAATGGAGGCAGCGGCAAACGGCACATCGTCAAAAGAGGCAAAAAGACGCCCCCGCCAGCCCTCGCCGAGCTCCGTGGACATCACCTTCTCCAATTGGCCCAACGGCATGTAGTGGGCCAGGTTCTGCACGCGAATGAGAATCTGCTGGATCTCCTTGGGTAGAAGCAGCAGGTCCTGGAAACTCATCATCTGGCCGAGCTTCAACGCAGCACCACGCATTTTGCTGAACTTGCGGGCCATCCGCTCAATGTTGGCCGGGCTCAAGAACAAGCCCTTCATGGTAAGGTTGCTTCCCCTGCCCTGGGCCACCTGGGAAAGCCCGTGAGAGGCGGCAGAGAAGCCCATTCCCGCAGCTAGAGAGCCGTAGTGGAACATTCTGGCCAACCGGCTGCTGGGCACCTCCAGCTGGGCCATATTGAAGTTGGGCTTGGCCTCGGTGCCCACCACCTCGGCCAGAGGAGGTAACTTGGCCTCCACGTCGTCCTCCTGCTGCTCAAGAAGGAACTTGACCGACTTGGTCGAGTAGAACCGGCTTTGTCTTGGAAAACGGGCCAGTCTGGCCTTGGCCCGTGCGGCAGACCACATGCTGGCGGCCGGGTCGTGTTTGTGCATCTGGTCCCGGGCAAACAGCTTTTCCCACCACAGAGAGGCATCCAGTTTGGCAATGGAGAGTCCCTCGAGAGCCACTTTGGACGCAGTGGACGAAACCACCACCATGTCGTGGACGGTCTTTCGAAGAGACATAATAAATAATGGGTGTGATTAAAAGAGTTCGTATGGTGCAAGCAAAAAAAGCGCTGGCAGAAAAGGCACACAGCCGTTGCTTTATGGGTTGAATTTTTTTCTATTCGAGCCATCGTGCACCGTGGGGTAGGTGTATGGGTGTGGGGACACGTTGAGCGCGAAGCGAGGGCTAGGGCACTTGGCACCG
>JAJMDB010000002.1:240750-383707 GCA_030573315.1 Osmozyma mogii
TTTTTTTTTTATCACAAAGGGCTGTCGCAGGCCGGACCAGGCGGGCTTGTTTTTGCCGTCGCACCGTTGAGCAAGAGCAAATTAGCTTGAGGTGGCACTTTGGCTGAGATTTCGGCGCAGTTTCGGTGCAGTTTTGGCACAAAAGAGTAGCAAAAGCAGATGCATCGGATTTTTTTACCACCGCTGGCATGTTTCAGGTACCGCCGTGCCCGGGGTGTGGCGCTGTTGCTCCGCTGGTCCAGCCGCAGGTTTTTTCTTTAATGTGATTCGCTTCGCAACTTCATGTGCTTTCCGTTCGTCCGAGCCCGCCTTGCCCTTGCTCCCTTGCTTGTCGTTGCCTGTCTTTGCTTATGTGTGCTAGCGTTTGCTTCCATTTGCTGGTTTTTTGCCGTTTTTCTGTCACTTTTGCTGGTCCTGGCCCACGCCTTCTTGCTGGCCTATCGGGGTTGTGAGCACTGCAAGCGAAGTCCGGAGATGCTACCCTGGGGCTTTGTTGGCCGCATCTCGCACGTTTTCTTTTTTTTTTTTTTTTTTTTTTTTTTTTTTTTTTTTTTTTTTTTTTTTTTTTTTTGGTTCTACCCCAGATTCGCATCAGGTAAACATCCAGCACCAGTAGCCACCAAACACTCTACAACAATGGAACTTAAATAATAAGCTGCTCGGGGCTTCTCGGGGCTGCTGGTCACATTAGCTTCCCGGATTGGAGTTTTGCTTATATGCAGTACACTTGGTTGGGGCTCTGGGCCAGTGCCAGGAAGCAGCAAGTGTGCTGCAAATTTAGAGATAACAGTAGAATGTTCTTGAGTGTGGTGGTAATATGGCTTTTGTGGAGTCTGTCTTGCCGCCTGCCGTAAGCCAGACATGGCATACCGGCCCGCTTACATAATCAGCCCTACTCCTGCAGAAACCTCATCTCATCACAAGAACCACCATGGGAGAACACAGCAAACACAAAAAGCAGAAATTGATGGAGCTGGAGGCAGAAAAAGTGGCCGAGACAGCCGAAAAGCACCTCTTGGAGCACCCCCACAAGCATGAGCCCGTCAAAATGGAGTTCCACGACGGCGGCGAGTTCAAAGATATCCACAGACACCAAACCACCGCAGAACTGGCGGCAAAGCTTGAAGATGGCCCAGCAAACCCATTCACAGGCAACCAGTTCTCCCAGAAGTACTTTGACATCTTGAAAGGCCGGAGAGATTTGCCTGTGCATGCGCAGAGAAACGAGTTTCTCGAGATCTTCCACAAAACCCAGATCATGGTGTTTGTTGGTGAAACCGGTTCCGGTAAAACCACCCAGATCCCCCAGTTTGTGCTCTACGACGATATGCCCCACTTGCACGGAAAGCAGGTGGCCTGTACACAGCCCAGAAGAGTGGCAGCCATGTCTGTGGCCAAAAGAGTGGCTGACGAAATGGATGTGGAGCTCGGAGAGGAGGTCGGTTACCAGATCCGTTTTGAGAACAAAGTGTCTCTGAAAACCATGCTCAAGTACATGACAGACGGTATGCTTCTAAGAGAAGCCATGGACGACCACAATCTCCTGAAGTACTCATGCATCATGTTGGACGAAGCCCACGAAAGAACCTTGGCCACCGATATCCTTATGGGTCTCTTGAAACAGGTGACCTTGCGCAGACCAGACTTGAAGCTCATCATCATGTCGGCTACTTTGGATGCCGAGAAGTTCCAGCTGTACTTCCACAACGCCCCACTCCTTGCTGTTCCTGGTAGAACCCACCCGGTTGAGATCTACTACACACCGGAGTTCCAGAAGGACTACTTGGACGCTGCCATTCGCACGGTGCTCCAGATCCACGCCACAGAAGACGAGGGTGACATTTTGTTGTTTTTGACCGGTGAGGAGGAAATCGAGGACTCTTGCCGGAAAATCCAGCTAGAGGGCGACGCGCTTATCCGGGAGCAGGACTGTGGCCCGATCAAGGTGTACCCGCTCTACGGATCCTTGCCTCCACAGCAACAGCAGAAAATCTTTGAGCCTGCTCCGGAGCAGCGGAAGCCTGGCGGAAGACCCGGCAGAAAGGTCATTGTGTCCACCAACATTGCCGAAACCTCCTTGACCATCGACGGTATTGTGTATGTGGTGGACCCGGGTTTCTCCAAGCAAAAGGTGTACAACCCGCGTATCAGAGTGGAGTCATTGCTTGTTTCGCCTATTTCCAAGGCCTCGGCCCAGCAAAGAGCCGGTCGTGCCGGTCGTACCAAACCAGGTAAGTGTTTCCGTTTGTACACGGAAGAGGCATTCAAGAAGGAGTTGATCGAGCAGCTGTACCCGGAGATCTTGCGGTCGAACTTGGCCTCCACCGTGTTGGAGCTCAAGAAGTTGGGGATTGACGATTTGGTCCACTTCGACTTTATGGACCCTCCGGCCCCAGAAACCATGATGAGAGCCTTGGAGGAACTCAACTACTTGCAGTGTCTTTCCGACGACGGTGACTTGACTCCTCTTGGCCGTCTTGCCTCCAACTTCCCCTTGGACCCAATGTTGGCCACCATGCTCATTGGAGCCCCAGCCTTCCACTGCTCCGAGCAGATCTTGACCATTGTTGCGCTTCTCTCTGTGCCCAGTGTTTTCGTCCGTCCAGCGTCGGCCAAGAAGATTGCCGACGAAATCAAAATGTCGTTTGCCCACGAGGACGGGGACCACTTGACATTGCTCAATGTGTACGATGCTTTCCACTCGGACGAGGCCTACGACGTTGGCTTGCACCAGTGGTGCAGAGACAACTTTTTGCTGTACCGTTCGCTTGTCTCGGCAGACAACGTCCGTTCGCAGTTGCAGCGGATCATGGAGCGGTACGACGTTCCGCTCAACCTGACACCGTTTGGTGACAAAAAGTACTGGGACAACATCCGCAAGGCCTTGTGTGCTGGATTATTCATGCAGGTGGCCAAGAAGAAGAGCAACGGCAAGGGCTTCCTCACCGTCAAGGACAACCAGGAGGTGTTGATCCACCCCAGCACGGTTTTGGCCAGACAGGACGAGTTTGTCATTTACAACGAGTTTGTGCTTACTTCGAAGAACTACATCCGCACGGTCACCAACGTGCGGCCCGAGTGGTTGGTCAAGTTGGCTCCAAAGTACTATAATTTGGATCATTTCCAGAAGGGTGACGTGCGGCTTTCCTTGGAGAGGGTGATCAAGAGGAGTCGTTAACTGCAAATCAATAAACCACCGAAGTGAGGTGGTTTGATGATTTGTTACAACCACCGAACGAACAGTTTGGAGCTGTCCAAGGTGAATAGAAAATATACAAACGTAATAAGCAAACTGCCTTACCAGTTGAGTAGAAAATAAAAAAGAGTACTAAAATAAAACTAGTTTGCCTCCATCCCAGGAGGCTCTGAGGAAGTGCATAGTGTGGCAGACTCGCAGCAAATACGAGGGAGAACTTAGTTGACAGTATTTGATAGTGCCTGGATGAAGGAAATTCCCAACGGAGGGAATGCACTCCTGCGGTCTAAAGCAGGTATGTCCCTGCGGCTGGACTTTCCGAGCTGGCCCCAATTAAAACCCTTAATCAAACACTTAAATAATACTAAAGATGTGCTTGAAGCCGTTGGCCTGCATCCTTCATATAAAGCAGACTCAGTTTAGCTAAGCTGCTTCGGCAACGCCCAGTGTTCGTTGTCAGGTGACCAGCGAAAGCCAAGCATCGACTAAGCAGCAACTAGAAGGCAACTAAACAGGGTGACCCCTTCATGCAGAGATTTGGATTAGCACAGGAACCGTGGAAGGAGAATTTGGGCACCCTGGGGACAGCTGTCTTACGAGTTTTTCCGCTTACGTACAGTGCGTGCGGCCTGTTTAGCAGCGGTGCATAAGAATTAGACGAGGCGGAAGCCGTTGGAAATGGACCGTGTCGTAGAAATACTGGACAAGCGTGTCAGCGGTCGTGCAATTGGTCAATGGGCTGCGACTAGAATAGTAGCAGGTAGAGCATAGTAGCGTAGTAGCAAAGAACAGGAGGAGAAGAGAACAGGAAGGAGAAGAGAACAGGAAGGAGAGGAGAACAGGAAAGAAAAGGAGAAGGAGAAGGAGAACTAAAAGGAGAAGGAAAGCGGAATGTAATTTGGTGGCATACACACCTGTTTCCGTGGGGGATTTTTCTGTCGATCCACACCGCGTCGTCAAGTTGTGCATAGTCTAGATACCATCACAAGAGACCCGGAAACCTTCGGTACTACAGTAAAATGGGACTGCTCGTGGTATGTAAGAGAGTGTTGGAATAAGGAAACAGAAGCTAACGGCCAGTCTAAGCTCTTCAAGAACAAGGAGATGAGAATCCTCATGTTGGGGCTCGACAATGCGGGCAAAACGACGATTCTCTACAAGTTGAAGTTGGGCAAAACGTCGAAAACAGCCCCGACGGTCGGATTCAACGTCGAGACGGTGAAACACAAGAACGTGTCGTTTGCCGTGTGGGACTGCGGTGGGCAGGAGCGGATCCGGCCGTTGTGGAGACACTACTTCACGGGAACAAACGCGTTGATCTACGTGGTGGACTCGTCCGACACGGAGCGGTTGGACGAGTCCAAGAAGGAGCTCCAGCGGGTCATCAACGACAAGGAGTTGGCCAACTGTCTTTTGGTTGTGCTTGCCAACAAGCAGGATCTCCCGGAGGCCATCAAGCCCAAGGAGCTTATTGACCGGTTTGAAATGGGCCTGTTGAGCGGGCAGCACACGTGGTCGGTGATCCCCACCATTGCCACCGACGGCACCGGCTTGGCCGAGACGTTGAACTGGATCTCCAACCACTCCAAGTAGCCTTTTTTTCTCCGTCCGCTCGTTCTACTCCGCACAGGTTGCTTATGTAATACATGTACTCTACTGCTGCACTGTCACCTCTCCGTTCTCCTCTCCGAAGTAGGCCCGCGTGGTGATGTTGGTGAAGAGCCCCAGGTCCACCACCCCGCACAACTGCTTGATCTGCTGCGCCAACGCCAGCGGGTCCTCGATCTTGCCAAAGTCCGCGTCGAGAAGGAAGTTGTGGTTGTCTGTGATCACCGGGCCCGCCTTGGCCTTGCCCCCCTGTCTGAGCACCACCTTCTCCGCTCCCAACTTCTTGAGATCGAGCGTCACCTTGGCAAACGAGTTGGGCACAATCTCCACCGGCACCCCCTGCCGCCACTGCACCCCCAAAAGGTCTGGCAGCCTCTTGCGGAAGTCGGCCACCACAATGAACTTCTTCAGTGCCTCCGCCACAAGCTTCTCCTGGAAAAGACACGCTCCTCCGCCCTTGATCAAGTTCATCTTCGCATCCACCTCGTCTGCTCCGTCAAACGCAACATCAAGCTGCGGGTACTGGTCAATGGCACCCAACCGGAGTCCGTTGTCCACAATGAGCTGCTGCGACTGGAACCCCGTGGGGATACACACAAACGTGTCCTTGTTTCTCAACTGGCCCAATCTCTCCGCCACATACACAACGGTCGACCCGGACCCAACACCCACCACCTTGGCGTCCGCCGGGAAGTTTTCGTCCACGGCTCTATAGGCCGCTGCTTTTTTCGCCTGTTCCACCAAACTGCTCATTTTTCTGCTTTTTGCTAGTGTTGTCCAGCCTCTTCTGAGCATCCTCAGGCGTGGGGTCTTTCTCAAAAATGCAGGATACCGTTCGCCCCGCAAGCAACCAATACCCGCCCCACCTGGCTGCAAATTACTAATCTTTTGTCTCCTTCTTTCACCTTTCTACTTCTTTGTTCTGCTTTTCTTCTGCTTCTTTATTCTGCTTCTTTATTCCACTACTTTTATTTCTGCTTGTTCTGCTTGTTCTGCTTCTTTTCTCTACTTCTAACGTCTTCTGCCGAGTACACTCTTCTGTCTCCGTACTTATCCGATTTCGGACCGCTGGCTATTGCCTCCAACGAGCCACCAAATACCGTCCGACGGTGTTTGCAGCCAGATGTGTGCAGTCTAAGACACGGGTTGCTAAGTCCGAGGTCACGTGGCCGGTCACATGGCCGCCAACAGGTCCAACAGTATAGGCTGCTGGCCTTGCCAGCAGCATGGTTTGGCCATTCGCTCAACACTTCTCGAGCATCCCTCGAGCATTCCCTGCCCAAGGCTGCTCAGTGGCACCGTTGGCACTCTACGGTGTTGACAGCCCCGGAAACCAATTGAGCGCCATTGGACGGCAGCTGCCATCCATTGAGTGAGCAGCGTTTATTTGCCAGAACAGCATCGCCTCCCCTCCGTGTGCAAATGGTGGCAGGTAGCGGTGGCCGGTTGGCAGTCACAGGGCTCACGTGCGGGCGAAAAGGCGGCGGTGTGATGGACCTGCAGGAACCGCGTAATGGGCTGGAGACCCGTGCACCACTAGTGAAGAGGATCGCGGAGGGTCAGTATGGAGAAGAGTATCGGGAGCGGGCTGTGTGCAGTGCTGGGCTGGAAAAATTCCACCACCAAATTCGCAAAATTTTTCTGCTCAACTTCTTCAAATCTTAACACACCACAGGATGTCTGCTGCCAACAAGATTTTGTCCGAAAACCCAACCGAATTGGAGTTGCAGGTCGCTCAGGCCTTCGTTGACTTGGAAGCCCAGACCGACTTGAAGGCTGAGTTGAGACCTTTGCAGTTCAAGTCCATCAGAGAGTTTGACGTTTCTGGCGGCAAGAAGGCCTTGGCCATCTTCGTTCCTGTTCCATCTTTGCAGGCCTACAGAAAAGTCCAGACCAGATTGACCAGAGAGTTGGAGAAGAAGTTCCCAGACAGACACGTTGTCTTCTTGGCTGAGAGAAGAATCTTGCCAAAGCCAGCTAGAAAGTCCAGAAAGCTCCAGAAGAGACCAAGATCCAGAACCTTGACCTCTGTCCACGACAAGATCTTGGAGGACTTGGTGTTCCCTACCGAGATCACCGGCAAGAGAGTCAGATACTTGGTTGGTGGCTCCAAGATCCAGAAGGTCTTGTTGGACTCCAAGGACTCCTCTGCCGTCGACTACAAGCTCGACTCCTTCTCCCAGTTGTACACCAAGATGACTGGTAAGCAGGTTGTCTTTGAGATCCCAGGTGACGTTTTCTAAGCGTGCCTTTGGTCATCATCTTACGTTTGTCTCAACCTTTTCTCTTTCAACTGTGTCTCCGGCACTCGTCATGCTGCTGTTCATCCCCAGCTGCGCTCTCAAATGACAAATACTGTAATCTACGTGTGGTATTTATCGCTATACATAAACTTTTGTGATGCTTGCTTGTAGCTTAGATGCTCTTGACGTATGTAGTGGGGAAGAGGCCTCTCTGTCCGTCAAGTTCTCCCTCGGTCCACCCGCTGCCTTCCGTGTCACTCTGCACCACAATGATCTTGTCTCCGGCCCGGATGCTCAATTCGTTGTCTTCGTCCGCATTGTAGTCGTAGAGCGCCTCCACGTACTGCACCCGCTTGGCTCCACGCTTCGGGGCCACACTGGGGCCCTTTTTCTTGCCCTCTTCGGCCTGGATCGTCAAGTACGACGTTGGCGCTAGCCCCTGCTCCCCATACTGATTACGTAATGTGGTCCACCCGGAGCCGTCGTCGGCCTCCATCACCTCGTAGCTTTCCCCGGGCGTGACGCTGAGCTCGTCCTCGCCGTCTGCCGTGTACGCGTAGTTGGCTCTGGCGGTCCCGGAAGATCCTGCTTCATGGGATGACGAGCCCGTTTTCTTCCGGCGCAAGCTGAAAATCCCGCCAGAGGTCTGGGTGATGTTGCTGGCCACCGTGTGGAGCGAGTGTGCGTCGTGGGATGCATCGTTGTCGACAGACTTGTTCTTGGAGTGCTTGAAGAGGTTGAACCGGGACTTTTTCTCTGGCTTCTGCTCAATGTACAGCAAGTCCTTATCTCCGGCGAAGTTCTGGATGATCTCGATCTCCACCTCGTTCTTGACCCGCTCCGAGTCCTCCTTCATGAACTTGGCAAGCAATGTCAACGTGTCGTCCAACTTCATGTCAAACTTCAACGTGTGCATGTCTGGGCTGGTTCTTCTCGCCAGCGCAACCTCCTCGAGCTTCTGCTTGGCTGAAAGTGTGGTCTCCTTGGTGCTGGAGTACAGCGAGAGACTGGTGTTCAAGCGTTTCTTCAACGTGGTGAGTTCTGGCTCTCTGGTAACAAGAGACTCGTCGTCGTGCCAGAAGGAGCAAGGAATAAAGGTAAAGTCGGGGGGCTCGTTCCACGCCACGGCATTGTGCTTGATGAACATGGCCACATCGAGCTTGGGGTTGTTTCTGTCGATGGTGGAGTCCACGGTGTGGAGCAACTCCTTGACTTTGTCGTTGGAGTTGCGCTCAATGATGCAGGCGTTCTTCAAGAGCTTGTTCAAGATGGCCACCCGGCACTCGTTGAGGTCCTGGAAGTAGTCAAGCAACTCCGGCAAGTCCTGGAAGAAGTACTTGTCCTTGAGTCTGTTGGCAATGCTGATTTTGATCAAGTAGGCGTTTTTGCCGTTGTTCATGTCGACCTCCTTCTCGTGGAACCTCTGCTGGTACTTTTCGCCCAGCAGCTTCTCTGTCTTGGCCCTGGCAGACTCTGTGTTCTGGCACAACGAGTCGTAGTGCTTCTTGGCCTTGTTCACCTCCTCTTCGGTCTTGTCCTTCTCCAGCTTGAGAAACTCGTGGATGCTCTCTATGTGCTTGAACACCCGCGAAGCCTTGCTCTGGAGCCCCAAGACGTTCTGGGCAATCTTGGACGTGAAGTCCTGGGCCAACGAGTCCCTTTCGTTGGCGATGTTCTCCGTCTGGACCAAAAGCTCGTTCCACATCACCACCGACGCCGATTCCAACGACCCGGGGGTGATCTGCGGCTCGTCTCCCACCGACAACGGAGACGAGTTCTTTGCCTTCTTCTCAAAGTGGCGTTTGGTGAGATCACGGAGTTTGGCGGCGTACTCCCGCTCGATGCTGGCTCTTTCCTTGTAGAAGTCGTCGATGTCAGACAACCAGCTGATGCCGTTGTTCATCCATTTTGCCGTCAGCTTGTACTGGTCCATGAGCTCATTTCCGATCGACAATTGCTCGAGCGACATGGTGTTACAATGCGGAGTCCGTTTTGCTCCGATTTGGTGATATTCGCGAAGCCAAGACCTGACATGTATATATATATATATATACATATATATAAATATTTAGATATTTATATAATTGGTCTTTGATATTTGGTATTTGATTCGGTGGATACTAAACATTAGTGTATGTCTAGGCATACTGGGATCATAGCAGTTAAGATACATAGTTAAGACAATAAGGCATACATAGTTAGGCATACATAGTTAAGGCATACATAGTTAAGGCATACATAGTTAAGGCATACATAGTTAAGGCAATGTTAAGACAATGTTAAGACAATACACACATAGTTAAGACAATACACACATAGTTAGGAGGATAGGACAGACGGCTAAGAGCAGCTTAGACGCAAATGCTTAATTTTAGGCAAACATGGCATGTAGAAGGAAGTTCGCATCCACTCGTTATCGCAGCTGCAACGGCTGCCGAGACTCGTACTTCTTAACACTAGTCTATACCACACCCCATTGGAGCCAGTGCTCTCTCCTGACAAACCTATATAAACGAGACCTCACCCGTGCTGGCCTCCCTACATTCAAGACTGCTGTCTTTTCTTCACAGAGAGACTTAGACCAACCCACCGCTGCCAAGTTGAGACACCCCCGGGATTTCTTCAAATTCCGTACTGCGTTGGCTCTCCTTCGCCTATTGAGACGCCGTTCGCCGCTTCCCTCCGGCAACCCAGCCTTCAAACCGGCTAAACCTTCTCGCCTCCGCTGGCTCAGAAGAAGACCCCTCAAGATGGACTCCCCTCCACGACAACCGTCTCCGCTGCTGGAGTCTCCTGGCCTCTCCAGACGCCAACGCCTCTGGGGCTTTGCCAAGGCTACACGGGACAACTACATCCCACGGATCACCACGTCCGTTTCCCTGTTTGCCCAGGGTGTCACGGCCAGATCCATAGAGTACGATGAGTTTGGCATGCCGGTGTCGTTTCCGGCCGGAACCCAGCTCACCTTGTACCCGTCTTATTCTCGTCAGATCGACTCCTCGTATGCTGTTACCTTGAGGGGCTTGATCTGGTGTCCAGGCACGATGTCGAGGAAAAACCGCTTTATCATTTCTTTGGCTAAGCAAATCACCCGTTTGGGTGCGGACGAGGCTACCCAGCTAGCGGCTGTTTCCCGCTTGGAGAAGGAATCTCCCTCGGACTCCGCTGACGAGGCTTCCTTGTCTTCCGCTTCTGTGGCCTCTTCCTCGGCTTCTCGTGATGCAGACGCTTTGCTTAAGGAACGTCTAGCTCCGTTCATGGCTCGTACGATCCCCAACGCTGCTTTGACTGTAACGGTTGGCTCTGAAAGCACACAACACGCTTCTGATCTACGCCAGATCTCGCTCGTTTCCGACCCAAACGGCTACTTCCAGGCGTCTATAGATGTTCCCTACAAGCCGTCCGTTGTGCAGGTGACTGCAAAAGCCGACGAGACCGTCTGTGCTTTCCAGGAAACTGCCATCATGCCAATGACCGGGGTGGGCATCATCAGTGATATAGACGACACGGTGAAGGCCACCGGTGTCATTGGTGACAAGAGGGAGCTCATGCGGAAGCTCTTGACCGGAGACGTGTCGTCGTGGGAGATCAAGCCCGTTGTGAACTGGTTCAAGACGGTGCTCTCCCGCCCCAACTGCACCTTCCACTATGTCTCCAACTCCCCCTGGCAGCTCTACACGCTCATTCAGCAGTACTTTGACACCGTCCAGCTCCCGCCTGGCTCTTTTCACCTTAAGCACTACACCGGCAACATCATGGCCTCGCTAATGGAACCCTCCAGCTCCAGGAAAAAGAATGCCTTGTTCCAGGTGGTCAAGGACTTCCCGCAAAAGACGTTTGTGTGTATCGGTGACTCGGGCGAAAAGGACCTCGAGGCGTACGTGGACTTGTCCAGAAGCAACCCTGGCAGAGTCAGAGCCATCTTTATCCGTGCCGTGGAGGACTCGCTTTCCGACGCCAACGAGAGCAGAATCTTATCGGAGATTCGCTTCCTAATTTCCAACAAATCGGCCACCCGGAAAGCCAAGCCTGCCCCACCTCTGCCTGGGCAAAAGGATGAGCCAGACTTGATTAATCTCAGCGACTCCAAGGTCAATTTGCCGCCTATGATTCCAAAAAAGCCAAAGTCTCTCCAGGGAGCTCCCGTCAAGAAAAGCTCTCCTCCACCTCTACCAAACAGAACATACCTTCAGAGAACGCACACGGAGCCTGCTTTGAAACCAGAGGAGCCGCCAGCCATGCCCGCCAGGCGCAATGTGCCTCCTCCGCCTCCTCCTAGAAAAACAGCTACCACCTCGTTGGCCAAACAACCTTCGCATTCCTCCGAGTCGGACTTTGAGGAAGCGTTCGACGTCAACCCATACGCCCACGGAGCCCACGAGGCTACTAATTACTATGACCTTCAGGACTACGACATGAAGGGTGCCCAGTGGCTCCAGCGAGTCACCGAGGCGCTCCAGGAGCTAGAGGGCACGGGCACCGAGCTCTACTTCTTCAGGGACGGCGATAGCGAGTTTTTTAGAAAGTCGTTGGATTGCCTCAAGTAAACTAATACAAAATATATTATCCGGTCGTGAATTGTCCGGGATTCCTGTGTATCCCGCATGAGGGAGCTGACGTTGCATCGGCTCCCGAGTATGTAATGCTTGTGGCTGGCGTGCCAGCCTGTATGTCGTGAGCAGACATCTGTACTTTTGCTTTTACAAATAAAAAGCCATCTCATGCAGCCACCTCCGTCTTGTTCTCCTCTGTAGACTCCACACCGGTCTTCTCTTGACTCTGGTACTCCTCCTCAACCTTGGAACCGTCACCGTAGTCCTTAATGTCCTCGTCCGGCAAGGCCTGCTTGAAGGAAGATAAGTCCATTTCATCGCCCTGGTCGGTGTTGTCGTCCTCGAACTTGTCGGCGAATCTCTGAAGAATGACCTCACGCCCAGTGAGCTGCTTCTTCTTGCCTGTCTTGTCCTTCTCGTCCTTCTTGGCTTTGATGTTCTTCTTCCACTTGGCGAAGGACTCGGCTGTGATTGGCGTGAACTTAGACTTGTCTAGTCTGCCTCTCTCCAACTCAATGAACTCTTCTAGCGTGATCTCGGGCTCCAGCTCCTTGGCCAACTTCTCTAGTCTCTTCTGTTCCTTCGTCTTCAAAACGAATCCTGGTGGCAACGAGTGTCTGTACATGCAGTCGTTGCCGCCGTTAGGACACACCCAGAACCAGCCGTATTTGTCGTTCTCCACAGCGTCAATAAAGTATTTACAGATCTTGTCTGTGGTGGTCTTGGGGTTACCGTGCTTGGACAAAATCACCTTTCTCAACTTCTCCTCGTCCCACTTGTCCATGGTATCGGCCTCCTTTTCCTCTCTGGCGTCTGTGTACAAGTCCTTCTTGGAGTCCTTTCTGCCCACATTAGGATCGTGCGAGAATTTGCACTTGTTGCCCTTGTTGCAAAGACCGTTCTTGAAGAACTCGCAAAGAACAGACTTGGGGTCCACACCAAATGGCACCTTCTGCTGCTGCACACCAAACAACTTGGCTGTTTCTCTTCTGGCTTCTTCGGCTGCCCTCTTTTCCTCGGCTTTTCTTCTGGCCTCCGCCTCTTTCTTGGCTGGATTGTCCTTATTGGTACCACTGCTCATCTGGGTGATTTGCTGCTGGACCCTCTTGGACTTGTTCTTGTTCTTCATACCAAAGCCCTTGTCTACATTGACCTTAGGGCCTTTTTGCTTGGGTTGTTCCTTTCCTTTCTTTGGTGGCATTTCGGCGTAGTTGGTGAAAACGTTTTTTTTTTTTTTTTTTTCTTTTTTATCTTCAATGTGTTGCGGCTCTTGTGTGCATTCTCATCGGAGCACTACTGACGTCAAAGAACGAATCACGATACCCAAGATAAGCCGATGCATTTTTGATATTATGAAATTGATATGAATTTAGAGATGCTTCAGCCCGTTGGTTTGTGGTGGGGCTGTTTTGTAACGGCAGAGGCTGCAAACTACGAAGCGGCTGAAAATCGAAATATGGGCTTCTCAAAATGCTAATGTAGTAAGCTGAATCTACTTTTTCGCCTGGGATTCTCAGATTTCCGATTTCCGCCCAAATGTATTTTCACTGAAATTGGTGTCTTGTGCTGCTAATGGAATCACACAGAACGTTGGCTCGCTAGACCCGCTTATGTGCACTCCTTCTCCACCACACGTCGGTTGTTCCGTAGATCCACCAGAATCTGTCTGAAAACTGGTATTTTTTGCTTTTTGGTAAACGCAGCAGTAGTTTTGTCTTTTCTGTCTTGGTGGTGTAATTTGTTTCTTTTTTACATGTGTATTCGTTTTTATATGTCCATGTATCCTATTTCACTCTTTCTGCAATGTCCAAATAATTTTGCGAAAGCCGTGCAACACTCCGTCACAGTTCCAAAGTTGCAAATTCAATCTTAGACCATAACGGTAGCACATCTACCATCATCACTTTCGTATACCATTTATTTACACCGTATATACATTTTACTTTCTTCTCTTGCGGCCGCTGAGAAGCAGGTCCAACCGGGAAGGCTCAAACTCTTCTTGGGATCCGTTGAGCTTGGGGTCAACCAGCAATGGCGGACTGCCCTTAATAGTGGACTTGGGCGTGTTGTTGACCAGTTGGTCAAAAGTAGAGCCGTTCTGGCTCAACTTGGGGGTCACGTGCGAGTCGTGCTTGCCTCCTCTGACCAAACGGCTGTTTCTGAACGGGATGTACGACCGTCTTGTTCCTGGAGAATCTTGTGGAACGTGGTTCGAAGGACTGTTCAAGTTATCGTCCAAACTGATCTTGAACGAAGTGTACGACCTTGTTCTGGCCAAACTCCGGTTCAAAATCACAAGTGCCTTCTTGTCGTAGACTTGCGGAGCAGAGTCAATTGGTGACGTCAAGTCACTGTTGTTGCTGTTCTTAGTGTCCACAGAAGCCAGGTGGGCGTGGTAATTGCCTGGCAACTTGCGTCCGTTGGCTGCAGCAGATGCAAGCTGGGCTCTTTGCTCCTGGTTGTTCTTAGTGAAAAACGAGTCAAAGTCATCAAGTGCTGCCCACATATTACTCAAAGATGCAGCTGGCTCGTCCTTGGTGGTGGAGACAGCGTCGTTTTGCTCGGCTGGCGGCTCATAGTAGTCCTCCATCAAAAACTGGATATCTTCGTCAGGGAACCTGTCCTGCTTTTCTTCCACAGTGGACTCCACACATGTTTCGAAAACAGCATGAATGTTGTTTCTCGTGCTGGCTGCCGTCACTGTAGGCATAGGAATTGCCCAACCAGAAGCATCTGGAATACCAAAGAGGGTGGCTGTTTGCTCGTACTCCTTCTTCATAGATGCATTGCCCAAACTCATACGCAAAACATCCTTGTCCAACTGAGAACCTGAAATCACCTCAGCTTCGTCAATCACCTCCAAAGCAGGCTCAGCGTACTCTGTAAGCAAAAGACGCAAAAGTGGAGAAATCAAATCGGCTCCCATTCCTACAAACTCCTCTCTCTGGAGATCCACAAGAGGAAGAATGTGCTTCAAAATATTGAGTGTTTCAAGTTTGACCCATGGGATGGCGTTCGAAAGCATGCTCAAAAGAAGAATCAACGCCCGGGCCTCGTACTCTGGGAAAAAGCATGTGCGGATAGTCGAGATTGTCTGCACCAAAAAGTCCTTCTTGGACCGGAACCAGTTTTTGGCAAGCGAGTTCATGATACGCGAGATCGATGGCTTGTTGCAGTTCATGGCCATCTTGCCAATGCGGTCACATGCTTCTTCGATTTCTGGAGAAGCCTGCTTCAGCTCCAAAGAGTGCAAGAAACGAGGCAAATTGGCAATAAGTGCAATGAAAAGCCTGTGGTCACCTGCTCCAATGATTTCACTGTCCTGCAATCTGTTGAGCTTGTCGAGAAGCTTCATAGTGGGCTCCCATGCTATGGAAGAGCGCAAACCAACCAACACCAACTGCTGAAGACCCTCAAATTTACCTTCCCATTTTGGTGGGAACGTCGAGATCAAACAAGAAATCGTATCTGGGGCGTCCAAGTCGATTTTCGATACGAACTTCGACATGGTGGAAATGGTCTCGATGAACTCGTGCTCGTGGATCGTGGACAAACAGGCCACAGAAGACCAGAACAACTGTGGGAAGTCAATGAGCTTCTCTGAGTCTAGCTCAGCGGTGATGGCATTCAAAGTCATCAAAATCTGCATCGTGAAGCCCTGAATATCGGGGTTCTCGTCCGCTATAGTGTTAGAAAGTCTGTGCAACATGTCCTTAAGCATACTCTGATCCAAAAAGGAAAGAAGAGACCGGAAAATCTGGAACGACCGACATGCCAAGTGTCTCACTGCACATGTGGTAGCCCACTTGAGAGATACTCTGCTCCAGTCCTCCTGTAAGTTTGGAACAGTAGGAGAAAAGATTTCAAGCACTCTTCTCACCAACACATCCATGTTTCTTGGAGTGATTCCACCCTTTTTGTCCTTGTTGAGGTCGTCATACACCCACAAGTAACGCATGTGGTCCTTCTGTCTCAACATCTCGATAGTTTGAGAAGACTTTGGACTGTTTGGAGCAATAGAATGCACCAAATGAATAAGCAAGGAAGCTGCTTGTTCTTGCACAACATAGAAGTAGTGGTCGAGCAAAAAGAAACAAACGTGAAGAAGCAACGGCAAGTGTGGGATGATCATCTCGTTGTTGGATCTGAAAAGATCCACCAAGAACACCATGGAAAGCTGACCAAGTGAAAAGGCCGAATCCTTGGGGTTTCTTGAGAGAAGATCCGTCAAATTGGCAGAGTAAGGGAATCCCTTAACGTCATCAGCCAATCTGGATGCTGACTGACTGATTGGATGTGGAACCATTGCCTTTGGCTGAAGATTTCCAATCATTTTGCCAATGATAACAGAAGAGTCCGGCTGGGAGTAGACCAAGTATGCAATGATCTGTCTTGAGTACGAGACAAAGTTGGAGTTTCTCCGCTCCAAACAGTTCCGCATGATATACTCCACAATAATGTCAAAGTTGCTCTGTTTGGTGCCCAAGGCAACCCACAACGCCTCCACTTCGTTGGAAATCTTCTTACTGAACTTGACGGTAATCTCAAACAAGTTATTCAACACCATCAACAGGGCAGGATCAAAAGTACTGTTGAACGGTTGCTCCTGATGTTCTGGTTCCTCCTCCTCCTTTTGCTTGTACTTCAATTCCACAGTTTGCACCCATGGAAGCAAGCATGCCAAAATGTCTCTTCTTGTGGAGTTGCCCACAACAATAAAGTACTTGGTGAGGTAACTGATGTAGGTGAATGCATGCTCAGAGTGGATCAGGGCTAATTTAACCGAAATCTCAAAAAGCACCTTCTTGTACACCACCATAGTAGAGCAACAAACACTTTCTGTGAAGTGGTCTGCTGTGGATGTCTTAAGATACTTCTTTTCGATGTACTTAAGACACTCGATTGCAGAAAACCGGATTTGATAGTTGTCTGTGCCCACCAAAAACGTGGAAAGACAGAGCATATCAAAAGGAATGGCTTCGCTGTCACGGTACTTAAGGAATGCTGCCACCAAGTTGGTGTAGAAAACCTCCCGTACCTCCAAGGAATTCTCGGATTTGTAGCACTGAGCCATAACCTGCTGGTAGATCTCCTCGTTTTTGATGTTGTTGTCCAAGATATTCTTCAAAGCTATCTTGCCAATATCTCTGATACGTTCGTTGTCAGACTGGATGATCTCGTGGACCCAACTCATGACGCTTTTGATATCAAAAGAAAGTACTGCGTTTTTTCCGGGAACGAGCAATGTCTGTTTCAAAGCCCCAGAGCAGATTGTGGCCATGCAGCTCAAGGCAGCCATCTGTAGAGTTTTCCTCTCAAGCTCCAACATGCCGATAGCAGTGGCTGGTTCCTTAGACTGTTGAGCGGTTCTCATCATCACAGCTGTTCTTTCTTCCAAAATGTCCTTTGAATCACCAAATCCACACCATTCCTTCAAGCAATTGAAACAACCGATTCTGGCCTCAAAAGGAAGCCATTTGTTGAGATCCAGCTTGTCTTTCAAGCCAACAAACAAATTCTCAAGGAACTGACTGAAGTAGCACCGGAGTCTTTGGAAAGAAGGCAGTGTCTGCACAAAAGACACAGAAAGGAATGCTTTCAAGTTTTTGATGATGGCCACCAAGTTGGCCACTGTCTTTTCATCAGAGTAGAGGATAGTGTTTGACTTGAATCTCCGTGTGATACAACTCAAAATATGCACAGTTTCAATACGCACACGGTCATCCTCTGGGACACGAGTTTTGTTATTAATGTGCCAGTCGTTCATCTCGTCAGGAAGACTGTCAGCAAGAGTCTTGAGAATGTTCACATTGATAGAACTGAGGCCCGAAATCACAGCTTCTCTGATCATCGGCTGCTGAGACTTCAAAAGTGGGAATTCCATTCTGAACACAGATTTGGCACTCGTGATCTTCTGGTGCTGAATGTACATAGTCATCAGCTTCTTTGGCCAATGTGATGGCTGCGTTGGGAATGAGATTTTCTGGTCAGTTGTACTCGTCAAAGAGCAGCATGCAAATATCAAGTATAACTTCCACTGGTTCACCAAAACTTCCGGTGGTGGTCCATTTTGATTTTTTCCAGTGAAGAAGGAGGTTGTGTAGCTTCTGACACTTTCAGAAAATTCAAGAATGAGTTCATGCATCTGAACAAGCCTAACACAGACGATAGAACGACACATAGCCACCGGCATAGGACAACGCTCAAAGAAAACATCAAGAAGTCTTGGAAAAATCCTAAACCAAATGGTACTGTCTATACCATGGTCTGAGGAGGCAAACTTAGCCAAAAGACCTCTCTTTCCCTTCATTTTAGAAAGTCTGGTGCATTCAGGAACACTCAAGTCCCGTTTAACTGGACCCAACATTTCCATCAAATCAGCACTTTCCAAAATGTGGATAAGACGAGTACCTTCGTCGGCAACATACTTTGAGGAGCTTCTGGAATGTGTCTTATAATGGTGAGCGTCTGCCGTGCTTGATTTACGTGGCACATCTCTCTTGCTGTCGGTGAGATCAAAAATTGTCTGGTCAAACTGCTCTACCAATCTCAAGATGGAGATCGCAAGCAGTCTGGTTTTGTTATCATGAGAACACAAGAAGAACAACCCGTTGCCTTCGACTTCCTCGATAACAGTGACGATTTTCTTCCATTCAAGTTCCTCGGAGGGTTTCCATTTTGAAGCTTGTGGTTCCAAATTCGTCAAATCTGATGCCTTGTGATTCACTTGATAAAGATCTTTGAGCATATCGTTATCCATGAGCTGGTTATCATCAGAAACGTTTGGAGTCTCAGCTTCATCTGCGGAAAAGTGAGTGAGCCAACACTTGAGAAGCTCAACATAAGTCCGCAAGAGTCTCAAAAACTCCTCTGAGTTAAAGAATGCAGATTCATAATTAGGTCCAGGCTTTTCGGTAAGTCTGAATGCAATCTTGGCGTACGCAGTCAAGAGATAACCGGCGTTTTTCCTGGATGCCAACTTGAACAAAGCATTCACAGAGGCATATGCAATTTGAGGATTTGGATGGATCAGGTTTCTGATCAAAATCTCTGCAACTGCTTTGAAACTTATGCCTAGGCCTGCTGCAGTGGAATTGTCTGCTGCCATAGGAACGATGGACCATGCACATGCGTCAATGACAGTAGCAAACAAGTCGAAGTGGGCGTTTTTCGGGTTCTGCAACGAGAATGCAAAATTCGTGAATGACGACTTGTAGGCGGTGTTAGAATTGTCTCCATTCAACCAGCCCACCATGCCACATTCTTGATCGAGCAATTTGAGAATAGTAGCAAAAGTCTTGCAAATGTCTTCATGGGACTGAGGGTTCTTGATGTTCTTCGAGTCAAACATCTGCTTGCCCCACTTGTGGAGCTCCAGGTTATGCGTGAAGTCGATCTTGGTCTGTTTGCGAACATCAGCGTTCTTCAAGAAATCAAGATAGCCCTTTTCAAACACTTCGTCTGTGGGGAACTGGGGCTTTTCTCCGACTTTGTAGTCCTTCAAGCAAAGCATGTAGGAACGGATCACCAATGTGAGCTTCTCTGCAGAGACATTTTCCAAGGAAGTCCCGTTGAAGCTACTCTTCAAAAGTCTCAAAATGACGTTATCCAAAACGTAATTGAAGTGGTGAAATCCCACTATACGGATTACCTCAGAAATAGCACTGATGAGGTTGACATCAAAGACAATCCACTGTTGCTTTTTCCCTGAGACCTGTGGGCCAAAGAAGAGTAAGTCGAACAAGGAGTCGAGTCTTTTCACAGTGTTGTTCAAAGTGTCAGGCAAACGGTTCATGTAAACCCAGACGAGTCTGGAGAGGCAGATCATGAGTCTTGTTTTTTCTTCCACATCAACCTTTGGCTTGAGCTTGTAGAGATTAGCTTCGAGCACTTTGAACCAGTTTTCTTGGAATAATTCCTTGGAAGAGACAGCCAAAGCTGAAGTCATTAATGTAAGAGAAGTTGCCCAGTCGTTGCCGATGGCATTGAGGCCGTTGGCGGCACTGGCAGAGTTGGAGGAGCTTCTCACGGAAGCATGGCTCCAAAGCTGAGAAGCCCTTGTGTAAATTCTTCCCACAGTCTCAACCCACAAGGGATGGTTAGCTTCTGCAGTCAAGAGAGAAGCCAATGGGAGAATGAGGTTGCTGAGGACCTCAGCGTATGCATAGAGAATGGTATGGTTTTTCGAGTTCGAGAAGAACTTGGCTAGAGACTGGATGAACTCGGCACTTTCTTCGAATTTTTCCAAGGGATAGTTGGTCAATTTGAGATAGCGCATGCCGTGGATGAGAAGATGGTAGCGGGGCTCGTCGGCCTGCTGGACATTCTGGACCTTCTCCAAGTCAGCAATAAATCTATCACTGACGCTGAGAAAGCGTTTCTCAGACATGTAACCGAGAAGCTGGGCAAAAAGGTTCCAGTTTGCCAGACGAACAAAGGACTCACTGGTGGTGACCGGGTCGGTGGTTTTGAGCTGGGTGTACACGATTTCCTCGAGTTTCCCGCCAAGGTCGTCACCCATGGTTTCGTCGGAGGTCTGTTTGACCACTTCTATAAGAACACGGCAGAGAATGTAGATGGATGCAAAGGACTTGCGCTCGGCCTGAATGGTGGTATCACGGGCCTGGGCAATCTGGTCGTCGTAGTACTGCTGCTGGCGGATGTACTCGGCAGACTCGTTGCCGGTGTTGGATCTGTCAGTACTTCGTCTGGGCAAGTTTTTGGATGTTCTGGAGTCGTTGCTTGTTTGAGGAACCACCGAGGTGGACTGGTTTCTGCGGTGTGTTAGTCTGGAGAGACTTTTTGTATGCATCAAGCTGAGACTGCGTTTGCCGTTGGGAACAGCCTTTGGAGAGCTCTGTTTGGGCAATTTGTTCATAGAAGCAGAGGAGGCCATGCGGGCAAGGTCACCCTGGACCACGGAGTAGATTTTTTCCATTTCAGAGGCAGCCATGGCAGCCACCTCGCTCTTGGATTTCCGCCAGAACATGACCGAGTCAATGACAGGCTTGGGTTTCCTCTTGGCAATGTACCCGAGCGAAGAGACGATGTTGTCGAAATTAGGGTCCACTCCCTCAGCTAGAAGCTGTAGGATGGGAGGCTCGTCGTCAAGCGGGTACTCCAAGCAGAGGTTCAATTTGCGCTCAGCATGACGGACAAACTGGGTGAACACAATGTGAAGAGTGTACTCAGCCGGGGTTTTCTGCTCTGTGGCCATGACCTTCCTCATTTGGGCAAACTCCTCGCCTCTGGTGACAGGCAAAGCGGAGGATTTCGTCAGAAGTGGCGGAGGTAGCTGGGGAGAAGGCAGGATGTGGTTCATGGAGGACTTGTGGAACTGCTGGGACGCCATCAAGGGCACACTGTCAGTTTGTTCAGCCTGTTCGTGAGGATCCAACTGCTCGGTTGGGTCAGTGTGGTCGTGGTCGTCAAGACCCTCAAAATCACTGACGGTGTCCATGTGGGCCTCGGCATTGATGTCTGGAGAGGAAGCCACCATCTTGCGTAGTGGGTGCAGCAGCATGGAAACGGCTCTGGCCTGGTTGTACTGGCTGTTGTGGAGATCCGGGTCCAGATCAAGGTCCTGGGCGTACTCGGAAAGTAGAAGAGACGTGTTGGACTGGGCATTGGCCGAGGGACCGATCATGAATGCATTGGTGTTTTCGTAGATGTCGTCTTGGGTCTGTTTGTCGTAATTGTTCAGAAAGTAGTTGTCTGCGGCTAGAGACGGAGACGGATTGTTTGTGTAGTGGGCAAGCTGAGCGGGAGAAGACATGGCGGAGTCTGGACCGAACTGAATGGGAGGTCCAAGCAGGGAGTCTAGCTCGGCTTCCCGGTCTTCCTCCAGCTCATGGAGCTCTTCGGAGAAGTGGTTGTGCATCTCCGGAGTTTCGGGCTCCCGGTCCATCTGGATCTGATTGAATTGCTCTGCGAGCTGCTTGAGCTCCTGCTGGGAGTGGCCCAGCTGCTCCAAGTTTGGGATTTCAATCATGGCAGCGGCCTATGTTTGTGAGGGTTTGGTCCGCTGTGTTTTTCCCCTTGGTGCGCCTTTGTTGTTGATTTTGATCTGTTCCCGATCTGGCAGGATGGGTGCGGAAACGGGCCGCTGCGGAGTTTACGGAGATAGCTGGGAGGTGAGACCACGGCTGGGGTCGGGGATGCCGGCTGGAGGCCTCTGCCGGCGGATCTACGGGTAGTTTTGCCACACGTGACCCAGCACGTGTGCCCAACGCACGGCAAAGCCTCCGTCCGTCAGCCTTGTGTCATGAGCATCTAAATTTTAGCGTGCAGGTAGGCCACACGGCTAGGCCTGCCGGGAATTTGGTTTTGACAGCGTAAGCTGGCAAAACAGCGTAAGCACAGCACGAATGCTGACGTAATCACAATCTCCAGGAAACCGAAGTCAATCGCCAGTTTGCCGTCATACTGGTACTAGTCAGCACAGACTGAGTAGCTGCCATATTCCGAGTACATTTGTAGATCTACAATCTACAAAACTGCAAATTTACATCCTAGAAATTTACATCCTAGAAATTTACATCCTAGAAATTTACATCCTACAAATTACATATGTACAAATGTACATATCCCAGAACTCAGAGACTGCTGAATCTGTAGAGCATCTGCCAAAGGACCACTACAATCTATCGTGTGACGGCCCAGCAATGGACACAAACTACCAAAAAACAAACAAAAAGAAAAGTAAAAACCAAACAAGCAGAAAACAAGTAATTTTTTTTTTTTTTTTTATTTTTATTTTCTTATTTCGTCTTCCTATTTCGTCTTCCAATACCCACCAACCTTCTCACTCTTATCGATTCGCGATCTCAGTTTCACCCACTAGCTCCACACTCTTCATGGCTCTGACGCTCATCAACCAGTTCATAGCAGCGTCGGCTACGGAAAACGCCGACATTTCGGCCCCGGCTCTGTCGCTAGCCGACCTCATGGCCCAGCTGAAACTCTCCCTTCTCCAGTTCATCCAGGCTCTCGGCCCGACTCTCACTTCGGATGACTCCGCCACCAGATCCCACGCCGTCCACTGCTTGAGCCAGACCCTCGAGTACCTGGTGGAAAAGGTCAAGCTCTCCAACCAGGACATCAACGTTTTGCTCCAGTTTTTGGTGGGGAAGCTTGAGGACGAAACGCTAGTGGTGCATGTCTTGAGCGGATTGGCTTCCCTAGTCCGGTTCCCACGATTCTTGCCCCACGTCAACGACAACTTCAAGACGTTGGCCCAGGCCTTGGTGTCCCAGTACAACCCAAGAAAGCACTTGGCCCGAGTCCGCTACAACGGCTTCCTCCTATTGGACCAGCTCTTCTCCTGCCACAAGCAGGCCTTGTCTTCGAACCCGGAGTACGCTAACTTATTCACAGATGCATTTATTCATGTTGCCAGCGGCGAGAAGGACCCACGAAACCTCCTTATCTCTTTCCAGCTCAACGCTTCCATCAACCATACCTTTTCTTTCAACGACAGAGCCTCCGACAAAAAGCACGACCAGCTCCTCACAGACTTGTTTGACGTTTGCTTCTGCTACTTTCCTATTTCGTTTACTCCCCCTCCAAATGACCCTTACAAGATCACCGCAGCAGAGTTGAAGTCCAAGCTCCGTGAGACCATTGCATCCCAGTCTCTTTTTGCCCAGGACACCTTCCCTTCCTTGTTTGAGAAACTCACATCCACAAACCCGGCTGTCCGGAACGACGTGCTCCAGACGCTTTTGCTCTGTATTGAAAAGTACGACGAGCCTGTCATCCAGCAGTTTGCTACTTCCATCTGGGACGCCTTGAAGTTTGAGATTCTCCACAACGATGTGCTGGTGTTCAAGCCGGAAAGCTCCGAGATTGTTCCCGAAAGCGTCGAAAGCATCGACGACTCTGACATGAACAAGAGTCTTTTCTTGACGCTTATGGCCGTTGCTGCCACTGTGGCCAAGGTTTCTTCTGATGAATTTGCTGACACTTTTGCAGAGACCATCCTCAAAGACTTGAAGCCTAATCTTACCACCCTCAAGTCTCGTGCCGTCAAGCAGTCTCTGATTCTCTTGAGTGCAGTCGGCTGCGTTTCTTTGACATTCTACAACAAATTCGTCACCTTCCTCTTCTCCTTTGAGTCCTGGGGTAAGTACATCAGAAGCGACGCTCCAGATGTGGAGGACTCCGAAACCGAGGTTGACGTGGCTTTGACCACCGAGAGACAGAGAGATCTCATAGACAACTTGGGTTTCATCATCTCTGCAGCCAAGCTTCTCGACCAGCAAAGCAAGCTTTTCGACTACAAAGACCACTTGCTCATTTTCTTTGGCCAGCTCTTGCAAACCTCCTCCAAGATCGAGAGAACCTTGAAGTGCAAGATCACCCAGCAGCTTGTCAAAATCATCACCATTAAGAATTTTTTAACCCGGACCGAGCTCCAGCTAGTGCTTGGCTGGCTCACTGACAACTTCGAGGATATCATCAACTCCAACGACGACTGGGAAAAGGACATTTTCCTCAACGAGATCATCGGTGGCCTTGTTGGTGTTATGACTGAGGGTAAGGATGACGAAATCCACGAAAGAGTGTCATGCATTAAAGAAACCGTTTTGCCGCTGCTTTTGAACCACTCAGAGGATGCTCGTGCATTGGAGGTCACCAGAAAGCTCTGTGTCAACTATGACTTTTTGGACACGCTTTCCATTCGTCTTTTGAACAAAATGTTGTACGACGAATGCGATGCCAAGAAGCTCAGCAACATCCTCAACTGCTTGATCAGCTCCTTCAACCAGACCCAGTCTGTGAAGCCTTTCCTCACCACTTCCTGGTACAAGACCTTTGTTCCACAGTTTCTTTCTGTGATTGCAAAAAAGTCCAACGACGAAGTTGTTGTGCTCGAGCTTGCAGGCCAGCTTCTTGGGCTTGTGGTCAGATACATCGACCAGCCAAAGCAGCAGGAGGTGTTTGACGATTTGTACGAAGTTTTCGTCAACGGAAAGCAAATCGAAGGCACGACATTCTCGAGCTGCTTTGAAACACCAACGCCAAGAGCAGGCTTGTTCAAGCATTTCCTTTCTAAGATCGACAAAACCGTCAAACTCCAGGACACCCAGTCGGTGCTCCACAAATGCATCAGTGTGGCCGAAAACACCATCGACGACTACATCAGAGTGACGTACCTTGAAATCTTGAGTGTTCTCATCAACAAATTCACCCCTGCCCACGATGAAGCCAACAAGAAACTTCTTGAGGAAAACATGAAGGCAGCCGAATCGGACATTGGCCACTTTGAGGTTGTTGTGTGGGCTGTTAAGGGTTTGGTTGTTCGTCTTGACAAGGTTGGCATTGAGTACTTGCAGCAGACATTGACGAAATTGTTTGCCACAACCGACGTGACGGTTTCCAGAGCCATTGCCTCGTCGTTCTTCATCATCATGAGTGACGTGGATGTGTTCAAGAACAGCGAGAACTCCAAGGGCAGAATCATCTCTGGAGTCACTAACCTCAACGTCAGGTTCCTCTACAAGCAGCAGGTGTTTGAGATTGTGTTGAAGAAGCTCTTGGAGGAGTACAAGAAGAACAACTTGGAGAAGAGAGAAATCGAGCTCAACCTCTTGGCGGTGATTATCAAGAACGTCTCCACGAGTATCTTGAAGCCACACTTGCAGGAGGTGTTCCCGTTGGTTCTTGATGGCTTGACTGCGCAAAACAGCTCTGTTTTGGAGGCATCCTTAGAGACATTTAAGGTGATTATTGTGGAGACCCCCGACTTGATCTCCGAGAACCTCGACAGTCTTGTGAGAAAGCTCCTCGATTTGGGCACTACGCAGTTGGTTGTGAACAACAAGCTTGTGAACAAGGAGAACATCCGGTTGCTCAGCATGGAGTGTCTTACAGGGTTGTTTGAGAACATGGAGCTACAGAGCATGGTGAAGTACCAAAAAATCGCCCGAGACCAGCTTTCTGTTTCGCTTGACGACAAGAAGCGGAGCGTGCGGAAGAAGGCATCTGATCTCCGCCAGATTCTCTTTGAGTTGGGTCGTTAACTGCAGGGCGTGTCTGTATTATAGATTATAGATGATGCATTAGTCAGATTCGTCTTCGGACTCGTCCGAGTCGTCGTCCAAGCCGACGGGGGCCAAGCCTGGAGTAAGACCAGGGTAAGAAAGGGTGCCGGACTTGATCTTTTCGTTGAAAGACTGTAGTTTGGCGTCCTGCTTTCTGTCTCTGGCCTTGTCGTGCTTTTCGTTGATCATTTGTAGAATCTCGTCTCTCAAGGAGTCGATTTCCTCCTGGACGTCGGTGTCCTCAGCCTCAGCGTTCCGGCGGACAGCCATGGAGTTCTTCTTTATGAGTTTCTTCAAGTACTTCTGCTCTTCTAGCAGAAGTCCGGAGGAGCCGTTTTTGTGGTTCTTAATGACGTTGTACTTGACCATTTTCTGGAAGTTCTTGTCATTCTCGAGTTTCTTTTTGATCTGCTTGTTCCTCTTGGCCCTGTCGGCCTTGTTGATCTTGGAGATTTCCTTTTTGGTGAGATGCTTCTTGTTGACCCGTTTTGAGATCACCTCAGTAGAAGAGAGGGCATCTTTGGGAGCAGCCACTATGGAGGAGTTCGGGAGGACATTCTCGAAAAGCTTATTGACGGTAGACTTTGTTCTGGCCTTGGAGGATGCAGACAGGAAGGCCATGGCGGATATAAGGGAAGATTGCAGCCTTACGGATATAGAGATGAGGAGGCACGGGTGTGAGGGAGGCCATGAGATGGCGGAGGAGCGAGGGCGCACGTGACGGGAAAGAGGAGAAGTGGGAGCCTCGGGCTTCTGGTGGCCCCCACAATTTTATCACAGGCCGGCTCCGCAGGCCGCGATGTGACATTTCCAAGAAACCCCCGGACATAGCGGAGATAAGCCGTAGAAGGACATGGAGTTAATAGCTAACAATTAGCCTACAGAGAATGTCAGCCTATTTGGTGACATCACATTGGCCCGTCCAGCATTGGGGGCTGATGTGCGCACTAAATCAGGAAAACCAGGGCCTGT
This sequence comes from Osmozyma mogii, assembly GCA_030573315.1. Lineage (NCBI taxonomy): Eukaryota > Fungi > Ascomycota > Pichiomycetes > Serinales > Metschnikowiaceae > Osmozyma > Osmozyma mogii. The sequence continues at coordinate 267,368 of JAJMDB010000002.1, forward strand.
AGCTGCGCCAGGCGGAGGAAAAACGAGAATCACATTTGCCTGTGCTCAGCGAGGGTATTTTGTGGAGAAGGCATGGGTGTGAAAGTGCATATAGCAACCGAGGCCGGCAGCACATGTGAATTCCCCCGCGTAGGACAATATAAAAAAGCGTTTCCCCAGAATTGAGGCTGCCAGCCCAAATAGGTTTTACTACTACCAACACTTATTTATTACGATATGTCTGACGTTTCAGCTGACGGATTCAACGCCTCCCCCTTCTTTAAGGAATTGTTTGACGGCTTGCAGGACGAGGCCCTCAAGAAGAAGGCTATCAGCGGAGTCAAGGCCGCCATTGTCATTACCTTGAAGAACAAGGAGGGCAAGGACCAGTCCTGGCTCTTGGACTTGAAGAACGAGGGTTCCTTGAAGAAGGTGGACTCTGTTCCAAAGGCTGACGTGCAGTTGTTGTTGAAGGATGCCGACTTTGTCAAGTTGGCCAACGGCAAGGCCAACGGCCAGAAGTTGTTCATGAACGGCAAGTTGAAGGTGAAGGGCAACATGATGAAGGCCACTGCCATTGAGTCCATCTTCAAGCAGATTGACCCAAGACCAAAGTCCAAGTTGTAAGCTGGCTGCAATGTGTATATGGAAATACTATGACTATGTGACGGTGGTGTAGCTAAAGGACAAACGAGGCAAGCTCGTCCCGGGTGGCTACCACAAACGAGCCTGCTGCGCAGATCAGCCGCACCCGGAAGCTCTCCGAGAGCCCCACAAGCTGGCTGGCTGGCTGGCCAGAAAGATCCAATGCCCACAACAGGTCAGGACCGTTGGAGAAGCACACGACTGATCCCAACGCTGTGAGTGACGTCACCGGGTGCTCTCTGCTGAAAGTGAAGGTTTCCTTCAACTGGCCGTCGGAGGTCCAGATCCGCACAGATCCGTCTTGATAGCCGGCCACCAAGGAGTCCCCTACTAGGGCCAACCCGGAAACGGCTGCCTCATGCGTCATGCGGACCCGGGTCTGGTGGTGGTTGTGCATGTGGAACTGCTGGATGGTTCCGGACTCGTAGCCCACGTAGAAGAGCCGGTTAGTGTCGAAATGGAGCTCCTGCGGCGGTAGACCCTCGGAATTGGCCGGAAGGACACAGAGGCACGTAGCCGGGTCCGAGAGGTTCTGGATGCGCCGGAACAGATGCACGGCCTGGCCCAGGCCACACTCCCAGAGGGTGACGGAGCCGTCGAGCAGCAGGGTGAGGAAGTTGCGGCCGGTCCCCACTAGGGCAAGGTCGGAAATGTGGCCCTTCTGCCCTCGGAACTCCCGGGCCGACCGGCCGGTCTCCAGAATCGACCAGATCCGGGCAGTAAAGTCACTCCCCACGGTCAAGAACACCTTGTCCAGCGGAAACACCACGATGTGCCGGATCTCCGCCAAATGTGCTCCCTCAATGTGCCCACACTGTTTCCGCTCAGCCGTGTCAAACATGAACACGTTGCCCTCAGCCGTGCCAACAAGGAAAACCGATCCGTCCAGCGTGCTGGCTATCGCAGACAAGCTCTCAGAGCCCCAGAGACTCCTCCCGTCAAGGTACCACTGCGGACCAACGCATAATCTCCCCGGTGGATCAACATAAAGTGTGTGGTTTCCACGGAGTTCCACGGAGATACCGGAGCTAGAGAGCTCCGTCTTGCCGTCCGCCACCGCCACGTCCACCGTGGTATATTCCAGGTGCTCCTCATTCTCTGTATCTCTGCTGGCTAGCCAGAACGACCCCGGCTCCTCTAGGAAACTCAGGAAGTTCGGTTCTGTGGTGATGAGTTGCATGCTGTAGTTCGCACTGGGTGCAAACCCTTGATCCACGAGCCATCCCCATATATGCTGTATATGCTGTATATGCTGTATTTGTTATATTTTCCTTTTTCCGTCATGCTACATTTACAAATCCACTATATCCACCATATTTGGAGCATTTTGCATTTTAACAAGAGTTAACCCAATTAGTAAACAGAATGGTACTTTCTACAAAACAGACTATTGTCCATACGACTGCCTCAACACCTAAGTAAACAATTGACTTATCAAGAAAACAACATAATAATGTATCTTGCAGACAGCCACTTAGTTGTACAGAGGACTTGGTATGCGAAAGTGAGTACTACTACATCAACAGTGCGCACACAACACCATGAGCCAACCGCCCGAAAACGAGCCAATGGCGCAAAATGACCCGCTCGAGATGCTCTACGACAGCAAGTTTGCCCCCGTGTCGTACCTAGATGCGTTTTTCGGGTCTATCAACGAAAACTCCCTGCTGTACTCGCCAGAGTCCCTTTCCAAGCTTCTCCAGGGCCTGCTAAATCTTTTGACCCATCTAGACTACCACACCACCCAGCTTTCCAGAGACATTTCGTCCGATTTGGACACCTTGAAGAAACTGCTGGCCCCAGTGCTGTCTGCCGATAACGAGATGTCTGGCACCTCTCGTTTGGACTACTACGTCAGTGCCCTCAAGAACACCGTGGACTCTCTCCACACAGACCTACTATCCACCCGGGAAAAGCTCCAGAAACCTCCTGCAGACGACCCAATCGACTCTTTGCTTGAGTTGAAGGCAGCCAAAATCCGGTTGCAGGATATTCTCAAGGTGCTCCAGAACGCCAAAACCTTGATTGGCGGAGACCCGCTGCTGATCACCCTCGACACGTTCCAGAATCTGCTTAATCTTCTCCAGGAGTCTCTCCGTTCTAGGCTCCGAGCAAATCCACCGGATCAGCAGGTCCGCTCAGATATTGCCGAACTCAAGGCCCTTTTGCCCTTGTTCAGACAGTTCCCCAACTTCGGACCCACATACGCCAAGTTCATCTCCAAGCTCGAAGAGTGATACAGTGCGATAAATAGTTTTTGTATTGAGTCTAATCGTCACATGATTCATCATCATTAAATGCTAATTTACACCAAAGCTCGCTTACTACCGTGTAGCTCACGCACTTTGTTGGTTCTTTATGCCTTGCTGCTCTCGGGCTCGAGCTCTCTCATCTCGTGTGCAGATCGCTGGGGCTCCACCACATCGCTGTGGTTGTTCTTCTCCAAGTCTCTTTCGGCATGCTTCTTTCTGTTTTCCTTGCTCAAGAACTCAAAGCCAGCGTAATAAATGAACGTGTTGAATGCACGCGTGGGGAAGATCTTCACTAGCCAGTAGTTGGGGATGATTCTTATGAGGGCTCCCACCGGAATAGAAATAAATCCACACAAGATCGCTGTGGCCCACATGCCCGGGGTTTGTCTTTTGATCGAGAAAGCGGCTCCTCCAACAAACATAATGAGCACCTGGATGCCACCAATCAAGAGTGTGATGGAAATGAAATACCAGTTGCGGAACAAGTGCTGGAAAAAGTTCAAGTTGGCCATCGAGCATCTAGCACGGATGTCCTTGACGTCGTCAAACTCGTCGAGCTTTCTCGTCACAAACAATTTCCAGAATTGCAACCACACAAAGGTGTTGAACGTCATCGCATCCAACTGCATGTCCTGGTGGTTGTTCAAAACCTGCCCAGGGAAGAACAATTGCTTGCCGGCAAAATGCAACACAAAAGTAACCACCAACTGTGTAATGGACTGACCAAGAATCATCTTCCACATAGATACACTGATGAGCGGCATGTGTCTGCCAGCAGGCTTTCTTCTGAGAAGACTGTCGTCTGGCTTGTCGGTGGCCAAAGCCAACGCAGCCAACGTGTCCATGATCAAGTTGACCCACAACAACTGCACGGCTGTCAACACAGAGTTACCGTTGGAAGAAGCAACTGCAGAAACAAACGTCAAAACACAGGCTGTGATGTTCACAGTGAGCTGGAACTGGATGAACTTCTTGATCGACTCAGCCACGGTTCTGCCCCACTTGATGGCCTGCACGATATCGGTGAAATCGTCAGTCATAAGAATAATGTCTGAGGCCTCACGTGCAACTTCGGTACCGTTGATACCCATGGAGAACCCAACGTCAGCCAACTTGAGTGCTGGAGCATCGTTGGTGCCGTCACCAGTGACAGCCACAACCTCACCAGCTTTCCGGAGTGTATCCACCAAGATACGCTTGTCTTCCGGTTGGGATCTACCCAAAACTCTCAAGAGCGGAGCCACTCTTGTTCTTTCTTCTTCAGACATGGCACGGAAAGCAGGTCCTTCCATGAATGCATACTCGTTGGAGGAGTCCTCGGGCGTGAGGATGTTGCAAGCTCTTGAAATAGCCTTTGCAGTAATCAAGTTGTCACCAGTGACCATCTTAACATTGACTCCGGCTAGTTTGCATTGGTTGACGGCCTCGGCAACACCTTCCTTCAACGGATCCTGGATTCCCACCAACATGTCCATGGTCAAGTTAGCGTCGATTTCCTGCGGGTGGGCATCCACGTCAATGAGTTTTTCAGGAAGAACGTGCTTGGGGTTCTTTGGGTCCTGGAGCTCTGCGGGAGGCCAGCTGGGGACGTTGAAGTCCTTGTGGGCCAAGATGATGGCTCTCAAGGCGTCGTTGGCAAATTCGTCGATTCTCGTGAGAACCTCGTCTCTGTCTGATCTCTTCAAAGCCTCTGCTGAGCCGTCGGTGGTGAGCTGAGAGGCACAGTTTCTGAACACAATCTCTGCAGCACCCTTGACGTAGAGCCTGAAGCCCTTTTCTGTTTTCATGACGGCACCCGACCATTTTCTAGAACTTTCAAATGGAATAGTGTCCACGACATCGTTTGTGCGAGAACGACGATGATATTCTAGCGAGTAGTCAGCAAACTCTTTGAACTTGTCCTTTGCCAATATGAGCAATGCAGACTCGGTTTTGCTTCCCAAGAAAGGCTCAGCGACAGCACCAAGCTCCTGCTGCTCTTTTTGCCTCTTCTCGCCCTCGTTGGTGAGAAGGTGTCTTATGAGGGACTTGCGCTTTGGCTTTTCACGAGCCCGCTGGGCCTTTTCTTCGTCGTAGTCGGGGTTTTCAAATGCAGTGGAGTTGAAGGCGATATTGTCCATGAAAAGAGCCCTCATGCGGTCCGGAAGACGGGCGACGATTTCCTCTGAGCGGTCACAGTCGTCCAAGTTGGCGGTGACGGTGTCATCGAAGGCCAAGTCGTCGTTGATGTAGCCACGGACAATTCTCATTTTGTTCTCGGTGAGGGTTCCTGTCTTATCGGAGCAGACGGTGGTGGCACCACCCATGGTTTCACAGGAACGCAAAACACGCACCAAGTTACCGTTTTGGGCCATTCTAGTGGTGGCAAAAGCCAAGGCCAAGGTGACAGCGAGGGGCAAGCCTTCAGGGACCGCCACCACGACAATGGTGATGGCCACAATGACAATGTCCAAGAACTTCTTGCCCTTGTCGGGGGAGGTGAGGTCGTTGAATTTGCCGCCGGGGGCAATGTTGACGCAGTACCGGATGAAAAGCACAATAAAGAGCACAAGAGCAGCGAGGAAACCGTACTTGGAGATACCCTCGGCCAAGTTATCTAGACGCATCTGCAACGGGGTAGTTTCAGCCTCGTGCTCCAAGGAAGACATGGTTCTGCCGTGGATGGAGTTCTTGCCAACTGCAGTGACAAGAGCGTTACCCATTCCGGCCAAGATCTTGCTTCCGGAGATCATGAAGGGGTCCTTGAGCTTGACGTGGGGGGAACCAATGTCCTCGTTGGCAAACTCCTTTTTCTCTGTGCTGGACAAGTAGTGCTGCAACGCGGTGTCGGCTGGGGCTTTCACTATAGTGTCGGACTCACCGGTCAAGGCGGACTCGTCACATTCAACCTCTCCAGACACCAAGACGGAGTCCGCAGGCACCACGTCGCCGGTGGTCAAGCTGATGAGGTCACCGACGACCAAATCGAAAATGGAAACACACTTCTGGGAACCTTCTCTGATGACAATCACCTCGCGGTCCTCCTTTTTGGAGTTGAGCCGGGCAAACTGGCGTTCCTTCTGGTAGTCGTTGGCAGCACCGACCACCACGACAATCACCACGGCCACAATAATGGCCACACCCTCGACCCAGTCCACCTTGGGCAAGGGTCTGTGTTCATCGTCGTAAACGGGTCCCTGGCCAAAAGTCTCATATAGCCCCAAAGCCAACGACACAATGGCAGCCACGGTCAACAAGATAAGCACCTTGTCCTTCATAGCCTCGTAGCAGAGGCGGAAGAAGCTCTTTGCGGACTTGGACTTGAGGTAGTTGGAGCCGTACTTTTCGACGCGTTCTTCGACAGAAGAATCGTCAATACCGGACAACACGGAAGAGCTGAGCAAGGAGGCAAAGTGGTTGGCGTCGTGGAACTGGCGGAGAGCTTTCAAGGATTTCGGGTCATGCAAGGCAGTCAAGTCGTCGACGGAAAGCAGTAGTTTTGAAGGGGCCAAAGGTCGGTCTGAGGCCACGGAGGTGATGGAGACGTCGTCCCGATCGTCATGTCGTCCTGGCACTTCCAAGGACATATTGAGAAGAAAAGGTGGCACTAAGCTGGAAAAAGAATTTTTTAGGGGACGGGGCGGCTAAAAGGCCGGCGGAATGACGTTAGGATGCGGTTTGGTGCGGCACTGATCTGAGCCAGTAGGGAAGTTGAGAGTTGCAAAGATCGCACTGATAAAGAGGCAATCAAGGCTACTGTGCACTAGGCATGGACCAAAAAAGGGGGTTTGGTTTTTCAGTGATTTTTTTGGCCTTGCAATTTTCAGAAGTGCTGCCCATATATGGCCAAGCGGAGGCAACGGCTCTGCCAAATGGGGCGAAAAAGAAAAAACCTACACAGCCTCGATTTCGCAGCCGTGCAATATAAGGAACCGTGCGGCCAAAAGGGAAATGATATGACCATCGCTTACTGTTGCCAGTTTCCTGCCAGCCTTCTTCTATTTTCTACAACTTCTACAGCTTGTCTCTACAGTCCAGCCACAGACAACAACCAGAATAGTTCACTGTTGGCTGTTGTCTGGTTGTCTGGGGGGAATCTGTCACAATGGTGGCGGTTGCGCACGGATGTTCCGCTATCTCCGCGGCAGCAGGGTTTCTCCGCCAAGGGGGACCGGGCGCAGCGGAACATTTCGGGGCCGCTTCGCTGCGTCAGAGGTGCAAATGGGTCCCGCAATGCCTAGCTTTGTTCCTTGTTCCGCGGGCTTGGGGTTCCTTTGGGCTACCAGATGCGTGGCACGTGCTGAATGCCAAGCTTTTTCCCTGCCTTGACAGCACAGCCGGGGGCGTGCCCCGAAACCTTCTTGTGAACAATGGCCTGTAATTTCCTGTCATTTGTTCGACCATTCTTTTGTCTCACTCGCCACTTGCCTCATTCTCTGTCTCACCTTGTCATTTGTGTTTTTTGGTTGTTGTTTTGCGACTGGTGTAAATGTTGCTCACCGGCTGCACCGGCCCTACAGACGTGCCCCCACAGCAGAGCAAACAAAATAATAAAATAAACCAACGAAACCGAAAAGGTAAAACAGGGGAAAGCAAGTAATACCACATCGCAAGTTCTGCTTTCCAAAATGCAACCTCTGACGTAGCTCCTCGCAGCAACCCGCCAAGGTATTGGTAACCACTACGCGCTACCCGTGCACGTGACCTCGGAGCTCAACCGTCTCCGACCACGGTTCCACAGTGGTTTCTGGTCCTCCCGCCGGACTGCACAAAGTGCCACAGTGCCTGGTCACTCCTCCCGGTGTTTCAGAAGCAGTGACCGTCCGTTATTGGGACGCCTGCTAAGCATTTGGTTACTTTTGTGCACTGAGTACGCAGTCTCCATAGTGAGTACGCAACTCAGTATTGAGTACCCAGTCTCAACTGTGAGTACGCAACTCAGTACTGAGTACCCAACTCATAGTACTACTCAGCACTCACAGGTGCACGACACCGTTATTACCCACTAAGTAATGAGCCCATAACTCGTAGGCGGTACTGAAAAGCTTTATTAAGGCCGTTCATACTCCCTTTTTATGCCTTACAGTGGCTGCTGCGGGTGTGGCGCGGCTTTCGAAATGCCTCTGCCGTATACACACCCGATGGACATCTCGTGGTTACCTGCTTACACACCCTACAACTCTTCTACAATGACTGTTGACAACACCTCCAACTACGGCTTCGGCACCAATGCTATCCACGCTGGTGCACCAGTGGACCCCACCACGGGAGCTGTCATTGAGCCAATCTCGCTCTCAACCACTTTTGCCCAGACAGAGCCATCCAAGCCCATCGGGCCTTACGACTACCTGAGATCGGGCAACCCAAACAGAGACAACTTTGAGGCTGCCATTGCCACTTTGGAGAAGGCCAAGTACGCTGTTGCCTTGGCCTCTGGCTCTGCTGTCACTTCGTTGATCCTCCAGTCTCTCCCTGTGCAGTCCCACGTGGTTTCCGGCTCCGATGTGTACGGCGGAACCCACAGGTACTTCACCAAGGTGGCCAACACCCACGGTGTGGAGACCCAGTTCGTGCAGAACTTGGCCAAGGACTTGAAGGGTGCCTTGAGAGACAACACCGAGTTGGTGTGGCTTGAGACGCCCTCCAACCCTACGTTGTCGGTTACCGACATTGCCGAGGTTGCTTCGATTGTCAAGGAGTTCAACGCTGCCAAGAACAAGTCGGTCAAGTTGGTGGTCGACAACACCTTCTTGTCCCCATACATCTCCAACCCATTGGTGCACGGAGCTGACATTGTGGTGCACTCCATCACCAAGTACATCAACGGCCACTCTGACGTTGTCGGAGGTGTTTTGGCCACCAACCTGGCTGAGTTGAACGACAAGTTCCGTTTCTTGCAGAACTCCATTGGCTCTGTGCCTTCTCCGTTCGACTCCTGGTTGGCCCACCGTGGTCTCAAGACCTTGCACTTGAGAGTGAGACAGGCAGCCACCTCTGCACAGAAGATTGCCGAGTTCTTGTCCACCCACGAGTCTGTGCCGCTTGTGAACTACCCCGGTTTGAAGACCCACGCCAACCACGCTGTGGTGCAGAAGCAGCACAGAGACGGCCTTGGAGGCGGAATGATCTCGTTCCGTATCAAGGGAGGAGCCCAGGCCGCAGCCAAGTTCACCTCGTCCACGAGATTGTTCACCTTGGCCGAGTCCTTGGGTGGCATTGAGTCGCTCATTGAGGTGCCAGCCATCATGACCCACGGAGGCATTCCTCAGGCCGACAGAGAGGCGTACGGAGTGTACGACGACTTGATCCGTGTGTCTGTGGGCATTGAGGAGACCGACGACTTGTTGGCCGACATCCAGCAGGCGTTGGAGAAGATCTAGGTTAATAGAGATAGCGGTAGGACAGATGTAGTCACGTGAGATGTAGTGTCATGTCACGTGGGCGCACCAGCCAATCAGCGGTGCACCAATAAGGCCCCCCGCCTGGGTGCCTCCCCAGAGGAGCCGCCCACGGCCTTAGCACCAACGCACCCATGCCGTCGAGCTAGCCATTCCGTCACTCCGCAAAAACCAGCAAAAATGGCACGGCTGCCCGGGGTGGGGGTAGTGCGCGCACCAGGGTGCGCCAGCCAATGGCAGGAGACTCTTTTCAATATGAGCACTCTGCATCAGTAGCGAAGTTGTGAAAAACTGCTAAACAGAGGACCAGAGGCACACAGAAAAATAAAAAAAAAAAAAAAAAAGTGAGTGATACGCCTCCGTTTGAATAGCATATTGAAGAACACACTCTGTCAGGAGAGCAGACTATAGCAACCCAGTGGAATATCACCTTATAATTCTCCAAATACATCAGTCCGCAACCTATTCAGCATGTTCAGATCCGCATCCAGAATCGCCAGTTCCAACGTGACCAAATTGTCCGTTGCCGGTGCCGGAGCCGTTGCCTCGTACGTCTTGTACAAGGACTCGGTGACTGCCCTGGCCATGACTGCCGCCGAACACGGCTTGCACCCTCCAGCATACGACTGGCCCCACAGTGGCATGTTTTCCACTTTTGACCACGCCTCCATCAGAAGAGGCTACCAGGTGTACAAGGAGGTGTGTGCTGCCTGCCACTCCTTGGACAGAATTGCATGGAGAAACTTGGTTGGTGTGTCCCACACCACCAGTGAAGCCAAGGCTTTTGCCGAGGAGGTGGAGTACGACGACGAGCCAGATGACGAGGGTAACCCTCGTAAGAGACCCGGTAAGTTGGCTGACTACTTGCCTGGTCCCTACCCTAACGAGCAGGCTGCCAGAGCCGGCAACCAGGGTGCCTTGCCCCCAGACTTGTCTCTTATCGTCAAGGCCAGACACGGTGGCTGTGACTACATCTTTTCTCTTTTGACTGGTTACCCCGAGGAGCCTCCAGCCGGTGTGCAGTTGCCTCCAGGATCCAACTACAACCCTTACTTCCCAGGTGGTGCCATTGCCATGGGTAGAGTGTTGTTTGACGACTTGGTCGAGTACGAGGACGGCACGCCTGCCACCACCTCCCAGATGGCCAAGGACGTTGTCACTTTCTTGAACTGGGCTGCTGAGCCAGAGCATGACGACAGAAAGAAGGCCGGTCTCAAGGTGCTCATTGTGGCCTCTTCTCTCTTCTTGCTCTCTGTGTTTGCCAAGAAGTTCAAGTGGCAGCCCATCAAGAACAGAAAGATCACCTTCACCCCGCCTAAGAAGTAATCTTCTTGCCGTGTGCATAAAAGTAGACCTGGTCCAGACCAGACGTACCAATGAATCATATTATATGTTTTTGTAGCGTCGAGTAGCACGTTCGAAGAACGTGCTTCGAGAACAGTAAGAATACGAAAAGCACCAAAGACGAATTTACAATATCCAATTACGTATACGTTAAGAGTACGTTCATACTAACTACGTTTGAGCGGGAAAATACCGCAGTGCGAACATCGCTTGCTTTACGTAAACAACAAATCGCCAAGCGCACCGCTGAATGGCCAGATCAGAACTGGGCCAAAAAATAAATTTGCCTGCTAAACCAAAAATTGGCTGTAAACGTAAACAAACCAGACTTAAAGGATAAACACAGTAGCTCAAAAGCCAAGTGACTAAGTGTCTTCAGGCTGTTTCACTCGGCGAACTGAGGTCATAGAAACACGCTCGCCGAAGCCACGCACTCATGTAGCAACCGATCCGCCGATGAGAACCACCACCCCAGGGCGTTTTATTCTTAAAACCTTTCTCTCAATACCAGACATTTGCAGCCGTTCCGCCGGTGCAACCGGCTTACCGCCGGCTAGGCTCCCGCTGGACACGGCAACCGTCTCGTCTTCCACAACCTTCCCAGCCTGCATACAACCATTGTTTTCGCCGAGGATGCATGGTTATTCGGCAATTCCCCCTATTTTCGCGCGCCTTGAGCCATCAATCTGGCAAGTTTTCGCCGAAAATGCGCAGGCTCCTTTGCCCACATCAACACCGTCTACTCCGCTTTTCTTTTAAATACTCTTCTTTTCCGCAGAAAAGTCTTTTTTGCTCAAAAGCACTTCCCCACCCTAGCATCTGCATACATATTCACTCGCTATGTCCATGCCCCCGGTGAACAAAACCGAAACAAACTCCACAAATAATTCCTTGGACAAGTTGCTAAGGTCGTCGCTGGACAAAAAGCCAGAGCTCAACTTCCAGGATGAAACAGCATCTACCTCCGTCGGCTCAACGGCCCTCCATACTCCCACCGTGGAGGAACACACAGCACCAACGAAAATGGTGATGATTCTTACTATTGCATCGTCCATCTCTGGCTTCATGTTTGGCTACGACACCGGGTACATTTCTGCTGCCTTGGTGCAGGTCAAAACAGACCTTTCCAATAAAATCCTTTCCAGCGGAGAGAAGGAACTCATCACATCCGCCACCTCCCTTGGTGCCTTGATCGGGGCTTTGATTGGCGGTGTGTTGGCCAACCTAATAGGCAGAAAAAGCGTGCTTCTCGGCTCCAACGTTGTTTTCATTGTGGGCACGATTCTCCAGTTGGCTGCCAAGACCGTGTGGACCATGATCTCCGGCAGATTCGTCTTGGGCATTGGTGTTGGCGTGGCTTCCTTGCTAGCTCCCCTTATGCTCTCAGAGTTGGCTCCATCCCGGTACAGAGGCCGTCTTATTGTGACAAACTGCATTTTCATCACAGGTGGCCAGCTCGTTGCATACTTCATCAACTGGGGTCTTGAGAGCGTCGACCACGGCTGGAGAGTGTCAGTTGGTCTTTGCATGGTGCCTGCTGTGCTCCAGTCGGTGTTTTTCGTCTTTCTCCCCGACACCCCTCGGTTCTACGTGATCAAGGGCAACTTCAAAAAGGCCAAGGAGGTGCTCATGAAGATCAACAGCCACTCCAACGAGGCCTACAGTGACGCCATTCTCGAGGACATGATTGCATCCAACTCTAACATCACCGGTGGACCTATCAAGCAGATTGGCAAGTCCATCAAGCTCATCCACACCAACCCAGCCAACTTCCGTGCTTTGATCTTGGCCTGTGGTTTACAGGGCATCCAGCAGTTTACTGGTTTCAACTCCTTGATGTACTTCAGTACCACCATCTTCCAGACCATTGGCTTCGACAACTCCACCGCCGTGTCCATCATTATTGCCGGCACAAACTTTGTTTTCACGCTTGTGGCCGTGTGCATCATTGACAGAGTGGGCCGTCGTCGGATCTTGCTCTTTGCCATTCCCGGCATGTGCATAGCCCTTATTGTGTGTGCCATTGCCTTCCACTACTTGAACGTCAGCTTCAAGGGCGGAGACGCGGTGGTGAAAACCAGAGGCATTTCCGGCTGGGGCATTGTAGTTATCATCGGCATGGTCGGCTACGTGGCCTCCTACGCCATCGGCATCGGCAACAGTGCATGGACGGGAGTTGAGCTCTTCTCCGACGTGAACGTCAGATCCGTGGGTGGCATGTACGCCACAGCCACCAACTGGGCCGGTTCTTTGGTCATTGCATCCACCTTCTTGACCATGTTGGAGAACATCACCCCAACGGGCACTTTTGCATTTTTTGCATGCTTATGTTTTGTTGCGTTCTTGTTTGTGCTCTTCCTTCTCCCCGAAGTTGCTGGTTTGGAGTTGGAGGAGACCACCGAGCTTTTGAAGGGCGGCTTCAACGTCAGAGAAGCCAGCAAGCTCTCTCGTGAGAGAAAGAGACTCTCCAAGTACGTGCGCCTGGACGCATGATGGTTTACGAATATACGGGAATTTTAACAAGTTGTAGTTTGTATTTTGTCATGACTTGAACGGCATGTCCCGAGTGCGCTTACGTAATCGCTTATCAGATGAGATTTTCAGGCGAGAACAACACCTTAGTTGGCCGGTTACATTTACCGTTATTATAATAAAGCTGTTTAGTGGCAATGTCAGCTACAGTGAGACAGAAAAGGCGTGTTCAGCCGATTAATCGGTTCCAGACCATGGGCCATCTCCGGGATTTTGACGTGATCAAGAAAATCGGACAGGGCACCTTTGGTGTTGTCCAGAAAGCCAAGGATAAAAAGACCCTGGAAGTGGTGGCACTCAAGCAGCTCATCAACCATTCTGCCAAGGAGGGATTCCCCATTACTGCCATGAGAGAGATCACCATTTTGAAAGCCCTTGACCACGAAAACGTGCTCAAAATCAGTGGCATGATCTACGAGGACGTCAAGCCTCCCCTGGGAGAAGATGCTGTGAGACAGAGAGGCTGCTTTTACACCATAAGTCCGTACATGAGTCTTGATCTTGTGGGGTTGCTAGAAAATCCCCAGACTCAGCTCACAGAGGCCATCATCAAGTGCATTATGCTCCAGCTTTTGAAAGGAGTCGACTACATCCACCTGCAGCACTACTTACACAGAGACATCAAGGCAGCTAACATACTTATTAACCCACATGGGGTGGTGAAGATTGCCGATTTTGGGCTTGCCAGATTGTACCACGGAAAAACGCCAAAACGGGGTCTCGGACCTGGTGGTGGTGAAAGAAACTACACTGCTTTGGTGGTGACCAGATGGTACAGAGCCCCCGAACTTCTTTTGGGCGAAAGAAAGTACACCACTGCTGTGGATATGTGGGGAGTTGGCTGTGTTTTCGGAGAGTTGTTTATGAAGAAGCCTATACTTGTTGGAGGGTCTGATCTGGCCCAGGCACAGTTGATTTTCGACTTGGTGGGTCCTCCATCTAAGGAAGCCTGGCCTGGAGCCTCTCTTCTTCCAAATAAGGCCGACATGAACATTGGGCTCACGTGCAAGAGAAGTCTTGAGTCCCGGTTTTCCCCGATGATGGGAGAGCTCGGAGTTAAGCTCATGAGCGGTCTTTTGACCTTGGATCCGGCCAAACGGCTCAATGCTGCCGACGCCATTTCCCACGACTACTTCTCCACCCAGCCGTTGCCACTTGCGCCGGAAGACATGCCTGCATTTGAGGAGAGCCACGAAATCGACCGTGAAAGGTTCAAACGCCAGAGAACAGAAAGCGTGCCGCCTCCAGAGACCAAGAAACCGAGAATGAACTACTGATTACGTAAACTTTCCTCGGAAGTCGCCGCCGGAGATGGTTTAGATAATTTGAGAACCGGTCGCTTACATGCAGGACAAAGAATGGCCGCGTGGGGCTCGAGTGATGGCCGAGCCCGAGTGATCGGCGCACCGCAGAATATAAAAAAGCCGTTGTCCCCGTATCTCAAAAATCTACAAAATGGCAGTCTCTCTAGACGACGTCTTTTCTGTGCAGGTGTTTTTTATCGTGCTACGGGAGACCATCGAGCTGGCCATCATCATCTCGGTGCTCCTAGCGTTTATCCAGAAAACGTTTCTGAGCGAGGACCCCAAACCCAACGAAGAAGACAAGAAATACGTTTCTAGTCTAAAAGTACAGATCTGGGTCGGTGGTTTGGCTGGCTTTGCCGCATGTCTCCTAGTTGGTGCCGTTATTCTATTTGTTTTCTATGCGCTTGGCAAGGATCTCTGGGCTTCGACCGAGCACTACTGGGAGGGAATCTTCTCCATTGTGGCCAGTGTGATTATCTCAGCCATGGGCATTAAGATTCTACGCGTCAACCAGCTCCAGAGAAAGTGGAAGCACAAGTTGGGGTCGGTGATCAGCAAATCGGCCGTTCCCACGAAAAACTCCCCCGGGAGATCAATGTCGGAAAAATACTCCATGTTCATTTTGCCTTTCATCACCACTCTCCGTGAGGGTCTCGAGGCTATTGTGTTTATTGGCGGAATCGGCATCAACGAAAACACCACCGTGTGGTCCATTGTGAACTCTGCCGTATTGGCCATCGTCATTGGCTCTTCCTGTGGTGTTGTGCTCTACAAATCAGGCAACACCATTTCGTTGCAGTGGTTTTTGATCATCTCCCTGTGCTTCCTCTACCTTGTTGCCGGGGGTCTTTTCTCCAAGGGAGTGTGGAACTTTGAGCTCCAGAAGTTCATTGACAAATGCGGCGGTATGGATGTCAGCGAAACCGGAGACGGCCCTGGCTCGTACGATATCATGCACAGCGTTTGGCACGTGAACTGCTGCAACGGTGAAAGACCAGAGGACGGGGTATTCTGGATGCTTGCCACTGCCATTTTTGGCTGGACTAACTCGGCAACTTACGCCAGCGTGGGCAGCTACCTAGTGTACTGGATTGTCATTGCGTTGGTGTTCAACTGCTTGCTCTACGAGGACAAGTACGGAAAGTTGCCATTGATCCCAGTGGAGTGGCAGAAGAAGCGTATCAGAAAGAGATCTTACTTTCTCATTGATAATAGCAACAACAGGCAGAGCACCGACACGGTGGACTCAAGGACTCCACTCACGGAGGAGCCGTCACAGCCTTAACGTATTTATATCTACTAGCATGGAATTCAGGTCATAACGCATTATCTATAAGTAGTCTAGTTGAACATCTCATCCACGGAGGCTCCCAAGTACACCTTCAAGGTTTTCCTTGTGGCTGGAAGAATCCGTGCTTTCACCTTGGGGTCATTGCCATCTTTACTTAGTCTGTCGTAGGCTTGGAATCTGTGGCATCCTCCGAATGCAAAGTAGTAGCTTTTCCCTTGCTCTCTTACGAGAAAAACGTCAATCGGAGGCAACTCACCAGGAGTGATATCTTCGATTTTGCACGTGGCAGAAGCCATTGGGTTTCCACCAAGTGTAGCTGCCATGGCATCGATCTTCTGGTAGTCTAGAACCGGAGGAATGGGTCTTTTGATCTGGCTGAGTGGGACGTATTCTTCTTTCAAGTTAGATGACTGGAGCGACATTTTGGATGTTTTTGACGTCTACAAGGTGCTGAAATGCCAGCTGTATTTATATAGCCGTGGTTAGAAGCTGCTTATTAGCAACTTAGAAGCCAGACCCATCTGGGTCTAATCTGCAGGACGGGTTAGTAATCTGGTGGAGTCGTGGGAGGACCAAAAGATGACCAACTAAATAATTTTTTACAGTAGTTTCACCGAAGCCATACTTCTGAAATTAGCCAAGCAATGTCGTACGATGTTCAGGGGCGTACGGCCGTTCTCGCCTAATAGATTATCGAGATAATCGGCCGACTTCGGATCTGAGCAGCGGCACGTGACCGAGCGAAATTCTGAGTGATCCGGCGAAAATTACCCTCGCATGCTGCAGGAGTGCCTTCGGTTCTGGGGATGCTGATCGTTTTGATAACTTTGTGTGATCTCCTTACAACTGCAATCAGGCCCATTTAAGCCGGACGTCGGTCCGAAGAACTGCATTTTTTATTTATTTTTTACACATTTACACATTTCACCATGTGGTGGTTGCTACCGCTTGGTTTGGTGTTGCTAATGCCTCTTCGGGTTCTAAACCAAAAGAGTCGATTCACAGCATTGTTGGTATGGCTAGCCGTTGCATTTTACGTTTTTATGCCAGAGAAGGCCCGCCAGAGTGCCCCTTTCCACCAGTATGCTCCTTCAGAAATAGCATATTTCAGCTGCAGTTCCCATCTCCGGCCAATCCAGTTCTGTGAGCCTGGATCTGAGATCTTCTCGTCCCAGGAACATTGCATGTGTACCAATGAAAACGCCATGGCCACTGTGTCTCACTGCTACTTCACAGCATACCCGCAATTAGCTAACTGTTTTGTGGAAAGGTGCAATTCCAGACAAAATACCCTGCTCACCACTCAGGATTTTGAACAGGCTCATGAGTACTACAAGAAATCGGCTAGAAAAGACCATGACCAGTCTAAGGTGGTCCAGAATCCCGTGGAGCTCAACGAATCAGCCATTTTTCGCAACAGAGACGCCTACGACCAGTTTCTAGGCAACTACAACCGGTCTATAAACTACGGCTTGTACTTGGTGGCCTACTGGGGGATTGCTTTCACGATAGTTGGCTTAATGAACTGGCTGAAGGTGTGGTTTCCTCGGTTCTGTGCCCGTTTTAAGGGCCGCAGCTCCAATTGGATCCGGAAAAACATCACTCTTAGAGCCCTCATAGGCAAACTGAAGGCCTCGGAAAAACCCTTCCTCCAGGTCCTTGACTTGCTTGTTCCCGCTCGTCTTGAAACCATCCTTCTTGGAGGCTTTGCTGTTCTAACAGTGTATCTTTCCTTTTCTCATATCAAGTATGTGGAAGGAGACCCTATTTTCCCCAGCAAACTCAGAGCATACGCTAGATACTACGCTGTCCGAACCGGCATTCTAGCCAGCTGGCTTCTCCCATTCTGTGTTGTTTTCGCTGGTCGAAACAACATTCTCCAGTGGGCAGTTCGTTGGGAATATGCTGCATTTGTCACTCTCCACCGGTGGATCTCCAGAGTCATTGTGCTTTTGATTGCAGTTCATGCCTGCGGATACACATACATGCTCTATTCGCTCAGACATGCCCGTGGTCTTCTTCTTAGACCCTATGTTTGGTGGGGCACTGGTGCAGGCATAGCTGGTCTTTTCCTAGTTATCCACAGTCTTTTGGTTCTCAGACGGAACTACTACGAGACTTTCCTTGTGCTTCATATCTTTTTGGCATTGGGATTCATTGTTGGTGCCTGGATACACGTGGACGACTTGTACTTCCTGTGGTTCTACTACTTTTCTGCCTTCCTCTGGGGATCCGATCGTCTTCTTCGTCTTCAGCGTATTTTTGCTTTTGGATTCCCAGTTGCCAAAGTCCAGCTTTTCGAAGACCAGACCCTCAAGTTCTTTGTTCCTCGTCCTGCTGGCTTTGGTGCTGAAGGCGGAGGACACTGTTTTGTGCATTTCCTCAGACCCCTTATTTTCTGGCAGTCTCACCCATTTGACTACTCTTTTACCGACAGTCATATCATTTTCTACGTGAAAGTCAAGGAGGGAGTAACAAGGGATTTGGCAAAGTGGCTAGAAGATCACCCGGATCGAAATGCTCACATCCGTGTGGCAGTGGAAGGTTCCTACGGAGATTCTACTCCTGCTAACAAATACCAGAGCTCTGTTTTCGTTGCCGGTGGTAATGGCATCCCCGGAATCTACGCCGAAGCCATTGAGGTTTCTGAGCTGCGTCCTGTTCACTCAAACCGCAAGGTCAAGCTTATTTGGATTGTCAGACATTACGATACGGTGCTTTGGTTCTACGATGAGCTCCAAGCTCTTAGCGGCAGCCAAATCGAGGTAGAAATCTACGTCACCCGTCCTTCTGAGCAGCTACTTGGTGCCATCACAGATAAACTGCCTCTACTCCACAACACATATCTGCATGACCACCATATAGACGTACAGAAGAATCCTGTGAGGACACTTAAGAACAACTTGGGGCACATCAAATTCTCCGAAGGCCGGCCTGATTTGGAGAAGATTGTTCTCAAAAATGTCGAGGAAAGCTTGGGCTCCATCTGTTTTGTTACATGCGGCCATCCACAGATGGTGGATGAGCTCAGACACCAGGTTGTGGAAGCTATCAATGAGAAGTGCCCTAGAATCGATTTCTACGAGCAGCTTCAGGTATGGGCTTAGTATTAAGGTATGGGTTATTATGTCATTTGTAGTTTTTTCGGGAACGTTGGATTTTAAGATTCATGCTTGTAAAATACATAAAAAGCTCTTAAATAAAATACAGCGGTTAGTAATCAAGTTGAGCCTTTATGGCCAAGTTGGTAAGGCACCTCACTAGTAATGAGGAGATCGTCAGTTCGAATCTGGCTGAAGGCATTATTTTTGCGAGCGCATCTCATCAGAAGTGTTCCCCACGATAAGAAGCTAAGGCATCATTTTTTCTTATCCAACGTGGAATCCTTTCTTTTTACAGCATGAGCATTGAGCTACCCCGAAATCTAGCGACGGCTGCTCCGAGTCTGAGCAGCGAGGCCAAAATCGCCCTGAGCCAAACCACTTCGGGAGACATTCTTAAGGAAGCCCACCAACTCAAACAAACAGACTTCTCAAGACCACAACAGACCATACAAGACCTCGAGGAGCTCCGACTGTTTCAGAACACGAAAAGAAGAGAATATGAGCAGCATCTAAACAAAAACAGGCTAAATTACGGCCAATGGATGAGGTACGCCAGATGGGAGATAGAGCATAATCACGATTTCAAAAGAGCTCGGTCCATCATGGAAAGAGCATTGGAGGTGAACGTCCAGCATGTGCCTTTCTGGGTCAGATACATAGAGATGGAATTGATGCACAAGAATGTGAACCATGCCCGGAATCTCCTAGACCGTGGAGTCACCACCCTTCCATACTGTGAGAAACTATGGTTTCTCTATGTTCAGACCGAAGAAAGCTTGGGCAATTTCCAGGCTGTGAGAAATACATTTGAAAGATGGCTACAGTGGAAGCCTGGAAAACCGGCATGGGAGTCGTACATTGGCTTTGAAAGACGGTACGATGAGCATGAAAACGTGAGAGAAATCTTTAAGCGGATGCTTGGCCAGTTCAACGAGTTTGCCGTTTGGCTTGAGTGGGTCAACTTTGAGAAGCTGGTGTTGCAGGAATCAGACGAGCAAACTGCCCAAATACGAGGAGTCTACGAAGCTGGAGCCGATTACTTAGCCCATAAGACATCACAGGACATTGTGCCGTACTTCCGTCTGTGGAGCTTGTGGGAAGGATCAGTTGGAGAAAATGAGCGTGGAAGAGCCATCTTGGAGCATCTCATGGGGCTTCCGCATCTTCTGAACTTGGAGAAGTCCGATCTTCTAGGGTGTTTGACAGAGTTCGAGAAACTTTACGGATCTTCATCACTGAAAGGCCAGTCTTCTTTAAAGAGAGAACTCAAGTGTGAGGCTGCACTTGCGGCTAACAAAAAGGACTACGACACGTGGTGGGAGCTCATCAAGATCCGGGAGCAAAGTGGGTCTGTGCAGCAGATCCAGAAGCTTTTTGAAGAAGCAGTGAGCACATGGCCTGAAGACAAGGAAAAGCTGACGGTGTGGCGGAGATACATTTTCTTGTGGATCAAGTATGCCCTTTGGGAGGAGTTCAAGCAGCACAGAGTCGAGCAGGCCAGAGAGGTGTGGAAGAGAGCACTAGCGGTGATGTCGAAGCAGAAGTTTACATTTGGTAAGCTTTGGATCATGGCAGCTGAGTTTGAGCTTCGGCACGGAACGCTTATGGCCGCCAGAAAGATGCTCGGAAGAGCCATTGGCACGAGTAGCCGTCCAAAGAACAAGATCTTCCGGTTTTACATCTCTGTGGAAGACAAGCTTGGCCAGTTGGACCGGGTGCGGCAGTTGTACGAGAAGTGGATCGAGGTGAGTTTGGTGTACGACCACGAGAAGCAGGAGAGCACGGCCTTGAAGGTGCTCGAGAAGTACGTTGAGTTTGAGCAGAATCTAGGGGAAACCGGCCGGTGCGAGGAGCTTTTTGAGAAGTCACTTTCGTTGGGAAGGCAGAGCAGCACGGTTCTTGCGGCGGAGGTCGGGTTCCGGCCGTGGCAGGAGCTTTTCGGGCTGTTTATCCAGTTCCTCAAGGACCAGTTTCTCTACGACCGGGCACGGAGTGTTTTCCGGGAGCAGCTTGAGCTCAGCAACAAGGACAGCATGTGGGTTGAGTTTGCGCTTTTTGAGCTGACGATTCTCAATGGTGCACAGCTTGAGCAGCTTGAAGACAGTGACGAAGTGCAGTTTGCCATTGAAGAGCCGCAGCGGGAAAACACCCGCAGAGTGTTCCAGGAGGCGTACAAGAAGTACAAAGAGCAAGGCAACGGCCCGAGTGCCATATACGTGCTTGATTCGTGGAAGGAGTACGAAAAAGCCCACGGAGACGCTGGCAAGATGGACGAGATCGAAAAGAAGAAACCGGAGCAGGTTCTTCGGAGAAAGAACGTCGAGGGCACCGAGGAGGTGTACTACGAGTACATCTTTGCTGCGGAGAAGCCGGACTTGAGCAAGTTCTTGGCGAACGCAAAGAAGTGGGCAGGAACATAAATATTGAATTAATGTAAATACTAGCCACCCCGCAAGGTCAACACAAGATGCAACGAGGCGCCGGCCTGAATGCCAGATTCACCGATGGACACTTCGTCGTTGAGCTGGGAGCCGTTGAAGATGAGTCTCTGCTGGGCGGGAGGAATGCCTTCCTTCTCCTCCATCATCTCCTTGATGCGGATCACCTTTTCCGCCGGGTCCACGTCCACCGGGATGTCTCTTCCGGTCAATGTCTTCACTTTCACTTGCATGGTTGTAGTTGAGATGATTTCGCGCATGCGGTCTAGGGCAAAACCACCATCACCACATGATCCCAACTCCCGATGTGGCTGCGGACGACCGGGTGTACGAGCCTGCTGAGGATTCGTTTCTCTTGCTAGACTGCTTTGAGGAGAATCTTGTGCTGCTAAGGAAACGGGCTGCCGGCCGGCCTCCGGTGGTGTGTGAGATTGGTGCTGGGTCTGGCGTGGTGACGGCGTTTCTCAGATTGCACGTTTTTCCGGACGGACTATTTATGGCCACCGACGTCAATCCGGCTGCCTGTGCTACCATAGCGTCGACAATGGAGAAAAACGGCGTGCTGGACGTCGATGCGTTGCAGATGAGCCTCACTGGGGGAGTCCGGAAAAACTGCATCGACGTCTTGGTGTTCAACCCGCCGTACGTGCCGGGAGAAGCCGTGCCGGAGATCCCGCAGAACGACGCAGACTGGCTTGACTTGGCCCTTGTGGGCGGAGCCGACGGCATGGTGGTCACGTGGCAGGTTCTAGACCGTCTCCACGAGATCCTAGCCCCCGGAGGCGTGGCGTACATACTATTCTGTGCCCGGAACAAGCCAGACGAGGTCAAGTCAACGATGCAGCAGCGGGGCTGGCGTGTCGAGACGGTCATTCTGCGCAAGGCCGGCTGGGAGGTGCTCTCGGTGCTACAGTTTGAGGCTGGCCAGCAGAAGAGCCAAGGTTAAGCAGAGGCATAAAAAGCAAAGGTTAAAGACAAAAGCAAAAGAGCCAAAACATAAACAAAGCATAAATGCTTTTTTGTGCTTTTGGGTTGTAGGGTTTATAGATAATACAGGCATCGCGAAACATCACCTACAACATGAGCCGGCCGACGAAATGGGCAGGCCGAAGCAGCCGCACACACACGGCTGGAAAAAGCAGACTAGATACGGTGATTACCGGGCACCTCACGCAGGAGCAGCTTGAGGCGTACCAGTGGTACTTCCGGGTGGAAGAGACCTCGGATCTCCTCAGACGGGCCGGCCGCCGAGGGAACACCTTCCAGGACTTGTTGCCCCTGAAATCCGTCCGTTCCTTCGCCAGAGACCCGTCCCCACCCCCGGAATACGACCAGAGGGGCAACCGTACCAACACGAGGGATGCCCGGATGCGGGAGTCCTTGGAAAAGGAAAGAGACGTGTTGGTGGACTTGGCTGTGTCTTCGGTCCGCCACTACGACCCTCCCGTGGACTACCGCAAGCCGGAGAAGACCTCCGAGAAGTTGTACATTCCAACCAAAGATTACCCAGACATCAACTTTGTTGGGCTTCTTTTGGGGCCCCGAGGCAACACTTTACGTCATCTCCAGGATGAGAGTGGGGCCAGGCTAGCCATAAGAGGAAAGGGCTCGGTCAAGGACGGAAAACTGGCTGCGGACGACAGAGGTGGCCTTACCGAAGAAGACTTGCACGTGGTGGTTTCTGCCGACACCAGCGAGAAAATCGACAAGGCCATCCGCATGACCAACGAGGTGATCGAAAAGGCCATTCTGGCCCCGGCAGACCAGAACGAGTTGAAGCGTGACCAGCTCCGTGAGTTGGCTGTGCTCAACGGTACTCTCAGAGAACGGAAACCGTTTATTCCGCCTGATGTCTTGGGCAAGAGACGACCCATGGGCATGGATGTCACCCAGGTGGTCTGCCGGATCTGCAACAAGGTCGGACACTTTGCCAGAGACTGCAAGCTCAAGGGTCAAAACTACAGCCAGCCAAACTACGGGCCAAACAACGGGCCAAACTACGGGCCCAGCTACGGCCAGCCGGAACTGGTGGACACATACAAACCACAGAAAAGACCAGCAGAGGAGGAGTTGCCACCGTGGAAAAGACAAAACACGGGCATTCCACCTCCACCCCAGGCAAATGCCCCACCGGCTCCACCAGCTCCATCAGCCCCACTTTCTGTGCCTCCTCCTCCATCTTCGTTGCCCCCACCTCCATCATCATTGCCCCCACCTCCACCTGCAAAAGCCCCTCCCCCACCACCAGCTCCTCCAGGATTGGCTCCTCCACCGCCTCCTCCTACAAAGCAGCCTCCTCCACCGGGTCCTCCCCCTCCACCAAAGCTGTAGCTGCTAACGGCCTGTACATAAGCAAACCGTTGCTGCACAGCGTCTACATATTGCTCCGTTTTCGCAATCACTAATCCTCATGCCCTCTATCTCCCTTATTTCTGGCCTCATCACCTTGCCGGCCAAATTGGCCCTTGTGGTGCTCCAATACTATACTGTTGGCACAAAGTTCACCAACAAGAACACCCAAAAGTCACTCAAAACTGTCCTTCATGTGGCTATTCTCCAACACACCGGCCAGAGGTTGACCATCCTGGATATCCAGCTGGCCTGGCTGCCTGTGGCTGGCATCTTGAAGAAATTGGAGCCCAATTTAGGCCATTTGCCAAACTACAACAGAATATACACAGATAAGCACCTGCACAAGGCCAACAGCATCTGGCTCACAGATAACCGTGTGGATGAGGACTCTCCGGTATTGCTCTACTTTCATGGTGGCTGCTTTGCCCTCCAGATGATCCCCGACCAGATCCAGGGCATGGCAAACTTGTATGAGGCCTACGAGCTCAGGTACGGCAAGAAGTTGTCGATTCTCTTGTTGGACTACTCCTTGACTCTGTTTGACCATACCTTCCCCACACAGCTCAACGAAATGTACGCTGTTTACGATAAGGTTGTGGCTGACGGCTACCGCAACATTGGCATTATCGGAGACTCTGCCGGTGGCAACATGGTGCTCAACACCCTCTTGTATCTCCAGAGGGAGTCTTCCTCGAGAACCGTCGTGTGGCCCAACGCAGCCATCTCCATTTCTCCATATCTCAACGTAACCCATCTGGAGTGGACCGGCAGTTTCAAGAAAAACACCACTTTTGACTGGTTCACCTACCCAATGTGTCTCTATCTCGGCTATCGCTACACAGGTGGAGATAAACTATTGGATCTGGACCCACGAGTCAATCTTGAGCTCAATTGGGACAAAATCGACTGGCAGAGCATTCCCACCATCCGTGACGGCAGACTCTTGACCAGTGTGGGAACAAAGGAGATTTTGGCCGACGAGATCTTCAGATGGGTCGACAAGACCGGCATCAAAGAACGCTACCCGGAAACCGTGCTTGTAGAAGAGGACGGGTTGCACGCTGGAATCTTCGTCTCTGAGTCCTACGACTTTGGTTCTATCGAAGACTTCCTGAAATCCTTCAACGCCGACGCCTACTTAAACTTTCTACACGATAAGTACGCCTGAGCATGCTATTTATGCTTCTATAAATTTATCCACCGCTTTCACACACGCCTGTAGCTTTGCTTTTGCAGCAGCAATCAGCTTCGTCTCTTGCACCAAGAACAGGTACAACCGAGGAATGTCGTTGTTGATCAGCAACTTCTGCACAGACCTAGCAAGCTCACTGTCTTCGCTCTTGCTCTGCTGAACAATGGCATTGACTCTCTCCTTCACCTGTGCAACCTCGGCTTGGAACGAATCCTTGTCTTTGTTATGTGCGAGCTGTGACTGGAGAGAGTTGAGCTCCTTGAACCATTTTCTCTCTGCATCTGAAAGTGGAAGCTGCCACTTCAGACGGGCATTGTCGAACTTCTCCACGATTCTTGCCTTCATCTCTTTCTGTCGACTTAGGATCTTTTCCTGACGCTCAATCAGCTTTTGGATGCGGGCCTGGTAGTCGTTGTGCTTCACTGACTCTTCGATTGTATCATTATCCTTCGAAAGCCCGTTGAACTGTTTCTGTTGCAGCTCCATCCTTTCCTGCTGCAATTTAAGTTTGAGCTGAAGTTGAACCAAAAATAACGTCAATGCAAGAACAATGCCGGACACAGTCTTAGAGTGTTCGTAGAGTGCAGAAAGTGTCTCGAATGTGTCTGCCAGGAACGACACCTTTGGTGGAACTGTCTGGATGCTTTTCAAAATGGTTTTCAATTCACCAGAAGAAGTGCCCTGGATGTCCTTTTCTTGGTCAGGCTTAGATATTTCCTCCTCCTTCGGAAGGGAAATCTTTTTGGTAGGAGTTTTGTCGAGTTGCAAAGGATGTAGTTTTCCTTCTGATGTCATGACTATTAAGTATCTGCCTGAGCCGTAGAAACGGTCACTCATAGGCGCATAATCCTGGACATCCTGGTCCATTGTCAACCTCTTGTAGTCTGCCTGGAAGCGGGTCTCCCCTCTCACAAACCGGTTCTCAAGCTGGGTAAACCAACTTCTTACATCAGCAACCACAAAGATATTCTTGTAGTTGATAACAAGCCCCTTTTGTATGGACTTAGCTCTGATAAGACCGGAGCTTACCGTGATGTCAGGAACCTTGATGGAACATTTGCCAACCACAGACAAGATGTTGAACTCAGAGCTCAAGAACTTTCCACAGTCTTTCTGCGCAGTGTAGATGCTAAGCTTGTGCTTGTACTCCTGCCTCAATTCCATTTGCTCAAGTTGGGATTCGTCTTCTGAGTCTGAATCCTGGTCAAGAGCAAAACCAAAACCCTTTGATGGTTTGACGTACTTGGGGTCAGCAACTGGCTTAGCCGGTGCCGCAGAAGGCTCCTGTGGCGGCACAAGCTTTGTTTTTATGGATCTTTCCATGATGAGTGGCTTGAACTGAGCAAGATACAGCACAGCAATGGATCCCTTCTCAGGCACAACAGCAGCAAACATAGGAGCAACTGGGTTATCACCAAAAGACACCAAGTTAGTGCCAGCAGGCAATTTAGTTATCTCAGGCTGCAATTGCACATTGAAGCCCTCCATGGGGGTATTCACAAGAACATTTGGGCCCATACCAGCCTTCTTCTGCAAAAAGCAGACAAAATCCCACTGGTCGTACAAAGGCTTAAGAAGAGGATTGTTGACAGTAGCAGCAGAAGGGAACTTTTCCTCCACAACACGGATGATAGCATCGGTTTCTTGGAGCAAATTGTCAATTTGTTTCTTTGTTGTAGCGATTGAGAGACCTGGAGTGACCACTGGGTAAATAGGGTGGACAGCACCAGATTCCAAGCAGATGTACAAAGTAAGAGATCCAGCCAAGTTTGAACTAGATCCAAACACCATAGATGTGGGAGCAGAACTGACCTCAAGTTGAACAGAGGTCAAAGGCATGGTTCTGGAGTACATGACATCGTAGATAAGCAAACGACCGTTTTTCAAAAGAACAACAAGAACAGTATTGGACGCACTAGCAGGGTGCCACTGGGCAGAAACAATGTCCAGGTCGAAATCACCCAAACTGAACGCAAGACCTGGTTTTGATAGCGTGTAATCTAGAACACCTTCCTTAGTGTCGATTATGTTGATTCTGGCCTTTCCGACCAACGCAGCAAGTGACTCCGACTGGTTCAAGAGGATCAGCTCAATGTCAAACTTGAGCAACTCTTGCTGGCTTCGAACGATGGATTTGGGATACAATGCCGAAATGAAGATCTCCTGGACGGTACTTCTGGTGGATGCAATGATGGTAGAATCGTCCTTCACAGCCAATCTTCTCGGCTGCTGCTGAAGCGGCAAGGCGAACCCATTCGCTGCTGATATGGCATCCTCAAAAGACATGGCCAGCTGATGAGCGCTTGGATTCAACAAACCAACTATAGATTTTGTTTTATATGCAGGATGCGTGTTGATGGGTGGTTCTGATGGTGGTGGAAATGGGATTAAATTTGGGAACTAAGAAATAATTATATAATGTATATGTGATTATCTTATTTTGGCTAATCGAGGCTTTTCTCAAAAGTACGATGATTCGGTGGTAAAGTTTGGTAACTCAAGATAGGCACTAGCACTTAGTTGTGGTAATATGTATACTTGCCGAGTACTCCGATCTCATACCGATACACTTAAATTCTTATGAAGGCTAAATTAGATGATCTACATCTGATAACTTTAGTGTTTATTGAAGTATTTCGATACATGTATTGGTGGGTGCACGTGACTGGGTGCCCTCAAAGGCCACCGCTGTATCTACACTCTTTTACAAGCTATTGTATTCTATCTATGGGAACAGCTAACTACACGCGAGACACCGGTGGTGGAGGCAGACTGTCCTAGTGCTACGGGAAACCTGAACTGTTTGGGTGGCGATACCCCTGGTCTCTGTTTGGGCAAGAATGGCCCCACTTGTGGTTCGGTAGTTTGGCCTTTTGTAGTCTGCCAAGTCCGGCTCTTCTTGGTATCGCTTCCCATCAATGGGGCAGTGATTTCTTCTTCGTTTGTGGTTTCCTTGTCACTTCTTCTAAAAAGTGATCTGAACCACTCTCTCTTTCGACCACAGCTAGATTGGGAACATGGAGACAGCGGGAATGTCACAATGCTGCGCTTTTTGAAAAGCCTTCTATGGCTCTTTTGTTTACACTCTTTGAACTCATCATCCATTTTTACAAAGAATGTGTTTGCAGCAAAAAGTATTTATGGTCCAATTTCGCAGCCATTAAACACAAACGCGCTCAACATGTACAACAATAGACAAGACTTTCAATGTATATTGCTAAAAGTAAATTATTTAAAACGCCTACGCTTCTTTTCATTCATCATCTGTGCCATCTTGCTCATCATATCTAGGGTATCTTTTTGGTATTTTTCTCGGCACCCAATCTCTGCTTCCAAGGCTCCCTCAAGATACTTTTGAGCTTTGATCAAATCTCGGATCCCGTTCAATAGATACGCAGCAAGATAGTTCCAAAGTGCCCTGTCTCTGGACTTAAATGTGTCAATTCTGGAAAACTCAAATAAATGCTGCTGGAACTGATCATGCGACTCTTTCTCTAGTAAACACGATATTGCTTGGAAACCGTCTCCAAGAAAGGCTTTGATATTTTCCGCTAGAAACTGATTTGACCAGCTGAGATCCTCAAACTCCTTCTTTATGATTTCCACTTCTGGTTGCTTCTTTATAACGTGAAGATGCTCATTTCCCATTTCTCTAAGCTCACCTAAATGAGCAAGAAGACCCTCGATTTCAGTATGCAAAGTCTCCTGCTGTGTTATGTTTGAAGCCCTAGACGCTTTGAGCTCTTCCTTTGCTGACTCAAGCGCTTTACGAGTAATTAGTAGGTTCTCTGTGATGTTTCTGTTAGCTTCCCGTAACACTTTGATTTCCTCGTCAAGCTTCTCGTTTTTAGTGGCATCGAGCACTCGAGTCTTCTGCAAGGTCTCTAGATTCTCCGTAACCTCTATTAGTTTTTCTTTGATGGCTTCAAGTGCTTCACTTGACTGCTGGTACTTTGTTTGTGCAATTCTGGTGTCATCCTTCAGAGCATAGAGCTCTTTAAGCTGCGCTTTGCTTATTTCGGATAATTTGTTTCTTTCTTCCTCAAGAGTTTTGATCTTGTCCTTCAATTCGTGAATTGTGGACTTGTGATCAGATATGTGATCCTTTAGGGTGACAATATTTTCTTCAAGAGCTGCGGCTCTCAAATCGTTTGCTTTCAGAGACTCTATTTCTTGGACCTTTATGCTGTTTTCTTTCCTAGCTGTAATTTCTCTTTCTTTGAGAGTGGTGTTCTCACTTTTCAATTTCTGTCTTTCCTGTTCCAAAATATGGAAGCTATTTTTCAACTCGGAAGCCCGAGTCTTCTCTATGCTCAAGCTTTCATCAATATTAATCTTCTCTTGGTGAAGTAGCTGGCACTTCTCTTTCAACTCAGTAGTAACTAGTTTCTCGTTCATCAACTCGTGTTCAAGCTTTTCTTTGAGTTCGTCAGATTCTGGTATCTTCGGCTCTGTCTTCTGACTCCTCAAGGTATCAACCTCAAGTTTGGATTTGTTCAACTTCTCCATCAAAGTGCCCATTTCTTTATCTCTGGACATGAGCACTTCGTCTTGTTCCTTTAGAGCTCCTGTTTTGTCATCAAGCTCCAAGTGAGCTTTCTTTTCCCGGGTTTTCGACTCCTCAAGCTCGCTTTTGAAGAACTGAATCTCCTCAGAATTGTCAGTCAAGATACACTTAAAAGCAAGCAACAAGTCCTCAGAGGAGCTCGGTGGCTCCATATCAACATGGGCTTTTAGAATACAGTAATATTGTTTCTCAATAGCAGAAAGCTCACAAGCATCTTCTTTGGGAAGTTGCTGCTCTTCAGGGGACTCCTTTTTAGAAAACTCTTCAGGTTGATCCAGATCATTATCGTTGTATTCCTCGTAGTCAAACTCCTCCAGGTAGTTTTCTTTATCAGTTTCCAAGGGACTCTCATCCTTGATGGTCTCAGTATCATCATCAACTGAGAACTTATCCTCAGGAACCACTACTTGGTCGAATATCCCAGTGAGAGAACTTTTGACCTCTGCTCTGACTTCTTTTCCGGCTTCTTGCTCATCCGAGTAATCCAGTGATATGTCGGTGTCTTCTTTTTTGTCGGCGTGATCAGCAAAATGAACACTCTTATTTCTGGGTATCCGGAATGTCAGCGTCGGAGACAACGGCGAGCCAAAGGCAAAAGATTTGCTCTTCTTTAGACTGTTATTTTCAAAAGGATTGAATGACTGCTCCAGACAGCCCTTAAAGTTTTCTTCCGTTTTGGGCCGCTTCGCCTTGAAGTTAGTCTTGTCTTTGGATTTGCTTGGTTTTCTTGACATAGACCCCTCTACACTGTGCCGTGGGACTTGTTTAATTTCAAGATCGTCGACCAGCTCAAATGGCGGTCTGTTGTTTGATTTGTGATTACTGTTTTTACAGGTTATCCTGATATCCTCCATTGACCGTTTCCGAGATCCGTCCTCCACTACCGTTTCCTCGGATCTGCGGATCGTATCAGAATATTCAAACGGCGGCGCGTCGAAATTGGGCTCCCACTCCTCTCCATTATCAGATTTTGAAGACGAGGGCTTCTTTGGTTTGAAGATTTTTTTAAACATGTTTCAAGTCCACTCTGGTGGAAGAAAGTTGGCGCGACTTTTTGCAACCGGTTGCAATACCGTTAGCCCATTATAGATGATGCGTCTACAAACAAAATCAAACTGACATTTTAAATCATATTCAATTGTGGTGCTTACTGCTGACCCTGAGCAGCCTTGGCCTTCTTGACCTCCTCCTGCTCCTTGGCAGCAGCCTTCAATCTGGATGGGTTCTTCTCAATCAAGGCAGCCCATTCGTACAAGTGTGGGTACTTGTCCTTAGAAAGCTTCTGGCCAATACGCTTCTCTGGCTCACCCTCAAAGAAGAAACTCTCAAACAATGGGTACTCCATGATGATGTCAGCAGCAGTCAATTTGTCACCAACAAGGTATCCACCGCCCTTCTCAGCCAACAGGTTCTCCAACATGTCAAGACTCTTCCACACCTGTCTGGTGAAGTACATGTTGTTGACCTTAGTGAGAGTATCCTCAACCTGCTCCTTGTTCTCTGGGTCCAGCTGCAAGTAGAAGTACTTGATCAAGTGAGGGGTGAGGAAAGCCTGCAAAGAAGCCTCAGCAAAGTGGAGGTAGTAGTTGACCAGGATCTGGTCTTCGAAGGACTCAGGCTTGAGTTTTCCAGACTTGTCGTAGTTTTCAAGAAGGAATTGGGCAATGTTTCCACTCTCACCAATGGTGACTGGCTTGTCAGAGCCAGCTCTGAACACCTGGAGAACTGGAGCTGTGCCCATAGGGGAAACCTTCTGGAGTTCCTCAGGAGAGAACAATGGAGCTCTCAAGTGGCATTTGAACTCGTAGTCCACGCCCAACTCTTCCAAGAGCCATACAATTCTCAGGGCACGAGAGGCGTTCAAGCTGGTTGTTAGCAGGAATTGGTCAATTGATATTCCGTATACATACTAGTGTAAAACAATACGGTCAGACATTATTGTGGTAACCAAACTGGTCCGGGGTGCAATATATAACGTTCTGGGGATTTACCGAGGTGCATATTCTCGGAGCAAGCATACAGCCCCATATGAACTTCGCATAGTGGTCTTTCCAAATCAGCACGGTTATAAGAATGCCATGGCTGTAGGGGTTACCAACGGAATCTACGGACGGTTCTGGGTCCCCTAATTATGAGAATTTCTTGAAAAATTGACTTTTTCTTGAGTAAGAGTCTTAGGGCCCCCACGGGATTGCTTACTCATTCTCCGAAACATTAAATGAGTTATCTCCGAGGCAGATCGGACCTCGGAAAGTACTAGAAGCCGATGGGTCATTGTGAGGAGGCCGAATACAGGAAGATTTGCAGCGAATTTTTAGGATTACCAGTTTTTTCGGTTACCCTGGAGAATTTATCAGCCCCAATTTCTCAATTGCTGCATCTACGGAACCGTGTGCTGTCACCACTATAGTGCCAAAAATCACTCGTATCGGCAGCCGTTTCGCACCGATTTGGGCGGAACAGTTGGCGTGGTCCCTGTGTGCAGTCCGGGTGGTTAGCTGCAGTAAATCTATACTAGCTTTCAACAGGTATACGCCATGGGAAAGCAGTACATATCAACAGCCTCGGCATCAGACGCACACCAGCTGGACATTCTGGCGGTTGCAATCACTGACAAATACACAGTCACCGTTTCCAGCGATGGATACGCAGCTTTCTGGGACAACAAGCAGGACGACGTCCACGATCCAAAAGAACATGTCACCAAAAAGCTAATCAGCACCACAGGCATCCACCACATTGCCGTTTACGAAAACAGCTTGCCTGGGCTGACCACTAAACTAGTAATTCTTGCATTTGCGTGCTTCGACAGCTCCATACAGCTCTACACATACACCAACGACGACATCGACACGTTTGCCCTTCTTGATACAGGAAAGACCTTCAACAAGGGCTTCTGGGCACCAGGATTCTTTAAATGCCCGCAGTCAAAGTATGACCAGTTCATAGCAACAAAGGTCGACGGAGACGCATCGGTGTTTGCATTGAATATCGCTGAGAACGAAGAAACGAAAGCCTTGGATGTGCAGGTGACAAGAAAGTTGGGTGACTTGACTGCCTCTGTGAACTCCACTGCATTCCCCAACTCCTTGGGTGTCTCTCCAACCGAAGACCCCTTGGTTGCTGTGGGCTACACCTCCGGAGACGTGGTTGTGTACACTTTGATTGGCTTGAAGGCCTTGTACACGTTCCACTCGACAGATCTCCAGGGCTCCAGCAAGGCCGGCTCCAACTCTGTGCCTAGAGTGTTGCGGTTTTCACCCGGTGGCACATTGATAGCCGTGGCACGTGATAACCAGTCTGCCGGGTCCATCACCTTGTACGACGTGAAGTACGGTGAAAACGTCGGTTCTTTGACCGCCTCCACGCACTCTGCCAAGACCACCATTGGCGGATTTGCCCACGAAGGGTGGATCATGGGTCTAGATTTCAACGAGGACGGCTCTCTCTTGGCCAGCTGTGGCTTTGACAAGTGTGCTCGTGTGTGGAACATTGAGTCGAGAGAACGTGAAGCTACAATCCAGGTGAATGCCTCGGACTTGGAGAGCACAGAAGGCATTGAGGAGGTCGACACCAGCGTGTGCAGTGGCGTTGCCTTTATCAAGCGTGGTGTACGGGCCGGAGCTGGAGGTGACTCCAACGAGGGGCTCTGCATCACCAGTTTTGACAGAGGCGTCAGATGGTACCGTGAGGCCGGTGGTATATAATTTGCATCGTAATGTATCATAGATAGACCGTGGAGCGCGTCTGCCGCGTCACGTGCGCGCCATATAACCTGCTTCTGTTTACATCAAGAAACACCAGATGTCCATTGTTGCCCAGAAGCTCCAGGATCTCTACGAAAGGGGATCTGAAAGCAGCGATGCTCTAGAGGAGCTATGCCAGCTAGCCAGTCTGCGTGGGCTCAGCGAGCCAGAGTTCAACATGGTGCTTGATGTCATTTTTGACCACAACTCCAGATCCTCATTCCGCCACACGCTCATCTCCAAGTGTTTGGTTCCACAGGCCCACTATGTGTTGTCTCCGGATGTCATATACAGAATAATCGGGTCCATTGGGATCCCCCAGGTGTACTTCAGAAACGAAAGACAGCTCAGACTGAAACGGTTGCCTCCGGCTTCTCAGCAGCTTCTTCTACTATGGCTCATCAGCAGCCTCCACCTTTTCGGAAATGACGTTTTTGCTATCCTTGGACGTCTTTTGCCTACCTTATTTGGCCTTTTGTCGTTTGAGTATGTTCGTGGACACATCACCACTTTGATTGTGGTGGCACTTTCTCAGTTCAGACTAGGCAAAAGGTTTGCCTCTGGGTCGTTTATGCCCAGAGTGAAAAAATGGCACGTTTCCTTGGTTTCTGACCTAGCCGTTAAGTTCCCTTTTGACTCCTCCTTGAGGTTTTTGTTGTCTTACATGAGCTCTCTCCAGCCAGACAGACCAGCCAAGGCTGATGCCGTCAGCTCTTCAAAGAGCTCTCCATTGGTGTACCCGGACCAAAATATTACCCAATTGGGCTCCTCTTTTCCTCGTCACGACTCCCAGCATATCAAGGATGCCATCCAGACTCTCTTTGACTCCTTTGGTAATTCTGCAGCCAAAAGAAGAAAAGTTGCCCCTGCTTCCCTGCAAAGCTTGGATATACTTGAGCTTTCTCCTGGCGTGGAACTGTTTCCTATTACTTCTGTGGAGTCCTTGACTACCTTGGTCAACGAATTCGACCGAATCTCCTTCTCCAATCCAGGCAGTCTTTTCACTGTCACATCGGCCAACGATAGACTACGCCGTGTGTTTGTGTCTTTGAAGCTACTTTCGAGTTCTGACTCTGATCCAATCACCAAGAAGTTCCTTCAAGCCACTATCCACCGTCCGTTGTCCACAGCAGCCTCATCCATCACAATGCCGCATTTCTTGAAGTTCAGTCCTTTGGGAAGATTGAAGAGACTCCAAAAACCTGTTTCTCTGGCTGTCACGGATGGAAAGATTGCATTGGCATCCAAAATCGATCTTCTCCACTTGATCGACGTCAATCCACACTGTATCAATACTATTTGGGATACCCTCCAGAAAGAAGGGCCAAGTGCATCGGCTCAAGACCTCCACCATTTCCTTAATACTATAGGCTGTGTCCTTTTACGTGCCTACGAATTGAAAGCAAAATACCACCACTCACTGGGCTTTTTTCCCGTCATGGAGTCCCTAGTACCAAAAATCTTTCAGTACTACCTGGAACAATGGCCTGAGCTAGGTCTTTCTGTCAAACTACAGCTTCTCTCTTTCCTTAGACTAATGAGGAGAATCAGCCCCGCCGACATAGCGCAGTCCGATCAGATAGGCTGGCTCTTCCCAAAGCCTTCGCTTTTGTACCAGATGGTGGTATCCCCGCACCCGGTGATTGCTTCAGAAGCATACGGATACCTTGCATTCCTTAAGACCATCAAGTTGAAAGACGACCAGCATAAAGAACTCTTGACGTTGAGAAACAACTACGTCATGGACTCCATCAACTTTGTCTGGCGAGACATGGCTTTCAAGTACGAGGAAAACTCGTACAACAAGGGCATGTACCTCGATAACGAGTTTGTGAAGACGTTAGCAGGCCTAGACTTCTTTACTTACTCCGAGCTCATGGAGTTTAAGACTGTGGGCAGCTTGTCGCATGGACCTGCTTTTGCGTACCTTTGTGCACAGATCTTGTGGAAGCTCGAAGACCAGCACGAAGAAGTCACCAAACGTCATCCGGGACCTTTTTCGGAAGAATCAATCTCTCGCATCCAGCAAGATCTGCACACACAGTGGCTCCCTATGTCGTACTTTGAGGTCAAGGTGTCCATACTCAATGAGTTGGATGCCATGGGCTTCACTGGGCTCTGCGACTTCCTCTTCTCGTCATTGAGGCCTCTTCATGGACATCGTCTCCGGGGTTCTTCTGGGAACTAGGAGGACCATGTATCAAAATACTGCATGTAACGTTTATAGAAACTCACGCGGTTGGATTTTCCACTCACAACCTGTTTGGATGCAAACTGTGTGGTGAGATTAAAAATGCAACCATGGACTAAAAGAAATCCTCTTGTACATATTCTAAGGCGACATTCTTCCTCTGCAGACAACAGGTGGCCCCAGCTCAAACTCAATGAGATAGACAAGAAATGGGCCAAATTGTGGAGGCAGAACTCCGAAGATGGCTCTATACACCCAACTAAACACAAGTCTTCAGGAGATGCTGTTCCTTTTTACTGTCTTACAATGTTTCCTTATCCCTCAGGAACACTCCATATGGGTCATCAGAGAGTCTACACTGTCAGTGATACCATAGCCAGATTCAAAAGGCTACAAGGCTATAATGTGGTAAACCCGATGGGATGGGATGCCTTTGGGCTTCCAGCAGAAAATGCTGCTGTTGAGAAAAGTGTCAGCCCGGCCTGGTGGACAGAAACAAACATAGCCAAGATGAAGGAGCAGATGCACCAGATGCTAGCGGATTTCGACTGGGACAGAGAGATCAACACATCTTCCCCAGATTACTACAAATGGACCCAGAAAATCTTCACTTTGCTCTTTGAAAACGGTCTTGCTTACAGAAAAGCAGCTGAAATCAACTGGGATCCTGTGGATCAGACGGTTTTAGCCAATGAGCAGGTGGATTCTGAAGGTAAGTCCTGGAGATCTGGAGCTTTGGTTGAAAAGAGATTCCTTGAGCAGTGGTTTATCGGAATCACCAAGTATGCAGAGGCTCTCAACGACGATTTGAGCATATTGAACCAGTGGCCAGAAAAGGTTAAGGCCATGCAGCGTCACTGGATTGGCAAGAGTGCTGGGGCTGAAATCGCATTTACCACCACTGACAACAAGCAAATAAAGGTGTTTACTTCCCGTCCAGAAACGCTTTTTAGTGTTCAGTTTGTTGCCTTGGCCTTGGACCATGAACTTGTGACCGAAGCAGCCAAGCATGACTCCAACCTCCAGCAATTTATTCAAAAGTGTTCTCAAACTGAGGATAACCAGTCAAAGGACGGTTATCTTGTCCCTTTCAAGGTTTCCATTCCAATTGATGTAAACGGCAAAAAAGCACTGAACTTCGATGTTCCTGTTTATGCCGCTCCATATGTGTTGGGTTCTTACGGACACGGAGCAGTGATGGGATGTCCAGCTCACGACGAACGTGATTTTGACTTCTGGGGTCTTCATAATCCGGGTGTTCCTACACGACCCACCGTGGGTCCAACTAAACAAGCTGAGAAGTTTGACTTTGAGAAGTCTTGTTTTGGAGACAAGAAAGGAAAGTTGTACTCTAGCAAAACCTTGAAGCACGGAGTTGCTGACTTGGGCGTCTTTGAAGGACAATCTACCCACTCAGCAGCAAGCAAAGTCATTGATTTTTTGTCGGAAACAGAAACTGGTGCCAAGTCCACTCAGTTGAAAATCAGAGACTGGCTCATTTCCAGACAAAGATACTGGGGTGCTCCAATTCCCATCATTCACTGTGACTCCTGTGGCCCAGTGGCCGTTCCAGATAAGGACTTGCCAGTGGTGCTTCCAGAAGTCAATGGGGAAACCTTTGGAAAGGGAAACCCATTGGCCAAGATCGATCTGTTTGTCAACACAACATGTCCATCTTGTGGGGGACCAGCTGAGCGTGAAACCGACACCATGGACACGTTCATTGACTCTT
Organism: Osmozyma mogii; assembly: GCA_030573315.1. Classification (NCBI taxonomy): domain Eukaryota; kingdom Fungi; phylum Ascomycota; class Pichiomycetes; order Serinales; family Metschnikowiaceae; genus Osmozyma; species Osmozyma mogii. Next base: position 304,417 of record JAJMDB010000002.1, read on the forward strand.
CGTGGTACTTTTTCAGATATCTTGATGCCAAAAACCCAGATAAGATGTTCGATCACGACCGTGCTTCCAAGTACATGCCAATGGATCTCTACATTGGTGGTGTTGAGCATGCTATTCTCCACTTGCTCTACTCGAGATTCATTTCCAAATTCTTGGGTGACTTAGGTTTGTGGAGCGGGCCCCAATTCCACAACGAGCCCATCCAGAAACTTATCACCCAGGGAATGGTGCAAGGCATGACATACAAGGACCCAGAAACTGGAAGGTTTCTCAAACCAGAGGAGGTTGATCTTTCGGATGCATCCAATCCAGTCATCAAAAATACGGGTTTGAAGCCTTCTGTCAGCTATGAAAAGATGTCCAAATCGAAATTCAATGGCTGTGACCCAGCAGAAAGTATCTCTAAGTACGGTGCCGATGCTGTGAGAGCTTACATAATCTTTTCGGCACCTATCCCCGATGAAGTGCAATGGAACGAAGCTCAGATTCAGGGAACCGAAAGATGGCTCAAAAGAGTTCTTAACATGAAAGACGATATCTTGAGCTACCAGCTCAAGGAAAACTCTGCAACATCTGAATACGACAATGTGGAACTTGGCGGAGTCCACCAAAAACTTGCATTATCACAGGCTGACGTGGCTCTCTACAATGAGATCCGTAAGTTCATCGGCAGAATCCGCCAATCTGTCGACAACGAAAACTCCTTCAACACGATCATCTCAGACTACATGAAGATGACCAATGCCATTCAAGACTGTGTGAAGTCTGCCACTGTGCATCCCGACGTGCTACTTGACTCCTACAAGAAGCTTTTGATTGTTATGTCTCCCGTGACACCATCTGTTTCTGAAGAATGCTGGGAAGGACTTCAAACATCAGACAAGCCATGGGCATCTGTGTTTGAGGAAAAATTCCCAGATTCTAAACCTATAGAGTCCAACACAGCCGTGCACAAAGTCCACATCAACGGCAAGGCTAGTCTTGAAGTTGAAGCAGACAAAGCATTGATGTCCCAAAGTCAAGAGGAAATCTTGCAGTTCCTCATGGACAACACTTCAGTGAAGGATCTCATTGGAGCCGCAAAGATCAACCGAGTCATTCTCAACCAGAAGAAGAAGCTTGTCATTATCCAAACTTGTAAATAGAAAATTTTCGTATATACATTCTAGAAGTAATGTGCTATGTACAGAGATTAAAGACGCCGGTCCACGAGGTACCGTTTGTAGTCCTTTTTTCTAAGCTTTCCAGCATAGTTGATTTGTGCACGGGAGGCAATGCCTCTGAGAGTTTGCGTAATTTTCGTAAATGACAAGGTTGCTGCTTTGTCGTAGAGGTCTCTGAAGTGAGCCCAGGTCCATTTGAACTGGTACTCAGTGCTGACGATAATAGCCAAAGCATCATCATACATCCCCATTGTTGTGAGAGCATTGACCATGGCAATGGCAAATTCGAAATCCTGCTTGTCCTTTTCCTTTCTCAGCATGTTTTTGAAGAGATCGGACTTCCGGAAAGAGCCTCTCTCGGTCCATATTTGCTGGGCAAACTTGTAGTTTCTATGTTCACCAGCAGCCTTCAAGGCATAGATGTAAGAAAGAGAGTTTCTTGGTTTCCGTACAGCAGCTCCATTGCCAGCCATGACTTCTGAAAGAAGAGGAGATTTGGTTGGCAATTTTTTCTCCTGTTTCTCTTCAACTTCCTCGAGCTCTGAGGCCTCGGTGCTTTCGTCTACTCCATCCAGCACATACCTGGTCTGAGGAATGCCTGTCTTGTCAAGGAAAGTAAACTCGTTAAAACGATCGATGAAATCCTCAAGAGTACCAACGGTGGCAGCAACGTTGAGGTAGTTGTTGATACTTTCGATCACAAGAAAGCTAGGATTCACCATGACAGAGTGGGCCATCATAGCACTGGACTCAGCCATAATCTCGTTAGCCTCTCTAAGCTCCGGAAGCGGAAGGAAGGGCAACATCTGGCGAGGATTGGACAATTTGGGATGCAAGTTGGTCTTGGCAAGAAGGTTGTTTCTGAACTTGCGGCCAGCCTCGTTCAAAGTGATTGAAGGCAAATGCTGGTGGTTTGTAGATGCAGTTGCGTAGGCCTTCATCAAGAAAGCAAACGACTTGGACAGAAGAGACTGGCTGAGGTTGAGCTGCTGGTACACGGCTCTGGCCATAGCAAGGTCTCCGTCTTTGGCACACAAGTAGATCATGAACTCTGCGGTTTCGACAGTAGGATTCCAGCCCTTTTCGTAAATCTCAAACATAAAGTGCCATGCTTTCACCTTGAGATGTTCCCTGGTGGAGCATCCACGGGCCAAGCACTGGAGAATGGCCTGGTTGAGTGGGATGTTCCCCTGGAGCATCTCGTCGTACAAATCTAAGGCCTTTTCCACATTGTCGTTGATCACATGGCTGACTATCATGTGCTGGTACTGCTTTGTGGAAGGCTGAGTTTTGGCAGACTCGAACTTCATGTAGTCAAAGAGCTCAGTGGCTGTTTTGTGGTCTTTGGCCTTGTAGACACAGGTAGAAAGCACGTTAGAGTATGTTGTTTTCGACGGCGTCAACTTCATCAGCTGCATTTCTGCCAAAACCTCGTTCATTTTCTGCACATTCAGGTTCTTTCCGTATGCTTGGACCAAGAGCTCGTACGTGATACGGGGCATCTTGTGGCCCTTGGAAAGTTCCTTGATTTGGTCAGCACATTTCTGGATTTCCGTCATCTTGTCACCATCAACAGTAGACCCGTAGAGGAGACTCCGCATGTAGGTATTGAGGATTTTCGGAGACATGGCAATGCCAGCCTCAGCCATAAGAGCCGAGAACTTCGGGAAGACGTTCTGGAAGTCAGAAACTGGGATAGAATAAGCCAAAAGACGCACATCTTTGGGTGAAATGTCCTTGAATCCCCCCTCTAGCTGCAACTGATCTAAAACAAGTGACCAGTTCTGGTGGTCTTTGTTGACCAAGTACTTGACCGCTAGTCCTAGTCTGTCGGTAATGGACTCAGGCACAGCCACAGCAGGAGCAGCAAGGATCTGCTGAGAAGGATCGAAATTCTCGTCGTTCTGGAGCTCCTGTGGTTCTTCTGGTTCTTCTTCTTCCACCACTTCTAGTTTCCTCGTCTGTTGTGGCTCACTGGATGGTTCTCGGAGAATTCTGGCGGTGGAGTCCCGGAGTTCCCGGAACTTGCCAAGTTTGTTCATGTACTCAAGCCGTTCAATTCTTTCTGCCGGCAGCGGAGCTTGTAGCTCCACGGACTCTTCCTTTCTTGGAGCAGGTTTGGGTTTCGGTTTGCTCTTCTTTTTGAGCTTGTTCCGCTTCTCGGTGCTCATCACAAACACATTTCTTCGGATTTGCAAACATAGCTGGGCATGCAAAAGCCTCGATCGTAGCGGAAGCATCTGCTGTGGAGAAATGGTGATGGTGTTTCTGTGTGCCCATCGCTGGCCTGCACTCAGTTATAGCTGCATCGCAGACCGATTCACTTCACATCCCGACTTTTTGCATAAATGGGTGGCGGTATAAATGGATCTATGTTTTCTTTTTAGGACTACATTGGCACTACAGTTGTATTTGGTCAACTTTTTTGTGGCTGTTGTTACCACTTTTTGAATGCATTTTTTTAGACAGTGGCCAGTTTGGGTGCGAAATATGCGTTTGATTTCGTCACCTTAGGCTATAACTCTAAGAGAACACCATATTTGTAGGAATTGGCTTCTCCGTTCCAGACGGCCAGAACAGGCTGCCACTGTGCAGAAACTTTGGCAGACAAATGGGCTATTTCAGCTATGGTGGTAAAAACCGTAATGTGGCCCAGACCAGCAAGTGCCACCAACTTGTCTGAGTCATTTGTAAAAATGGTAACAAGCTTGTGGTTTTGGATATCCTGTTCATGCTGGACTTCAAAGTCAAGGGACTCAAGAGCGGACTGGCTTTGTTCCTCCTCTTCATCGTCGTACATGGACTCTTGTTTCTGGAAAGAGTAACCACCAAACTCCACAGTGGCTCCTCTGGGCAAAGCAGTCACCTGGACTATGATCAAATTATTTGCTAGACTTGGCTGGAGCTCGACCTGCTCGCAGTATTCATTCCAAACCAGTGAGATGAGCTGAGGAGATGTGGTGGTGGTGAAGCAAACACAGGAGGCCAAGTTTGGCGCAGAAACCAACGTCTTGACGCTGTGGAGATGCTGCAATGCAAGAACAGTCAGGCTGAGATGGTCAGAAACATCTGCAAGATCCATGGAGCTGGGAATAAGCGGAATCTGACCCAGAAGCGTGGCTGTTTTGTGGGAGTCTCTGTCCTCCACTATGGCCTGGGAGTAAGGACCTATGTTCTGGGGAGCCCAGTACGAACGAGAACGAATGTGGATTCCCAGTCTTGGGATTTTTGGCTGCTTCATGCAAACGCAGGAGAGCAAGAGATGGCAGTCCTTGGGGAGAGACGATTCCACACACACACGAGATGGAGGAAGGAAGGTTTTGCTGAAGAATGGCTCGTAAACGGAGTTGATCTCAGCAAACGTGCTCATGTCCCTGACAAAGAGCACCACATGCTGGATGGAACTGAGAGATTCCTGGTGTTGCTGGAGGAGCTCCTCGAGTTTGTGGAAAACGTCTTCAGTCTGCTGGCTCACGGTTTCCTTTTTGCTGGTGACGTTGTCTATGAAGAGCTTTGTGGAGGTTTCAGAGACATTCACAGAGAACAGAGCGGGGGCTTCTGATTTTTGGACGGACAAAGGGGCAGAATCCTGAGCTGAGTCCAATAAAGACTGGAATGTCTCCAGAATAAGTGGAGGAGACGTCACCGTAGGCTCAGTCTTTTGCTTATCAGCTGTTTCAACGGCAAACCGGAGGTAGTGGACATCACCACCAGAAGAAACCACCTCCCTGTGGGTTATTTCAAGCTTCTTCTCAAAAAACGGAGCATCAAAGACCATCGTCTCAAACTCCCCTCCCTCTCCACAGATGTGCACATCGTACATGGAGTTCAACTTCAACAAAGTCGGGAACACCTGCTGCAACGAGAGCCCCAAGTGCTTCTCAGAGAGCCCCACAGCAGCAACCTTTATAAGTCTGGCATCCAATTGCAGAGAGCACATCTCTTGCATGAGCAGGAGCTGGTCTCTTTGCCAGAGATAGGCCAACGAAGTCAAGCCTAAGCGGTGGCACACATTCTCCACACGAGTACGCTGGTAGTGAGACAAGATGGCCCCACAGCTGACAGCCTCGAGGTCTGGGTGGTTGGCCTTCACCTCCAGAAGCAAATCATACAAGTCCTCAATCTCATCATCTACAGTGGGCAGGTACTCTAGCAGCACGTTGGACGACTTCCCTGAGATGGCTTTCCGGTACAAGTTGGTGGAAGGCATGCATTTCTGGTAGGAGTCGATGACGTCGTGGCCGACGGTCTGGAACATGAAGGAGTCGATCTCCGAAACATCCTTGTTGGCCGGGTAGAGGTTGGCTAGCGCCACCAAGTGGTGGCCATTGTTGATACAGTGGGCGATGTTGAAAAACAGGTCTTTCCCGCCGGAAATCAAGGCTACAAACTTCATCGGAGAAGATGCAGTGGCATCGTGGAGTATTGTGGAGTACACTGGTGATGAGCAGGACCGGGGACTGAGATTACGCTGGGCGCGGGTTTACTGGGGACCGCGGGAAGGCTGAAAATTTCCAGCCCATCTGGTGCGCGCACGCATGAAATTTTTGTGCGAAGTATAAGTAGAGGCATCTTCCCAGATGTTTTTTCTTCATCCTAAGTCGTCGTCATGCCTTGTATGTATCGATAGGAACTTTGTTCCACAAAAAAAGAATAGATTCCCCTTCACAGGGTCGAACGTTCTTGAGGTTTCGGGCCCTCTATAATAATCATGCTGGTTCCAGCATTGTAACTGAACCCCCGACACTTCAGTTACAAACCTCTTAGCAGTGTGCTATGTTGACCGTGTGACCCCCGTTGACAGCTATCTAGCGTTGGTTGATTATTGTAGGCCCGGACTCTTTCTAGAGCCCATTCTAACAGCCAGGTGCCCCAAGAACCTACTCCAAGACTTACACCGTGCCAAAGCAGCCATACGAGTCCGCTCGTTTGGACGCTGAGTTGAAGCTCGCCGGTGAGTACGGTTTGAAGAACAAGAGAGAGATCTACAGAATCGCCTTCTACTTGTCCAAGATCAGAAGAGCCGCTCGTGACTTGTTGACCAGAGACGCCAAGGACGAGAAGAGATTGTTCGAGGGTAACGCCTTGATCAGAAGATTGGTGAGAGTCGGTGTGTTGTCCGAGGACAGAATGAAGTTGGATTACGTCTTGGCCTTGAAGCCAGAGGACTTCTTGGAGAGAAGATTGCAGACCCAGGTGTTCAAGTTGGGTTTGGCCAGATCCATCCACCACGCCAGAGTGTTGATCACCCAGAGACACATTGCTGTTGGTAAGCAGATTGTCAACGTGCCATCCTTCATGGTGAGATTGGACTCCCAGAAGCACATTGACTTTGCTCCAAACTCTCCTTACGGCGGTGGCAGACCAGGTAGAGTTAAGAGAAGAAACATGAACAAGGCTCAGGGCGGTGAAGGTGAAGAGGAGGAGGAGTAATTCTGACTCCCCGTTGTCTATAGTTCTTGTAATCTACTTTGGTTAACTTTTCCAATTTTTGGCGTGTAATATATATACTTCTGTGCCCAGGTGTAGCAGTAGAGGCGCACCGTTTGTTATCATATTCCTACATACCCGTCTCCGCGTTTTGAGACCATTTGCTGTCCGTTACCAAACACCCATGTCGGAAAAACAGGGCAGATTCGCCGAGGCCATCCAGGTGTGGACGGAGATCGATCTCCAGAATGTCCAGAAAAAGCTTGACGAGCAGGGCATTGAGCTCAAAACAGAGCAGAAGGAGTCTCTAGCTTCCAGAAAAGCCTTGGCTTCCAAGACAAAGGACTTCAAAAAGCTCTCTGACGAGGAGAAACTCGACCAGATCAAGCCGTTGTTGAAGCAGTACCAGAACGAGATCGACTCGCTTACTGCCAAACAGAAGAAAACCGAGTCGTTCTTCTTTGGGTTCTACAGACTAATCGCTGAGGCCCCTGATCCCAAGCCGCTTCTCGAATTGAGCATAGACGCGGTCTCTGAGCTGTCGGAGGCTGCCTCCTTGAAGCAGGAAATCTCCAGGTTGAACGAGGAGTTGGCCAAACGTGCCGATTACGACGTTTTGAAGCAGAGGCTTCTACAGAATGAGCAGACTTCAGCAGAAGTGCTCAGCTCCAGGCTCAAGAGCCAGAACGACCAGTTCAAGAGCATTCTCGACGAGAAGGAGTCCAACTTCAACAACAAACTCAAGCAGAACGACGACTTGGTCGAGAGCTACAAGAAAACCATTGCGGAGTTGAAGACCTCCGTGGAGGTGACTGAGCTCCAGCTCAATTCCCAGAATAAACAGCTCCAGAACGACTCCTCGGCTGCTCCCGTTTCGTCGACTTTTATGGCTGAGCTCGACATGGCCCACCGTGATGCCGAGTTGTGGAAAAAGAGAGTGTTGGAGCTTGAGCAGCGGAACGAGGTTTTGAGAAAGGATCTCTCGTCGGCCTCTAGCGACTCTGCTGCCGAGGCCACCAAGCAGGAGTTCCAGAAGAAACTCGCCAACTTGGAGTCCGAAAACGCCTTCTTGGCTGCCAATCTCGACCAGTTGAAGAGCAAAATCGCCGCCATCACCAAGGAGAACGAGTCCAGAGCCCTGCTGTTGCAGAGAGACCTCCAGAACTCCACCAAGGAAATCTCCAACTTGAAGGCCAAGCTCGAGTCCACCGCAGACTACGACGAGTTGAAGCACGAGTTGCACTTGTTGCGCCAGATTGAGTTTGGTGACGACCCAGACGACGACTCCAACAAACAGATCGACTCCCTTCTTATTCAGAAAAACAAGGCCATGGCCAGTGAGCTTGCCTCATTCAGATCGCAGCACGAGGGCTTGATTTCTCAGATCTCTTCTTTGCAGACCCAGTTGAGTGCTGCTGCTGAGGAGCACACCAAGCTCCAGCAGCTCAATGCCAAGTTGGAGAACGACCTAGCCGATATCAGGGAGGTTCAGGGCTCTCAGTTCAATGACAACTCCAGCTTGATGTCCGGCATGAGCCGAATGACCCGTGCAACCAACAAGACCAGCATATCCTCCACCACAGACGAAAACTCCATTCTTCCGATCATCACCAAGCAAAGAGACAGATTCAGAGACAGGAACAAGGAGCTTGAAGACGAGCTCAAGCGCAACAGCAACCAGCTCAACGACTTGCGCAGACAAATCAGAATCCTCAGGTCCGACAACGAAGAGTTGTACGAAAAGACAAGGTACATGGCTTCCTTGAAGAGCGGAGGTTCTTCTTCTAGTGACTCTCGCCAGGGTGCAAGCAAACGGCTCTTTGTGCCAAAGGCAAATGCCCAGGTGGATCCCGAAAGTGACCCCTACAGAGAGCAGTACGAGTCCAAGCTCCACCCGATTGAGCAGTTCCGGTTGGACGAGCAGCGCAGAATCAGCTCAAGGCTCTCCCCAATTGAGAGAATCTTCATTTTCATCACCAGATCCATCTTGGCTACCCGCACAACACGTATGCTCTTCATGGCGTACTGCGTGTTTCTACATTTCCTTGTCATGTTCACCACAATCCACTCGGTGAACCTCAGCACCAAAATGATTCCTGAAGTGGGGCTCAACCACAGCACCGGTGGAGTAGCCGATGCCGACTCCATGGGTCCTTGATTGCATATACCTGTTAATACATCCGTACACCGTCACCACAGTTAGATCAGCCAGATTCTCACGATAAAGGTGCATCCAAGAATGACTTCTGTTCTTATCCACAAGTACCACGACAGATTGACTGCCATTGAGCATAGCAAGGCAGCAAGCAGCCCCAAGAATTTCCTTGTTTTCATTGGTGGTCTCACCGATGGCTTCCAGACTGTGCCCTATGTGAATCCACTTGCAAAAGCTCTCAATGAGAAATACCTGTCCGAATGGGCTGTTGTTGAGGCTTTGATCAGCTCCTCCTACGACGGTTTTGGTGTGGGAAGCTTGAAGAGAGACGTGAGAGAACTTGGCCAATTGGTGAAGTTTTTGAGAACCGAAAGAGGTACTAAGGACTCCAAGGTTGTGCTTATGGGCCACTCCACCGGTTGTCAGGACACCATGGAGTATCTCAGCAAGTACAACTACGAGGATGACTTTGACGAGATCCACACCATCAACGGTGGCATTTTGCAAGCCCCTGCTTCTGACACTGAGGCTTTTGAACAAGAAGACACCGATGGGCAAGTGAAGAAGCTTTCCCAACAGGCTGAAGCTCTTATTAAGGAAGGCAAGGGCAAGGAGTTGATGCCATACAATGCTGTGCAGCCCCTCTTTGACCTTCCTATCAATGCCTACAGATACCACTCATTGACTGCCAGAAGAACTGACGACGATTACTTCTCGTCTTATTTGACAGACGACGACTACAAAAACACCTTTGGCAAGGTTTCCAAGCCCTTGTTGCTTTTTGTTGGCGAAAATGACGAGTACGTGCCTCTGCACATTGACAAACAGAAGTTGGTGGACTCCTGGAAGAAGAACACCGACCCACGCTTCTGGAGCCATTTCAACGGTATTTTGAAGAATGCCAACCACAAAGTCGATGACGCTGGTGCTCAGAAGACTCTCACTGAGACTGTGGTGAAGTTCATTGGAGAAAACTACTAAACTTCTGTTACTCTGACCTTCTCCACCCGGCTGAGAAGCTCGTCATAGTAGTCTTGGTAGTTCATGGTGCTTAACGAGGGTGCCTTTTTCCCGAATTTCCACCACTTCTTCTCCTGGGGTTTGCTTTCATATACCTTGCCTTCGGGCTCGAGTTGTGCAAGGAGAAACCGGGATTGGGAGTGCCCTGTTTGAGTAAGAATAATCTGTGGGGTGACCCATTTGTTGTCGATCTTTGATGTGAGAGTAAGCACATTTGTCACCTCGTCTATCTTTTGTGGGCCAAAAACAATTTCATCGTTGTTTGAAGGATGAAGTTTGAGTTTGTTTGAGTTGTCTGGACAATGCAAATACACCACGATCGATGTTAAGTTGTGTAGGATCAAAAAACACCTGTTTTTCTCAGACCGAAGGGTGCTTGTGCGTAGTTGAATCGGCCTCAACGAGTCTTCAGCTTTGTACAACGTTGGTCTGATCATGAGGCATGAGTCCTCCACATTTAGTGAGTAAAATAGATGGTGATAAACGGCTGTTTCGTCTGGAGACGAGTTGAATGCATCTATGAGCTGTGGTGACTTTCGTAATTGATATGCTAGGGATGGAAGCTCAACAAACTGCTCGTTTAGCGAGTAAATGGACTTGAGCTTGTCGTAGGGGTTGTCTGTAGCAACAAGATTAGACTTGACGTGACCAAAAAACTTTGTAAGTTTAACCAAACAAGAGTCGATTCTGGCTTTAGCCTGGTCAAACAGTATGTCACGTATACCAGTGTCTAATTCATGGAGAGTTATTCTGGCGAGAACTGTGTGCCATGTTTTTTGGTTGAAGCTCTGCACTAATGCTTTCTCTCTTGCTGCTTTTCCTATTTTCAGAGCCGTTCTGGAAGTACCTTTAGCTCCGAACAACAGCAGTGTAGTTTCTTTTTGAGCAGAAGAAGACAAGATCTCATGAGACTTGGTGACTGGATCCCAGAAGTCTAACTGAAATTGGACATAAACTTTCTCTGGGTAGTCCTTCTCAAAAGCAGACTCTAGAAGCACGCAGACGGCAGTGTTCTCTTGAACATCTCCAAGATGCCAACGATTGGTAAAGTATTTCTTGCGAAATGATGTATCAAAATCTGGAATGTTGTCGGAGATTTTGATGTGATGCAAATGAGAAGATTTCTCGGATAATAAATAAGAGGATGCCAACGGAGATCCGTTAGCGAGAATCTTTAGGATTTTGATTCCCTTGGAGACATGGACTGTTAGAGTAGCACTCTGGGTAAGCAACTTATCTGACTCTCTATTCAAGCTGCGTTTGAAGTGCTCAGATTGGAAAGAATCTGATAAAATCATTTGGCTTGAGCTGGCACTGACTAGCGGCCGCATCTCATAAAGACCCACCTGGTCCAAAGATCCAGTGTACACGTTGAAGGAGAATCTTGCGGCAGACGGAAGAGGGGTGTAGTCTGTGATTTTGCCAGAAGATTTCGAAAAGGCACTGCAGACATCCAGAAGCTTGTAGCCACAGGAGAGAAGCCCCAAACAAGTATAAAATTGCCGTGCTGGGTACGAATATGGGGCATTGTAGTTATACAAGTCTGAATGGGTTCTGATCTGCTCTGTGGAGGAAACAATCTTGCCTGGATTGAGAGTTGCTGGACCAGAAAGAAAAACAGAGACCTTGGCAAGAATGTTGGAGTTTGGGGCTGTTGAGAGCAAGAGGGAGGCAATGAGAAGAGCCAAGCCGGTGGACCGAGGTGGTTTGTAAGTATCTGTGACTTTTGGAGTTAACTGGAGTAAGAAATTGCGGAGTCTGGGCTCGTGGGCCGGAAGAAAGTAGCCTGACAGCAAAATCTCTGCATTTTTCCACAAGCTTCCTTTTCCTGTCACTGTAATCTTCAGTAGAAGCAGCCCAAGAAGCAGGGTGTCGGAGAGAACTGACGAATAGTCGTAGTCATCTGGGAAAATCGACGGTTTAAACACAGCAGCCTCACCGGTTTCTAGATTATGCAAGCACACAGCGCTTGAGAAGGATACCACTCCAATTAGAGCATTTTCTGGCAATCTGCTCAAATGGTCTGCCAATATCTGCTTTAAAGCCTGGAAGTTTTCTGGATCATCGTCCTGCTGGTAGGTGTCAATGACAAAAAGATGCACAGAATGGGGAGATTTCGGAGACTCGGTGATATCTGGTTCGATCTTGTACTGAACCGTTGGATCCAGCGGAGCCAGGCCTATGATTTCGTTTCTCTGGGAGCAGTAACGGCATAGCCAGTGCTTAGCATTCAGAGCAGAGTAGTAGTCTCTGAGTGCACCGCATAGAGTGCACTTTTGTGGTCTGTCTGAGGATCCTTTGGCTTTGCCGTCAAAGGTCACCAAGCATCCTTGGGGGAGTGTAATCTGGTTTTGCTCCGCGGCCGTAGACGGAAACACGTCCCAGCTGTACAGTTGCATGCTCAGGAGCTGCTGTTATCAAGTCAATTGATATGGAGTAGTTGATCTGTTGATCTCCAGTCCTGCACAGCCGGTTGCAACAGATAAGCTTCTCCAACATGATCCCCTTATGATCTGAAGATTGTCATTACTTTTTCTTCGTCTTTTCTTCTTTTTCTTTGTCCTTTCCGATTTTTGTGGAGATGTGGAAATCCAGCTCGGCTGTTACTACTAGCCGAGCCGAGCCGGCTATGAGTGTCACCACACGTAGTAGCCATCCTTTAAGCTTAAACGGCATTTGAGCTTACGAATGGAACCACTTTTGACACGAAACTAAATACAATTACCTAATCATGCAATTGCCTGCCGTATGCTCTCTTACGTTCTGGCTGTCTACCTGGGTCCGCAGTGCGGTAGAAGCCAAACCAAAACACATTGGCAAAAATCACCAGTTGAGCAAATACGTCTTAGAAGCCTCTTCAGAACACCTCCTCTCCATCTCCTCAAAATGTCATGTATTTTTAGGTTGGCACCGGTGCAGGGTTACACGTGTGGGCTAACGCCGCGCCTCGAAAAGCATCATCAACAGTTACCACGGTATGAACTTCTTACGCAGAAGACGGAACAACAGCGAGGATGACCTCCTGGACTCGAACGTGGCTTCGCAGGTGCACAAGTCACGGAAACCCCCAAACACAGCATTCCGGCAGCAGAGATTGAAGTCGTGGCAGCCGATCCTCACGCCCAAGACGGTGATTCCGTTTCTTTTCCTTTTGGCGGTGATCTTTGCCCCGCTCGGCATTGCCATCTTGTACCTGACGTACAACGTGGAGAACCTCTTGATCGACTACACAGAGTGCACGCTGGCGAAGGAGCAGTACCAGCTGATTCCGTCCAAGTACACTAGCTACCACTTCCAGGGCAAGAGCACCAACCCGGAGCTCAAGTGGAAGCTCCAGAACGGCACAGACTCGTTTGGAGATCTCGAGCAGACGTGCACGGTCCAGTTCAACTTGCCCAAGGACCTCAAGGCGCCGATCTACGTCTACTACAAGCTCACCAACTTCTACCAGAACCACAGAAAGTACGTCGAGTCGTACGACACAGCACAGCTCCAGGGCTCTGCGTTGTCTGCCGGGGACTTGACGCTGAAATGCAACCCGCTCCGGCTGAGAGACGACGACGGAGAGGAGAAGGCCGTGTTCCCCTGTGGGCTCATAGCCAACTCGTTGTTCAACGACACCTTCTCGGACCCGGTGCTCTTGAACTCCAAGAGCGGCAGTGACAACGAGACGTACGAGTTGTCCCACAAGGGCATCAGCTGGGACTCGGACCGCAAGCACAAGTTCAAGCCCACCAAGTACAAGGCGGACCAGATCGTGCCCCCTCCAAACTGGCACAAGAAGTACCCACAGGGGTACAACGAGCTGAACATCCCCAACCTTGCCGAGGACGAGCTCTTGCAGAACTGGATGCGCACAGCCGGCTTGCCCACCTTCTACAAGTTGTACGCCAAGAACACCACGGCCCCACTTCTGCTGGGCACCTACGAGATCAACATCAAGTTGAACTACCCGGTGCTGGTGTTTGGAGGCCTGAAGACACTCGTGATCACCACCAACAACATTCTTGGCGGCCGTAATCTCTCGTTGGGCATAATCTACATCATTGTCGCGGTGGTGTGCTTGCTCTGTGCCATTGTGTTCTTCTTCCAGCACTTGATCAAGCCCCGCAAAATCGGAGACCACAACTTCCTCCAGGACTCCTCCGGTGGCTTCAGAGACAGCATCCAGCCGCCTCTCCGTGACCAGCTCTAATATAACAAGTAGTGTTTGTACCGAACCATCTACACCAACTAGTGCGCACCGCTTGTAAGCACAACTCACAGCACAATCCTCCCGGTGCTTGATGAACGTGAACCCCCACCTCCACTATATCCAGCAACAGCACCCGCAGCCGGTGTCCGCTCCTAGACAGTCCCCCCAGTTATCACAGTTGCTGATGCAGCACCAACACCAGCTCCAGCAGCAGAGGCAGCAGCTTCTCAATCAGCATCTCCAACAGCAGCAGCAGCAGCAGCATGGCTCCTCTACAAACCCGCTATTGGCTGCCTTGAACGGCCAGGCCTCCGGCCAAATGGGCACTCCCGGCTCCACCCACGCCAACATGAACTTCAACCAGAACATCAACCCCATCATGCAATTGCAGATGCACAATCTCCAGAAACAACAGTCACAAACACAGCCTCCGCAGCTTCTGCAGCAGGTGCCCCAGCAGCGTGTCTTCTCCAACCAGCACATGCCCCAGCAGCTCCACCTGGTGATGGACCTGGGCAGCCAGGTGCCTAACCCAACCGTTAAGGAGGTGTGGGCATTCAACCTAGAAACCGAGTTCAACGCCTTGCGTTCCTACATCAACGACAAGACATACAATGTGTTCATCTCGGTGCACCAGGAGATCCCCGGCATTGTGGCCAGACCGTTGGGTCAGTTCAAGCTGGCCTCCGACTACCACTTCCAGTGCTTGCGCTCCAACTCCGACCTCTTGAACCTCATCCAGTTGTCCTTGTGTGTGGTGCGTGTGCAGAACGGCAAGGTGGGTCCGCTGGTCATCTGGCAGTTCAACTTTGCCTACGACATCCGTGAGGAGATGTTCAACGAGGAGCACTTGACCATGTTGGCCCAGACCGCCCAGATCAACTTCAACATGCACTCCTCCCAGGGCATTGCCCACTTTGCCTTTGCCGAGCTCATGATGGAGTCTGGCTTGCTCTTGGACCCGCTGATCAACTGGTTGAGTTACCACTCCGGCTACGACTTGGGCTTCTTTGTCAGCTTGTTGACAAACAACACCTTGCCCAACGACGAGAAGGAGTTCTTCTGGTGGTGCACAAAGTACTTCCCCAACTTCTACGACCTCAAGCACATTGGCAACCAGTTGTTGTCGCAAGGTGGCTCTGGAGCCAAGATCCCTGGCAATGCCTCCAATATCAGCAACGACCTCCCTGGTCTCGGCCACGCTGCCTCTGTTCCTGGTGCTGATGCATCCAAGGGCCTTGTGGGCAACAACAAGCCGTCCGTCGAGTACCTTGCGGAGGAGTTGCACCTTCTCCCCATTTCGCCTATGGTCCGCCAGTACTTCACCCAGTCCTCGTCCAACCAGTTTGCCGGCCAGCACAACCAGATGACCTCCACACTCCATGCCTATCTCTTGATGGAGTGCTTCAAGGAGCTCTACAGACAGCTGGGCGGAGACTTGTCCGTCTTTGAGAAGTACAGGGGCTACTTGTGGGGTCTTGGTGACACCCTCGAGCAGAGTGCCCAGGTGGAGAACCCTGGCAACGCAAGGTCTACAAAACCAGTGGCCAAGCCGTGGTGATTCCTTCATACCATTAAACCCCATGAACGAGATGCACGTTGTAACTAATATACACAAATAATCTGGTTGTCCTTATGCCGTCTTGACCTTCTTGGCCTGCTGGGCCTCGTCATCAAATCCGGCAAACTCTCCTTCCTCTTTTTCAGCGGTGGCAGCCTCTCTCTCGGCTCTCTTCCGCTTGTAGTCTGCCTTCTTGTCTTCACCATCTCTGACCTTCTCGTCCTTTGGTGGGGGCACAAACCATGGGATTTTTCCTCTGTTGAAGTCAGTCAAAACCTGTCTGGCAACAGATCCCTCGTCTGGCTCTCCTCCCTTGAGCAATCTACCCTGTTTTCTAGCAATAAGCTCCAAGAACTGCGTGCTGGCCTCCTCCAATTTGGACTCGTCCTCCTCAAAGTTAGCCCAGCCCTTCACCTCGTAGGTTCTCTCCAAGTGCTTTCTCTCACACTTCTGGAGCATTTCTGGAATGTACTGCTCGGGATCGCTCACATGCTCCACACGAACGACACCACGGAAAAGAATGTCGGCTTCGGTGTCTTTGCTGCTGGGAGGAACAATACCAGGACAGTCAATCAAGAAAATCCGCTTCATCAAAGTGATGTACTGCCACACCTTAGTTTCGCCAGGAATAGGTGCAACTTGGCAGACCTTCTTTTGTCTGAGAGTGTTGATGACAGAGGACTTACCAGTGTTTGGGTATCCGATGAAACCAACAGAAACCTGTTTTCTGTCCGAATGCAAAGAAGAGAATTGACGCAACAACTGGATCAACGAACCCTTACCAAACGAGTTCTTGATCGAGGCGTGGAACGCCAACGTTGGGAATGAATTAGATAAGTGCTTAACCCATGCAGCCTGCTGTTAGTATGTGCTTAGTTAAAAAAGAATCGGAAACGGAAGGTGTCGGCTTCTTTACTACGGGCAAGTTCATGGTGACTTTGCAGCCGAACAGGCCCAACTCATAAGATGCCGGTGCTAACCTAGACAGCCGGTAAATACTACCAGCTAGTGTGGACGAAGCCCTGACCAAAACGGCAGGGCACCGGAAACCGGGTCCACGGGCGGAAAGCATTGATCTTCCAAAGTTGTAACAGGCAACAAAGTAGAATGTGACCGAGGTCGCAATGCCACCCTGACAAAGAACTTTGGGTTTGGTGGATTTTCTTCCTTTCCGATTCTGTAGTGTTAGTAGTATACGTACCGCAACCCAAGTGGGAACCAAGTCACACTTGTTTA
This sequence comes from Osmozyma mogii, assembly GCA_030573315.1. NCBI lineage: Eukaryota > Fungi > Ascomycota > Pichiomycetes > Serinales > Metschnikowiaceae > Osmozyma > Osmozyma mogii. Next base: position 321,177 of record JAJMDB010000002.1, read on the forward strand.
AAATGTAGACCAAATGCTTGTGCGGGCATTCGGTTTTGATGTACTTCTCCACCGACTCACAGCGTGTGCCGAGTGGGTCCCTGGCGTCCAACACATGAATCACCACATCCGACGAGTCAATAACTTTGTAAAGCTCGTTCCAGATTCTCTTAGACTGGCCTTTGTGGAAAATGGACTCCTTGGCGGCATTCGTGTAGTCCTCGCTGTCCAAGATGGAGTTGCCCATGAGACCCAAGGTGGCGTCCAACTCCTGTTTTTCCTCGTATTTCTTGGAATCGTCCTCGGTGATCTGGGCCAACTCCTCCAACGAAGAGGCAACCTGAGATCTGGGCTTTTTCCGCTGCTGCTTTGGACCAAACGTGCTGGCAAACGACTCCGTTTCTACAATCTTGGCCGTTGGAGACTCGCTCTGGTCCTTTTCGTCAAGCAACGACATCGGCAACTTGTTTCTTCGTAAAAGCACAGAGTAGGTGTCATGTTTCTTGTCACCCATGGCTTCACGGAAGTGTGTCAATGCGTCCTGGGCAATCACTCTGGTGTTTCCAAACCACTTCTTGTTGGGGTCCACACGGGCAATTGGAGCATCTGTGGATTGCAAGTTGGCAGCTCTGATGATCTCACCTTTGGCGTTTCTCTTAGCCCGGCCGATCTTGTACATCTGGAGATGCTTCACTTTCTTGGCATCTCTGTAGAAATTCTCACCCTTGACTCGGAGATTGCCATCTCTGGTATCTCCTTCTCTGGTTCTTCTTTGTTTTTCCTTCTTTTGGGTACCCATTTTTGCAGTGGATGGTAGGAGGAAAATGTCCTGAGAAAAGCGATGGGCTAAAAAATGAGATGAGGTCACGTGCCTCATCCACTCCCGGTGCACCAGCCCTTAAAGTTTTGATTGAAGAATTGCTGTTTTTGGATTTTAGAGTTTTATTTGGCATTTTTGCTGTTTCTAAAGCTTTCTTTTCTCTTCTTTTTTATTAATTCTTTGTTATTTCATTCTTTTGGCAGAGTTGGGAAGTACTGCCAGCCATTTGGTCCAGGTTTACGGGTGCGAAGTCTGCTAAAAACTCTCAGCAGGGCTCAGAAATAGGTGAACGTTAGATGAAATGGTTTTAAAAATACAAAAAAAGAAGTTGAGACGTATCAAAATCTCGAATGTAGATTGAATTTCTTTAATGTAGGCATTTTGTAGCTCTTTTTTTAAAATTTCTTATTTTATTTAGTTAGTGAATGGTTTGTCTTTGGTTGGTGTTGTCACAAACTAATTGCAAAACTCGTGATTATTAGAGATAGAAAATTACATTCCTAACACAAAACTACAGATGTGCAAGTAAACATTTCAACTTCCTATAATCCTATAATTTTTACATGATTATTTTCATTTTTTCAAAAACAATAGTTTTCTACCCAGTGTGCTGTCGTATTTATGGACATTTAGTTATAGTGAGAAGTAGCATTATAGTATTACTAGTGCGATAGGACTTTGCTTTCAAACCTGCTTTAGTGCAGTTTTCCTTTGGAAGTCGAAAGAATAATAAAGCAAAGGAGATCTAAACCTGTTAAAGTGCTTACACTCAAAAACAAAAAAAAAAATTCTGTTGGCAAAAAGATTGCAGCACCACAATTTCCCATATGGTCTCCCACTATAGTACTCACTGTGGCCCTAAGTGGCTTGACGCTCGTTGATCGGACGGGAAACAGTATTTTCCACTTGGTATGGCCGCAACCAAAAGACACTAATTTTGGCAGCTCATGATAGACAGAATAAAAGAAAAGACAAAAATATTAACAATTCATGTATTCCCACTGAAAGTTCAATATTTATTTTTCAAAATTTAACTTTTTGACATAAAAAAGCTACGTGTGGCATGTTTGGTTCTGAGCCAACCACTCCTGCATCAACTCCACATTTGGGTATCAGAAGGCCGAGTGAATGTGCTCTAGTCCTCCAATGACACAGGACCTTTCGTTTATAAAGTCGTTGTCGCCAATACAAGAGCATTTTCTTAGAAAAACACTACTTGAAATATGCATCAAAGAAGAACTCCACGCTTTGTCTCAACCAAACGGGCTTGATGCTCTAGGTGAGCCATTCACGGCTACGTCATCGAACCACAAACAACTCCCCATATTGAAGCATTTTTTCTCCCACTATGTTCGGACGTTTCCGCTTATAGCGTCGAACCCACAAAAAGACCAGGATGAGTTCTGGAGAGACGTGGTCCAGCCGTTTGTGGAGAGTTTCAACAGCAAAGGCATATCGGAATCCATTGAGCGGAAGGAACTGGTGACCAAGCGCCACCAGATTAGCGGACGGCTTCTGTCGATCCTTATTTTGTTTTACAACTCGTTAATTATCTCCAAACAAGAGCATATCTACCTTGAGAGTGACCATCTTAAAGACTCAGACAAGGCCAAGTTAGACAAACTTACCAAACAACCAGCAGCGGTTCGGAAGAATTTGGAGCTAGCACAGTCGTCAGGAACGCTTGTGGACTACGAGAAGAAGTCATATACGAATAACCTTAGTGTGAACATTATTGCCGTGGACCAAATCACCACTACTGAGCCTGAACTGAGACAGCCATGGAATGTGTTTAGTTACACGCCAAAAGCACAGAGATCACACTTTTTATTTGTCATTCAGTGTACAACTCGCTTGGGAGAGGAGGGGGAGTACAAGTACGAGTCACACTTTATATCGAGGTCATATCTGGACTTCAAAGAGCTCGACTCGATGCTAAGGCTGAAGTACCCTGGTTTGGTGGCCACGGAAGTGGGACCATTGCCCCAGAAATTGAAGAACGACGACGGTGTTGCCATTGACTCCTCGAACAAGTTCCACCGAGAGAAACTCCGTCTTGCATTGAGAGGATACCTCTTCAGTCTCATTGGCAACCCAGAAATAGCACATTCCAGTGCATTGAGAAGGTTTCTAGACGAGCCAGGGCATTCTTTTACCCAGCTTCTGGAGCAGCAGCACAACGATTATTTGCAGAGACAGGAGCTAGAGAAGACGAGGTTCCTCACGCAGATTGAGTTCCAGCAGAAAACAGCCACCACGGTGTACGAGCTCTCACGGGATTTTGAGAAGTTCAAGAAAGACCTTCTAGCCAACCCACGGCTGCTTTCTATGATCTTCGAGCAGTTCAGCAAACTGACGCTGATTGAGGACACACCGCCGCTTCTCCGGACGTTCTTTGAGTGGTGCAAGATCGAAATAGCAGCCACGTTGTACCAGACATTTCTCAGTCAGGACAACTCGAGTGACTGGTACAAGAAGTGCCAGAAGTTCCATCGGCTTTTCCCGTACAGCGCATGCTACACGATTCTCAAGTACACCAATCCAATGAGAGTGGTGTCGAAGGTGGTAGACTTGCTTCTTGTGAACATGCCGAGTGTGAACTTGTGGAACCGGCCGGAGAAGAAAAAGGTGAACAACTTGCTCTCGATCATGTTTGTGATTCTCTTGGACGAGGACTTGGAGGATTTCCTGAAGGAGCGGCAGAAGCTTGAGAACTCAGCACCGTTGAACCAGGCCAAGTACGAAAAATTCATTGAGCGGATTCGGTCATACGTGCATGCCGAAAGTGTGGATGTGACCGATCTCGTCAAGGAAGAGGCAGTGTTCAAGAATGCGGATTTGTTGATGACGGTGTTCTCCACAGACAAGCTAGAGCCGCAGCTTGAAGACGGGGACTACGCAACGCTTGCGGAGATACAGGAACTGTTTGACAAGTACCCGGAGGTGGACGACATGGACTTGTATGTGCAGTTGAAGCAGCTCTGGCAGGTGGAGGTGCGGCTGCGGGACAAGGAGCTCATCAAGCAGCTCTGGAAGGAGCCGGAGCTCACGCGGCTCATCAAAAAGTTCCTCATGGTGTTCTACAACCCGCTCATGGCGGTGATGAAGGAGTGTGACATCCACTTGGCGTTCCGGGACTTCCAACACTTCATGAACGACCTCATGGCGGAGCTAGCGGAGCTCGACAAGGGAGAAGTGTACTACACCACGCCGATCGAGATCTTTGACCGGTTCAAGGCCCTCGTGGACAAGTACGAGGGCACGCTCTGGCGGTTTCTCCGCGACATGTACGTGAAGGACCTGAAGCGGATCTTCCTCAACCTCATACTGTGGGTGGAGGAGTTCCTCGTTGCGCTACAAACAAAAGACCGGGCACCGGGCAAAGTGACCATGGAGATGGAGAAGTTGTCTGCGACGGCACAAATAGACGCCCCGCTTCTCGTACGCCAGCTTGACCAGCGAATCGAGGCCATCACCGCGAAAAGGCGCGTTCTCCGTGACTACTTGGCCGGGACTAAGGACGGGTCGGCCGGTGCGTCTACGCAGGCCGAGATAGACCTGGAGTGGAAGGCGGTGAACGAGCAAGTGTTTGAGATGGACGGCGGAGCGTTTGGGCTCGACGCGGAGGCGTTTGACGAGGTGCGGGCCGGGACGGTGGCTGCGGAGCGGGGCAGTTCTGGCGGGAAAGGCGAGTTTCTCCGGAAAATGGCCCAGCTCGACGGCCAGCTCCTCAGCACAGGGGAAATCGAAAAACTCGCGCCTGCAGCCCACGCTCAATTGCACGCGATATTAGAGGGTCTCAGCGCGTGAGAAGACAATTTTGTTGGTGGAGCTTATTGTGATCAGCGCCTGGTTTTTTCTTGGCACTAAGATCAGTGTGCACACAGGCTCAGGTACCAAATGCTCGTGTGAGCAGTTGCTCGTTGGGGTAGGCGAAGACGCTGCCTAAGGCTGCGTTTTCTTGAGCCAATAATATCCAGCGTGTTTTGTTTTGCCAGCTTGCTTTGTCCCTCTGCAGTGGGGGAAACGCACAACACGGTGGCTTCCGTTGCTGCCTGCTCGGATCCGTGCCGTGGGCTTCCAGGAACATCTACCCGCCGCACTCTCCAAGCGTTTCTTTTTCCCACCTGCATTCCCTGGTGGCTGTTACCTTCTCTACGGCACACAGAGATCCCAAACAAAAATATCAGGCATAAACGTTAAAAACGACCCATTCCTGTGCCTGAATCTGTCGTTGCCTCCGCTGCCTTATATAATTTCTCTGTCCCCGGCCGCCGTTGCGTTTTCGTTTTTTCGCCTATTCGAGTTTCCCTCTTTTGTTTCGCAATCTCACTATCGTGCCTTATATCTAGATAAGCTCAGGCTCCCCGGCTAGTCTCTCGCTATGCTTTCTCTGGCTTTCAAAAAGTTAAACACCCACCGCAGGGCCGCCGTGGCCATACTATGTGCCATGACCGTCATCAACATCTTCATTGTCTCCTCCATCAGCCATTACGGCCTGATCTTGGACATCCCCGACTTCTTCTCCGGCACCTTTGAGAAACGCATTTCTCTTTTGTTCCAGAAAGTCCGCACCGAAACTGACCGCTTTTGGTTGGCCCATGTCGACCTCCAGCACATTGACGCTACCGTTCCCGTTAAGCACATTGTTCCGGACACAAAAGATCGCGTGGAAACTGAGCTATGGCAAGACCAGAGGTTCACCCTTGCCGTGTACCTCAATGAGTTGCTTTTGAACGCTGGCTCCGAAGAAACCCCTGTGCTTCCTTTCCACTGGGCTGACTGGATCGACTTGTCTGAGATGAACAAGTACTTGACCGACTCTGACTCCAGAAAAATGTCCTGCTCCAAGCTCAAAATGAAGGTCAGAAACAGACCCGACGTGTCGTACTTCTGCACCGACAAGTCCAGCATGTCCCAGGAGGATATCGAGAAGATGGGCTGGTCCTCTCCTTCCCAGCTCCCTGAAGGCATTGTTCACAACCACTGCAGACACGACCACAACACCATCAACGACTACCGCTCCTTTATGGCCAAGTCCTACATCATGACCCACCTTGGCAAGCCTTTGAAGGTGATTATCTTGAACAAGCAGCTCGGTACCTACGAGTTCTACGTCAACCAGAAGAACGACCCTCAACAGAGACTCAGAAACTCCGGCATGGTCGACCGTTTCTTGCAGCTGTACTTGGGCAAGTCTACCGAAGACGCCGAAAAGGCCGGCGAAAATATCCCCGTCAACCACATGATCTTGTACAAGAAGTTGCTTGCCAAGCGGAAGCCTCAGCAGCTCTCTGAGTCTGACGATCCTTACGGTGTGTACAAGAATGTGCACGGCAACAAGACCGACCTCCCCCTTTCCGCTGATGTGTTCCACTACGACCGTGGCTCGTTGCCCAGCCAAATCGAAATGTTCGAAAAACGTCAGAACTTGACTGTTATGGAGGAGAACTACTTGGCTGGTCTCCGCCAGTGTGAACCCTACAACGACGAGACCGAGCTCACCTACTTCAGAGAACCCACTCTTGATATCAAGGAGAGCAAGAACGTCGACAACGACTGGGGCTGGCACTACGACTGGAGGTTCTTCACCGACGCCCTCATGTACGAGAAAGAAGGCTGGACCAGAGAGGAGCGTGTGGTGAGAACCAACATCATTTTAGAAAGACTCTTGAGAAACTGGAGTCGTTTTGTTGAAGAAAAAGGCTTGGTTTCTTGGATCGAACATGGTCCTTTGTTGTCCTGGTACTGGGACGGTTTGATGTTCCCATACGACAACGATATCGATGTCCAGATGCCAGTGCAAGAGTTGTTGAGACTCGCCAGAGACTACAACCAGACTTTGGTGCTTGAGGACCCAACTGAAGGCTACGGTAAGTTCTTGATTGACATTGGAACCTACGTCCACAACAGAGGCATTTCCCAGAAGGAGAACCACATTGACGGCAGATTCATTGACGTGGACTCTGGTCTCTACATTGACATCACTGGTCTTGCCCAGTCCAATGCCAAGCTTCCTAAGGAATACGAGGAGAACCCCATTGTGGAGAAACTGGAAGGTGACAACACTGCCGAGGTGTACAACGACCGCAGAAAGCACTTCTACACGTTGAACCAGCTCCAGCCTTTGCACTACTCGATGTTGTCTGGAGTTCCTGTTTTCATCCCGCAGCAGATTGAAAAACGTTTGGTGTTTGCCTACTCCAAGGGCTTGGACGACTACGAGTACAACGGATGGTTGTTTGTTCCTAGCATCAACCTCTGGGTGCGCAAGAACAAGGTGACGGATGTGCTCGACAAGAACGAGTACATGATGAACAACAAGGAGAACAGAGACTTGTTGATCGAAGCTACAAAGAACTTGGACGAGGAGCAGACGTACGAGATTTTGTCTAACGATGACGACATTTTGATCGAGTACTATCTTACCCATGACGTCACAGAATTCCATATGGAGGAGATGAACTTTTTATTTGATAGAAGCGGCCGCGACAGCACCAAGCTAGCCGTTCCTTCCGTTAGAAGAAGGTACCAGACACTCACCAAGACGATCCAGATGCAGAGCCCAATGAGGAAATGCTTATTTGAATACGAGCGCTTCGACAGGTTGAAGCATCATTAGACGGCGTTTTTATAGCAGACGCAGAGAATATGCGTGAAGAGCGGCTTTTGACGTTTGCCGCCTGAGCTACGTTTAGGCCGTTGCACTTGACTCATGAAGATGCCTGACATGGAAGGGATGAGTCCACTGGGGCATCGCTAGTTGCAGGAAATAGTACGAGAACAAAACAACACGAAAAAATTTAAGAAAGCTTATGCATGGTGTGCAATGTTCTTTTTTCCTATTTTTGCAAGGCTTTGCTAGTGCTGTATCACGCCAGGAACCACTGATTGCAGCTACACACAAGGGCTATGTCGGCAACGGCACAGGTTGTCACATAGGCCCACTATTGTTATAATTATTCGTTTTTTCTCCCGAAGAAACCATACCCGAAATAATGGAACAAGCAGTGTTGCATTTCGGCATGTTGCCACGGTAACGGGTATTTCCTACATAAGACGCGACTAATGTGCAAACAACTTCGCGCAAGACTGTGTCTACTCGGAACGCAGCATGCGGTAACGAGGCATACGACAGCCTCATGATATCCGGCACGCAGAAAATAAAGAAAGGCAAAAAAAAAAAAAAAAAAGAATACAAAGCATCTCTTATCGAAGTGCATAAGTTTTTACATATACTGTAACATTACACCATCTGACTTAGATTACGTAGCACGATGCGAATAAACTATAAGCGTATCTCAATATGGTGACATTGTCTTTCGGCTAGTAGTTCGGTGTCCGAGCTCCGTGTTATCTGCACCACTGGCTGCTGAATACGGGCCTGCACACATTTACGCTGGTGCACTGGCCTGGAAAGATTTTAGTTGGTGCACGGGTGCGAGGGCTGAGATCAGAGAGGAACTTTAAGCTGGTGCACGGGTGTAAGAGCTAATTTCCTGATTTCAGGCAGAGACAACGTGAGACATGGTCCGTAGGGCCCGTCGGGAGGGACCTCGGAGGCACAAAAGCACAGCAAACGGTTATTGTGATCATGCATCCAAAGACACGTGGAGCCCCATTGTCTGTAAGCAAAAGAGGACCCGGAAATTTCCCAGCAGGGCCATTTCTTTTTCATGAACCCCTTTTATCTCCGGCATCTGGCAAGTTTAGTGAGGCTCTATACAGGAATTTCAATTTGTCTAAAAACCACATGAGAAGTCATCAAATCGCCAAAGACACTCATTAACTTTTCCCCAAAACAGCCTAAACCTCAATATATACTGGCTCATTCAAAGCGACCTCAGCGTAGGCTTCACCGAGCAACATATTCAGGCCAAAAATGTCGTCCACGGCAGTTGAATTGAGAAACTCAGTCAACAATGAGCAGGAATCCACGCCGTTGTCGACGGAGGAGCTTCTCATCGAGAAACTCGACATATTTCTTTCGCTGATAGAAAACCGCATTGACAGGTTCGAGCGGTACTTCCGGATCCTCAGCGACCGGGATGAAAACGCCGCCAGTCTCAAGGAAGACGCTTCCGAAGAAACCAAGAGTGGCACCAGATCAAGAGCTGATTCCGGAGCCTCCTTAGCCTCCATCAGGGACATGAGCTCAGCACATTTGAGCAAAGTGTACGAGCAGCTCACGAACGTGAAGCAGCTGGTGTTGAAGAACTCTTTCAAGAACGTCGGCCACTTGTACAAGACGCTTGACTACCACTACAACCAGATGTTCTACGGCAAGCAGCAGGCCGGCAAGCCGGAGGGGGACTGGGAGGAGGAGCCGTCGACGATCGAGGCGCTCCAGGGGAACGTGATCACCACGATCCACTACTTTGAGAACAAACTCAGCCAGATCGACAAGCTCTTCAGCAGCGTGTCGAACGGGGAGTTGGAGGAGCCGGACAACGCTTTGCGGTACTTCAACTTCAACAAGGCGTTGAAGCACGCCGAAAAGGACTACCTCCACTACTACCAGCTACCGCTTCTGTGGCGGGAAAACCGGTACATCATCCACGGGTACCGGTTCACGATGAACCACTGGGAAATGACCAAGACCATGTTCCACTTCAACCACAACGAGACGGGCAACATCTGGTCGCACATGCTTGGACTCTTTGTCATTTCCTACTTTGCATTCTGGCACTACACCCACACCGAGACGTTTGCGCGGAATACGTTGATGGACAATGCGATCATGTATGTGTTTTTTGCCTCGAGCGCCAAGTGCCTCGTGAGCTCGGTGCTCTGGCACACATACCTGTGCTTTGCCGCTCTCAATGTGCGGGCCCGGTTTGCCTGTGTGGACTACACCGGTATTACCGTGCTCATTACATGCTCGGTTATCAGTGCCGAGTACTGCGCATTGTACAACTTGCCTAAACCATTAGCGTTTTTTGTGGGGTTTTCTGCGCTCTGCGGTGCGGGAGGCCTTGTGTTCAATTGGCTGCCATACTTTGACCGGCCCGAGTGCCGCCACTTCCGGATCGCCTTTTTTGTGGGGTTGGCTCTCCTTGGCGGCACAACCTTTTTCATCAAGTGGTACTACGAGGGCTTCAGCACCACGCTCCACTTCTACTTGCCGCTCACGTACAAGTCGTTCATCTGGTACTGGATTGGCGTGGTGTTCTACGGCGGGCTCATTCCGGAGCGGTGGCGGTACGACATTTTGTTCCCGGAGGACAATCTGTGCAGCCACTCGTACACAACGCTGGACGTGCTCAGTGGCCACATTGAGCATGCGGGGGAAGAGGAAATCAAGCAGATCGAGACCCAGTTTGACAAGCTCGACCATGGCTTGAAAAAACGGCGGTTGGGCAAGCATGAGACGGCAGACGAGCCGTCCACGGGGGGCAGCTGTCAAAAGAGAGGCGCCAATGTAGACGCGTGTGATTGTGGGGAAATCGCCACAAAGGACCCCAGTGCAACTAACCCGCCAAGTGTGGACGGTGCGTCGGACGCTCGCTACACCAGCATTGTCGAGAAGTACTTCCCCGCAAAGCCTGTTAAGACCCCGTACCACCGGGACTTCATGTCGTTGTGGTGGGTGGACTACATTGCCTCGAGCCACAACATCTGGCACGTTTTCGTGGTGTTTGGCATTGTCGGCCACTACTTCAGCTTGCTCGACATGTTTGAGCAGATTGCGGGCAACCAGTGAGGGATATAAAGTAATGACAAGAAGTGCACAAGGGCTATTGTAGTGGGGTCGCGGGGAGGTGGGGCAAGTCACCCTGACGTGGGGAGCCGCGCTGCAGCAAAATCCTGGGGGAGGGGTCAGGGCTCCGTTATCCCTACGTCTATTCCGTTGACTATTTGCCTGGCGCACCTAGTCCGACCTGACGTAGTTGGCGGCTGGCCGATTCGCCTTCCCAATGGGTTTGCCCTCTCGCAGCCAGATAGTTCTTTCGTACCAGGTGTGCCTTCATACAGCGCACGGTCGACCTCCATATTGCGAGCGCCTTCATATTACCTGAGATTGTGCTTCGGGGAATGCCTCCATATAACCCGAGACTTTATATTGCCTTTGCAAGTGGTCTTGATTGTCGGCAGTCTCCGTGCGAATTGTCACATGGGATGGCACTATTGAAACTGGAAACACGGGATGCTCTGGATCCTTAAAAAAGAAATGGGCAGCTGGCAGGCATTTGGTGTTTGTGAAACACTGTAGACTTTAGAGTATTTTTTTTTTTTTTTTTTTTTTCTGCGTTGGGTATTTTTTAATTTTTTTTTTTTTCTGTTTTAGAGTATTTTTAGTTTCGGGTGCGGATATTTTGGTCTTGGCGGGAGATTGCTGGTTTACATTCGTGACAGCCATTTCAGAAGCTTCTCTGGAGTGGGTCGATATTTGCATTCCGTAGCAGCGTTTGAGGTGTTCTTTCTGTCACTTGTATTCTACGACGTGACGGATTGTTTTTCGTGATCTGCCCTCTGGACCCTTGTGCCTGGGGGCTCGTATTTGCCACAGGCACCTGGGGAAATCTGCCACAACGCGAGTTTCTGGAAGTGGGAAATACCTCAAAAAAACCTTCTTCCTATTGTTCCCTGGAAGACTCGCCACATTGGAGAAGTGCTTTGTCAAGAAAACTAGTCCCAGGCTGACAAGAACGTGTGCAGGACAGACCAAAAGAAACAACAACCCAAACATATTGCAACCAGATTCACCACTACAACCATTCCGTACGCCCCTGTACACAGCTGTCACGTGTATGCAGGCCGCGTTAATCTGTCCGCATTCGTTTCTTCTTCGTGTGTATGCAGTGTCTGCCGGAAAAGCGCGAGGGGGGATTAAGCCGCGTCATCTATACTTTTGCCCAAAAACAATAAAATTACAAAATATCGTGTCTCTAGATGAAGTACTGCATACACGAAACGCATTCGGGTCTGCAACCGCAGTCTGCCGTGGCCACCCCGTTTTCTTGTGTGTCCCGCCGTTCCCACACCCCGCGGCAACGTTCCAGATCGAAGTTCCGTCGAGATTGGGCTTTGTTTCCCGCGTCTCCCGCCCGTCGTTGTTTTTTTCTTGCCCTCGTTCGGCGCCCCTCGGTACTGCACACAAGACGCACATCCGCTGGTCCTTAGCGTTCACAGTACGACACCGCGCGGCAAGACGAGCGCACTCATGTACTGGGATCTCGCCTTTCTGCAAAAGCGCTTTTTCGGTCGTGAATCCCTAGGTGCAATATGTCCAGCCGTCTGTTACAGGCAGGAATGGCGACAGCCAGCTTGTCCCTCTCTCATCCTCTTTCAGCCTCCCTGCCCCGCTGTGTTTACGTTTCCCGGCGGCGAAAAAATCCACATTCAAAGCCACAGGGGGACGGCTCATCACTCCACTTTCGGTGCTTTCGTTGTCTAAAATAGAAATTGCTGCGTTGAACAAAACTACCCCTCGGCAACGGAGTTCTCCACCTCATCCGCACTATGTCTACTACTCACTAGACCCCACCTTTTCCTGCACGGATGCTGATCATATACTGAAAACGCGACTATTATGCAGAGCCAAGACCCAGGCTTAACTAATGACAGATGTGTACGTCATTTCGCTTGATTTTAGAACCCATATACAGTCGTGCACCAATCCAGACGACATGTTTCATAACCAATTATGCACAGTTTCTTTTTATGCTTCTTATTTCTTTTTGCATTTCTTTTTTTTTTTTTTTTTTTTTTTTTTTTTTTCAAATTCAGTGGCTTCTTGCAATTGACGCTTCCTTTAGACCTCCCTCCGCTAAATGCCCCATCGCCTATAAATATCTGTAGATCCTCCACCTTTTGTCTCTTCTTTCTTCTTTTGTTTACCATACTAATTAAATAGCTATGAAGGTTCCTCATCTCATTAGCAGAACAACAACATGGGGTCTTAGTGGCCGGTCCTTGAGAGCCCTCGTCACTGGTATTGCTGTCAGTGGTTTCTCCCTTTTCGGTTACGATCAGGGTTTGATGTCTGGTATTATTCAGGGTGACCAGTTTAACCTCGAGTTCCCTGCCACAAGTGTCGAAGGCTTGACTGGCCATGCTAAGAACCACGCCACCGTGGTCCAAGGTGCCGTCACTGCTTGTTACGAAATTGGTTGTTTTATTGGTGCTCTTTTCGCCCTCTTCAGAGGTGACAAGATTGGTAGAAAGCCCTTGATCTGGGTTGGTTCTATCACCATCATTGTTGGTACTGTCATCTCTACTGCTGCATTCAAGGAGAGCTGGGGTCTTGGTCAGTTCGTCGTCGGAAGAGTTGTCACTGGTGTCGGTAACGGTTTTAACACTGCCACCATTCCAGTGTGGCAATCCGAGATGTCCAGAGCCGAGAACAGAGGTAGATTGGTGAACTTGGAAGGTTCCGTTGTCGCTGTGGGTACTTTTGTTGCCTACTGGTTGGATTTCGGATTGTCCTACGTCCACACCTCTGTCCAGTGGAGATTCCCAGTTGCTTTCCAGATTGTTTTCGCTGCCATTTTGTTTGTCGGTATTCACGGTTTGCCAGAGTCCCCAAGATGGTTGATTGCTCACGGCAGAAAGGAGGAGGCCCACCACGTCTTGGGTAAGTTGAACGACGTTGCCCCAGACTCGGATGAGGTTTTCGCCGAGGTTACCATGATCCAGGACTCCGTCACCAGATTCTCCAGAGCCCAGGTTGGATTCAGAGACTTGTTCACTGGTGGTAAGTCCCAGCACTTTCAGAGAATGGTTGTCGGTTCCTCTGCCCAGTTCTTCCAGCAATTCACTGGTTGTAACGCTGCTATTTATTACTCCACTATTTTGTTCGAGAACTACATTTTCAAGGGTAAGAAGAGATTGTCTTTGATTTTGGGTGGTGTTTTCTCGACTGTCTACGCTTTGTTCACCATTCCATCTTTCTTCTTGATTGACTCTTTCGGTAGAAGAAAGTTGTTTTTGGTTGGTGCCACTGGTCAGGCCCTTTCCTTCACCATCTGTTTCGCTTGTTTGATTAACCCAACCCCACAGAATGCCAAGGGTGCTGCCGTCGGTGTCTACTTGTTTATTGCCTTCTTCGCTTTCACCATCTTGCCATTGCCATGGGTGTACCCACCAGAGCTTAACCCATTGAAGACCAGAACTGCTGCCTCTGCCATTTCCACCTGTACTAACTGGTTGACTAACTTCGCTGTTGTGATGTTCACACCAATTTTCATGAACAGATCTGCATGGGGTGCTTACTTGTTCTTCGCTGTGTTGAACTACTGTTTCATTCCAGTTATCTTCTTCTTCTACCCAGAGACTGCCGGTAGATCTTTGGAGGAGATTGACATCATCTACGCCAAGGCTGTTGCTGACAAGCGTCAAGCCTGGAGAGTTGCTGCTACCATGCCTAAGCTTTCCTACAAGGACATTGAGGAGCAGAGTCAGCAACTTGGTCTCTGGGACGATGACTTTGAGAAGGACAACTTTGAGGTCAAGGAGGATGTCACTACTGACTCTTCTGACAGACAAGGAGGAGACGAAGGTGTGTTGGTTGGCAACGATGAAACCAACTCTAACGCCCACGAGAAGGTTTAGTGCAGTGTATTTCAAAATAATAGATAATAAATGGATACCTAATTGTTTACACGCGTCTGTAGCTACAGCTGAAACAGCCTAATGTGGCGGGGTACCCTAAAATGCGCGCGCGCGGGCTGGCGGGGCGCTGAGGGATTTCTTGCAAGGCGGGCTCGCAGCAGAGCAATGATGTATGTTTTTGTTGAGAGCGACTTGCAGACGGTACGAGATTGGGGTGATGCACAGTTATGGAGCGGTTGCCCTAGTCACGGAAGCGCAAGCCAATCAAGGGGGGAATTGATAAGCGGGAAAGTGAAAACGAAAAAGAAAGAGATGAAAAAGAAAGAAAAACAGCAAGTGTTCCTGAAAAGATAACGCAACGGGAATGCAAACATTTTTCCCTGTTAAGCCTGTGGAGAGGACTAACAAGCAGCGATATGCGTTAAGAGATTGAGCTATGTGGCGCGGCTTGCGTCGGACTAAACAGTAAAGTAGACAAACAAACAAGAACAAAAATAGCGGCAACGGCGTCAGACAAACGAAAAGAAAAAACACGGGCGTCGTTGCTTTTTGGGGATATTCTTGGCTGACACTTTGTTTCAAGTTTGCTTCAGGTTTCTTTTAGTTTTAACCACGGGAATATTTCCCGTTACGTAACCATGCCTGAACAAGGGCTTTTACAATCTACAGCAGCTAGAATAGGCGATTGGCCCGAAGATCCTGCGCGGATCCGTGTTATTACGTAAAGTTTCCGAGTATCCAGCGTTCGCATGGTACATACGTGTTAGCGAGAAGTAATATTTTCTAGATGTTCAGCCCTCCACACGAGTTGCTCATGTTTTTATTTTTTGTTTTTATTTTTTGCAAAGATTTTCCTTCCCTTAACGGGCTGGTGCACGGGTGCACAGTGCGGAAAGTGCCAGGGCAGCTAAGTTCGCTTGACAAGTCACTTTCTTATCTCAGTCCCTGAAAAGGTTTCGCAGGGAATGTTCTTTGTTAGGTGCACTGGCAGCCGACCAATGAACAGAGATGGGAAATATTTTATAAGAAAATAAGAAAAAAAAAAAAAAAATAAAAAATGGAAAAATAAAACTAAGAAAAATAAAAAACAAGAAAATAAAACAGAAAAACAAAGAATAGAACATCAACAACCAGCCCGGGCTGGTGCCATTCCGGCGGCCCGAGTGTGGGGTCGGGCTTTGTGCGATGACAGAATCTCATGGGCGTAACTCCGCCGGACTTAAACCACACCGCCACATACACACTATAAAACAATCCGCAACTCCCCAGCGTGCCCAACAAAGAATACCCGGCCAAACAAAGCAACCCTAGTAGACTCTGGCGGGCCAAACCCCGTTCTCTCGGCACAAATCCGGCCGTCGCTGGCCCAATCGAGGAAGAACTCCTGCACATAGTCCGCAGATTGGAAGATGGTCTGCTGTGGATCTGAGAGGGTCCCCTTCCGGAGCAGCTTTAGTGGTTACATCACTAAAAGCAAGGGTACCACTGATTTGCAGAGGCCAAACCCCCGTAGAAAACCGGCTTTTCTTCTCTGCTTCCACCGTTGTCTGCCCGTTTTACCGTGCCCCTTTTTTGCATCTGTTTCCCCAGGTGTGCATCTTATGCACGTCACTTTCCCTCTTCCTTTTCCTGTTTTCATCTCCGCTTTTCAGCCCATTATTATTTCTATTCTTCAACCGCCGCATACCGAGATTCTCTTGGTAGCAGCCCACCTTAACTTATTCCTCCGCTGATTCTTATCTCCTATCTATTCTATCATGGACATTCTCAGTACTCATCCGGTGAAGGTGGAGGACGCTGAACGGAAAAAAACCCAGGAAATGACCATCTTGGCCAATGGCACCGTCATGAAACTACAGAAATCCCGCCAGCGGAAAATCCTCTCGTGTGTCTATTGCCATTCCAAGAAAATCAAGTGTTCTCGGGTCCAGCCCGTGTGCAACAACTGCGAGAAGTTGGGCATTCCTTGCAAGTACTTTGTGAATGAGCGTGTTTCCAAAAGGGCAAGACGGAGATGCTCCGAATCATCTCAGCCGAGAGAAAATCAAGATTCCGTGGTGTCTCCCAACGGCAAGAAAGACTCCGTTTCCAGTGCGTCTTCTCATTCGGCTTCCACCTCGGTTCCGATGACCAGATCCAGTTCGTCTGAGTATACAGATGTAAATTCACAAGAAAAACCATTGCCGGAGCTCCAGGACCTACCGCAGAAGAAATTGGACGTGTCTCCCCAGGACTCCCCAAACACGCTTCATCTTGTGCTCAACTCGTTTTCCATGAAGAACGGCATGAGCCAGCCGTTTTCCCCAGACGTAACTACCCCCAACATCCTCCAGGCCCCCATAGTCAACGAAATGAGCCACAACATCACCAACAACTTCTTCAACACCAACTACGCCACAGGCTCGAAGAAACCTGCTCCAGAGGACCAGTACTCCTTCAATCTCAGCTCATTCACGTTTGCCAACCAAAACGAGTCCCCCCAGAACGACCAAACTGCCCGTCCTTCTGATACAGTCCAAGAAAAGAGAACCCCGCTTGCAGAGTCTCCCTCGGTTCCTTCCCTTTCTATGAACACAATATTCACCCGGCCTGCTCCCCTGCTGTCTAGTGCGTCTACAAATTTCTTGGATGGTCCAGCCATGCCCACAGCAAGACAGTCACAGCAGCAGCCACAGCCTCAGAGCAGCATGCTGATGAAAAAATCAGCCCAACCGAACAACCCCGTTCTCAACAACTGCTTGAACCCTTACCTGTCCAATCCGGCAACCACAATTAATTACCTCTACGGCACGAACTCCTATTACGACAACCAAAATCTTCTTTCTGATCTCCTTTCGCATCTCCCCAACTCCAGGGAACGCTCCTTTGAGCTTGTGGACCGCTACATCAACTCCGTCCACATCCTACTACCCATTATGGTCAACCTAGACGAGTTTGTGCAAGAACACGAGCGTTACTGGAACCTCCATGACCCATACAAGAGCCACGCGTCTTCCTCAGTGGACTCTTTGTACTCTTCACCCAGCACTTCACCTACAAACTCAGAAAATGATGTGGATCTCTTGCAATTCTACACTCTTTACTTTCCTATTTTATACGCATCCACCATCTCGGAGTTCGAGGAGTACGACAACCTTCTTTTGAACCAGGATATCAACAAGTATCTTAGAGGTTTCAACAACATCTGCCAGTACTATAACTACCCCCATGGAATCAAATCGTTGCCTCTCTTACTCGGAAATGTCATTATCCAGTCCACCTCTCCAAATCCTTCCACTATGGAGATGTCTCAGATCATCAGATATGCCAAATTCCTCCAGATCCACAAAGATCCTGAGAACTCTTTGAGAATCAAGGACTGGAAGGTCATCAAATTTAGACGTCTCCTCTGGTGGGTGATTTTCGGTCTTGACGGGTTGAGCAGTCACAACTTCTGCTTGCCTCCGGTTTGTAGATGCGATGATTTCAATGTTGTCATGCCAGACGACGAGGATCCTATTTTCGACGAAAATAACCAGGTTATCGGGAAGAGGCTCAATGTGGCCATGCTTTCCATGTCAGTTAAGTTCAGGTTCGACAAAATTCTCAGCGAGCTTGTCTACCAGTTGCACAATGGTCTTGCCAATAACATCACATCAGATGAGATCAACACACTCAAATCCATGATTGTGGATCTCTTCCACTACATTCACACAGCCATCAAAAAGATGACAAGCCATTACAACAACAATCCTCCAAAAACAGTCCAGGAGATGAACATATTCAATTTTGTTAAAAACCACTCGTGGAGTTTCGTGGACAGAGCCACGATGCTTCTACACAAAAAAATCTTACTTCGTGAGCCATCCAAGAATGTCACCGGTGGAGAGCCCGAAGACAGGTACCAGCTTGCATTAAGTAAAAACAGGGGAGGAGTGCTCTCGCTCAGCCAATACGAAGACACGTTTGGCCGGATTCAGGAATCGAACATCATCACCAACTTCGACAACTCCTCAATCTCACAGCTCAGGTTCAAGCAGCATGAGTTATTTACCTACGAGAATCTCAACAACAACTTGATTCCCTCCATCCTACACAACCTTAACGATTTCCTTAAGTACAATGACTTCATCAAGTTTGGCAAATTTAACTGGTACATCAAACGTACCATACCGATTGACTCGATTATTTTGCTTTTCATTGTCATTTGCGTCAAGTTCAAGTACGATTTCATGACTGTGAGTGAGTTGATCATCTACGTGAAGCTCATCAACAAGGCACTTTTCATTCTTAACAGGAAATACTTCAAGAATGAAAAGTACAAGAGAATGCTTTCGTTGACTAACATGACATGGGAGTACATCTTGAAGAAGTACAACGTGATCAAGATGGTGAACATTGTGAACGGGAAGAAGCCGGGGCTGATTGAGTTTTTCGATTTACAGGTGAATGGATTCATGAACATGAACGAGCTCTTTGACGTGATGGATGTGCCACGCCCAGCGTTGATCAGCAACGGAGTGAACCTTGGTAGTCTTCAGGATGACGAGATCCAGACCACCGGGGAGTCAGACTCGGATTCACCCGAGGTTAGAATGATGATCAACCAATCTGTGTTTTCTAACCAGCTCCAGGTAGACGATCTCAAGCAGCCGGCGGACATCCAAAGAGAGAAGCACGAGTTGCTGCATCTCAACGAAAAGATCTACTACGACTTGCGGAACAACTTTGTGGATGTCAACGACTACTGCTCGTTCTACTCGTCTCTCGAGAACCTCTTGCACGAGCTCATGGGCTACATGGACCACGAGAAAAGTTTGGAATAGTACATAGTGAATAAACGAGCTGGCTTGGTTTATTATTTAAACTGCGTAAAATGCTGATTGTCCTGCACTCTTAATAGGGATCTAGATGTTCCCCACATCCGGGGTGCCACTCGGCCACAATGCGGCTAGAGAGCGCTGGAATACCCAACAAAAACCATGTAGAATAGAGAATCAAAAAGGGAAGTCAGACGAAGAGCTTGTGAGGCCAAGCATAATATTCGGGCTTTGCAAGCCTAAAAAAGGCGTCGTCGATCTTTCCGTTCCTAACGCATGCGGCTACATTTAGCCCTTTTGGCCAAGCCACCGATGCAGTCGCACAATAAGTTGGTTCCTGTTCATGCCTGTTGTTAAGAGAAACATATAATGCGGCAACTAGGCCGCCCAATTTGCCTCGACGTGCGTGCAAATTTAGCTGGATTAGAGGGGTATTGATTTATGCAGTGTTGTTATTTTCTCTAGCGTCGACTTTTATTTTTGTCACGTCTTTAGTACACCTTAAGCAATGTCTACTGTGGCCGAAGAGCTTGAAGGGCTCTATTTGCACTCGAACAGCTCCGACGATAGCGAGAACTGGCTCCTACGAAGTGAGGTGATAAATGAGGAAATCCTGGATATTATGGTCGAGACCACAATGGTGTTTCTGAGCCTACCTCCACTTCTGAGCTCAGTGGCGGTGCTTGATGCTTGGCGGCAGGCCTTTGACAGGCTTTTCTCCATAGTGAAGGGCTTGAAGCCGATTTTTGAGGAAGAGGACGAAGACCAAAACCGGACTTTCGAGGGTCGTCCGGGCAGAATCTACCTGAGTGTGGAGGAAGAGTACTTTCTCGCATGTTTCTTCCAGGAGTTCTACGAAATGTTGAGCTCCTCGAAGATTTTGGGTGTTCTTGATACCGGAGGATCTTTCTTGGAGCCTGCGGAGGAACTGATCTCTGTGTACACGTATGTTCGTGATGTAAGGGAGAGCCAGGAGCAGAACCGGAAATCACGAAGAAGGCCATCCCATGCTGACAACGGGAGCCGAGGAACAAAACAATTCATGGATAAGGACACTGCATATGCTGAGATCAAGGTGTTCTTGGACAAAACTGTGGAGTCCCACAAAGAGGCTGGGCCTTTTCCACACGAGCTCTTGCAGTTGGCACAGGCGATTGACCAAGCCGAGGAAACAGGAGTTACTAGATTTATTCGGACATTCAGAAAGCAGGACTTTGCCCGTCTTTTCCGTCCAATACAGGGAACCGAGCTCGAGGCACCGTTCATCCAGGCTGTGAGTAAGTACTACATCGAGTTTCTAGCCGAAGGACACCTTTTCAACGCTCCCACCTACGAGACGATCATGAAGGAAACGATGCGGCTCAGAATGCGAAATGTTAGCTAGTTAATCAATGCTTATGTAGTTATGAAAACACAAGGTGCAAAGGGCTCTCTATAGACTGACCTGTGTGCCATGACTACCAAGCTTCGTTCCTCATGGCCCAATGGTCAAGGCGTCTGGCTACGATAAGTAACCACTTCTGATTGGAACCAGAAGATTCCAGGTTCGACTCCTGGTGGGGAAGCTTTTTTTTTCCGCGTTGATCTCTCTAAATACACACCCAGCGGAATCCATCTTTTTGCCGTGTGTCCAACTCATCAATGAAAGTCTACAGTCTCTATATCTTGAATAAAGCAGGAGGACTCATATATCAAAACGACTTGAGCCCAGGCTTGCCCAAACTCTCGGCAAATGACTATCTTGTGCTAGCCGGAACTTTACACGGAGCACATGCCATAGCGACAAGACTACAACCCCTGGAGGCCAAGACTTCTGGAAACGAGCTGAATGCCATCAATTCTTCTATTCTTGCCACCGGAAAAGCTCATATTCCTGATTGTAACAGACTGGGCCTACAGAACATCGACACCGACCAATTCAGTCTCTACGTGTTCCAAACATTAACCGGTCTCAAGTTCATCATAGTTACAACGCCACCAAAGCTGGTCAACAACCAGCCGGGAGAGCCAGCCCGTCAGTTCGAAAAGGTTCAGGACTTGTTCAAACAGTACTACATCTTGTACACTGATTACGTCATGAAGGACCCCTTCTACTCCTTGGACATGCCCATCAAATCTGCCATGTTTGAGCAGAAGATCCAGGAGCTCCATGTCAGCTAGACTGTTAGCTGGACAAGCTAGACGTGTCTTCATAGCATATGCTCTGTTGGGTTTCTGTGGGCACTGTGCTGACCCTTTCAGAGCAAAGTACGAAAGTTGTACCAAACGAATTTGCATAGAGTAAAAACTAGAATAAGAGAAGTTTTTGTAGTTCAAAAGATCCGTCTACATCTTATCGGTGGTGGTGTTGATGAATGCGGTATTGGAGGTTTTTTCTTATCTAGAGCACATCAGTGTGCACAACCTCATCACCAAGATTTCATGGAAGCACAGAAGGAGCAAAAACCTCCCTTGGATACCAGAATAGGGAAAGACCTGCCGTTCACGTTTGGTCAGCGGTACCTCACGGATGAAAGTGACGTTTTTGACCACAACGCATGGGACCATGTGGAGTGGGGAGAAGAACAGGTCAAACAGGCCCAGGAACTCATATCAAAGCAGTACGACGATCCGGTGAGAGATTTCGACAAGCAGCTCTATAACTCCAACCCAGCCAAGTACTGGGATATCTTCTATAAGAACAACAGAGAGAATTTCTTCAAGGACAGGAAATGGCTTCAGATCGAGTTCCCCATGTTGTACGAGGTGACCAAGGCTGACTACAACAAACCGGTGACGATCTTGGAGGTTGGCTGTGGAGCAGGAAACACGTTTTATCCTATTCTTAGTCAGAATGAGAACTCACAGTTGAAGATTGTTGGTTGTGATTACTCTAAGGTGGCCGTGGACTTGGTGAAGAACAACCAGCAGTATGAGCCCAACCACAAAAAGGGAATTGCATTTTCTTCTGTTTGGGACTTGGCAAATGCCGAGGGTGACTTGCCCGAGTACCTTGAGCCTGAGTCCTGTGATGTGGTCATTATGGTGTTTGTCTTTTCGGCTTTGCACCCAGACCAGTGGAGACATGCTGTCAACAACTTGCAAAAGGTTCTCAAACCAGGTGGAACCATTTTGTTCAGAGACTATGGTCGGTATGACCTTGCACAAGTGCGGTTCAAGAAGGGCCGTTTGCTTGACGACAACTTTTACATCCGTGGTGACGGAACTAGAGTGTATTTCTTCACTGAGGAAGAACTCCGGGACATTTTCTGCCAGAACGGACCTTTCGAAGAAGAAAAAATCGGCACAGACAGACGGTTGTTGGTCAACCGTAAGAGGCAACTCAAAATGTATAGAATATGGCTCCAGGGTGTGTTCAAGAAACCACTTTAGCATGGGGCCACCACAACATATAGAAAGTCGTCTAGATGATGGAGCTTCTCCCAAATATCCAACAATGGTGTGTTATATAGAACATCAGCGTCAATTCCTTGTATAATGGCCCTGCAGTTTAGCTCAGGGACCCATGTTCGTAGAAACGCACCCAAGGTCGGGCAATCCTGGGCTGACACAGGACTTTGTATTTGTATTTTTGAGTTGGCAACGTATATTTTTATAGGGATTCTGTTTTTCCATTTCTTCGGCAACACCTTGTTGTTTATCTGCTGGTATGAGGTGTAGTCGTGGTTCAACACAGAAGACCAAAGCAACTCCGAATCAGACTCACTGAGGTTCATCATTGCACGGGAGCTTCCATTCATGACGTAACATGCTTGTTTTAGGTGGTTTGTGATCACCAATCGTAGCTCCTTGAGGTAATCTGGTTTGCCTTCTGTTTGGGTGAATGGGATGAGAGTCTCAGGATATGGAGTACCGGATTTTAGCCGCAACTTCCAATGAGAACGATTGTGGCTATATGCTACACAAAAGAGATCAAAAAGAAGCCCAGCAGGAAGGTTCCACTGGATCGGAGTGTTCCCGTACTCTAGCCATATTGGAGCAGTTGTAGAAAGATCACAGCATTCGTGGAAGTACTGAGTAATTGACAGAAAGAATTGGGGAAAGTACTGGTTTCTGTATATGGTTAGGAGATAATTGTGGGACTCATAGTGGACGCTGACGTTGATGGCACCATTCCAAGCAGACATGCCTTTAGAGTCGGATCCCCACAGTTCGCGTCGGTTGCAACCACCACGTGAAGGACCAAGTAGATATCCAATAGGAGATGTGTTATGGGTGATTTTGTTATTCTACTTCTGAACCAAGCTCTACAATAAGGCTATTCATGATTTTATTTTTTTGGGACCAAGTAGTATCTGTTTCGGTACCCCAGCTTGGTATCTCGCCTTATCTACATAACTAATGCGTCTCTCTGTGCTTTGTGGGAAAAAAATAAAAAAACTAAAAAATAAACAGCTAAAAAATAAGCAAATGCCTCCATTGGGGTGAGACGTATACTGATATGGAAAGAAAGCTTCCTAAAGCTCATGGTGGGTCTCTTTTCCCGGCTACTTGACTATTTCCGTTCCGAGACTTAATCCGGGTTCCATGCAGAAAACCATCTTTCTCGGCACCTCCACATAGCCCCAAGCAGCCTTGGCTTCTATTTACGTGAGCTTTACTTAGTAAAAACACCACCTAATCAGTGTCCCTGGCTTTATTCATACATGCCTTGCTCCTTCAATGACGTTGGCCCAGAGCAACCCACCATTGGTCTAGGAGTAGCAGAAGCTTACGATGTGATCTACCAAATCAGACCTAGCGCCCAGTATAGCGAGCCAGCAATTGTGTAGAGATGTACGTAGGTTTGCTGGCCGTTGCGGTAAAAGCGGATCAGCATGCTTAGATGGTCGAACTGTGTCACTTTGTAGGCTTATCCAGTTTGGCGCTCGCCGCGGACTTGATGCAGTGCCTAGCTTGGATCAGGAAATCTCAGCCAGCATGTAAACTATTTTCATGCGAAATCTCACTGCGCTGGTTGTTCCATGCATGACCGCAGAAACAGTACAATCAGGAAAGATCACAGGGCAACAACGGAAATGGCATAAGCTTAAATTCTTATATCCCTGGTTGCCCGCGTAGTTTTCCCATCAACTTCTCTAGTTTTTTCTGCTCTCCATGTTCATTAAAAAAATCCGCTCCAAGCAGCCTGAGGGCTCCAAATCATCCAGCAGATACTTCTCCACACCTCTGTTAGGCTTCTCTACAACAAACAACGAAACCCAAGCCTCTCAAAAGTCATGGTCTCCTCAGCCGAACAGAGTGCTGTCGGTGCCTGCTTTTGCCAGACAGACCGAAGAAAGAAAGTTGCAAAGACCAGCCGTCAAGATCGACACAGATCTTTCTGCCGCTGTGAGCTCCTTCACTCCTGGAGGCACCGTTGATATGGAGGATATCCCTGATTTGCCAAAAGTGACAAGACGGGGACGTCGTATTGTTAGCATGCCTGTGCCCCCACGTGAACATGTGGTTCTGGAGAAACACAAAAGCTTGCCAGCACCAGCTCCCAGCCGGATGGAGCCCATGGCACCTCCGGTTCCAGAAAAAACAGCATCGGTTCAGCCAATTCTTGAAACTCCAGAAGAGGTGCCTGTTATCACAAGCCCTCCTCTAAGCATCACCTCTCACAGAGTCACCAGTGCTCCTGCTCCTCCAACCCAGGAGTATTTCCACAGTGTGAAGCACAGCTGGTCCTCGGTGGGCACACCTTCTTTGTCATCGGTGGACGACGACACCAGCTCTATTTACCTGAACCACAGTGACCGTCTTTATGTCTACACCAAGGACATGGAGTCTGAAGCTTCTTCTATGAAATCTCCACTCAACTCTTGTTTTTCCAATGCATCCAACTCGAGCGTTTTCGAGCTGTACTGCTCCACCTCTGACCGTGGTTCTTTTGGCCAGCGGTCCGAAGTGCCTCCGCCAGTACCAAAAAAGAGTGCTTCAAAAAAGCCTAACTATAACTTCTGCTTGGATGCCGGGGCAGAGTACGAAAAGTCTCGTTTCATGATCCCAGAGGCATACCAGGTCAAGCCTAAGCACCGTCTACACGCATAGTCATTGTTCATAAACATTACAACTTCACCACGAGCTCGTCGTTGGGGTATGCTTTGAGGAGATCCAAGATGTCGTACTTCTTGGCAATCTCGTCACTGATGAATCTGCCACCGAGGTAGTGGACTTTGCCAGCACCAGCAAACTTCTCTGCACATGGCTTTGGGGCAGTCAAGCTGATCAACATAGATGCCCCAATGTCCACGTCCACAGGACCCTTATCGACATCCCATCCAGATGGAATGTCCACGGCGACAATTGGGGCAATCTTGGACGAGTGCTCAGCGAAATAGCCAATCACCTCGTTGAACGGAGCCCTCAATGGGGGATGGAAGCTGAACCCAAAGAATGAGTCCACAATAACCCGGAGAGACCCACCATGGACGAGTTCCTTGACCCTGTCGAAGGAATCGGTCTGCTCGACCCCAAGATCTTGCAATTGAGTCTCGAGTCTCTTGAACAAGTCCTTAGAAGAGCGTTTAGGATAGTAAACCACAGGCTCGTACTGTCTCCATAGCTTCAAGTGGCGTGCAGCAACAAGCCCATCTCCGCCGTTGTTTCCCGGTCCCACGAGAACCAACACCTTGTTTGCATCCGCTTGTGGAGGGTACTGCTTGTAAATGCATTTAGCCACAGCAAGTCCAGCCAACTCCATCAACTGGTCAATGGAGTAGGCTCCTGTAGACATGAGCTCCTGGTCAAGAGCAGCAGCAGCTTTCGACGAAAGTGTCTTAAACATTGTGTGTTAGTCTGGAGATGTGGGATTCGTCCCGTTTATGTAGAAATGCTATGTGCACTCAGTTGCTGTGGAAGCATCATCAGGCCAGTTCGGAGTGGTACCGAGCGCGAAATCCGGGGTAGCCAGGTTCGCTAAATCCGACCGTTTCGCCTCATGCTGCAACTAGCGGCAATGGTCTTGTTTCCGCTTTTCGATTAGTCATTTCCACCAGTCGTAGCATGTGGTGGTTGTCACAGGGACCCCTGTTTTCCTGGTTTCCATTAATTCTCTGTAAATTCCCGTGTTCAAATCTTAAATTTCATTTCATCAAATCACCAAATCACCAAGTCATCAAATTTCCGGTCCAATTTCTCAAATTCCCGACCACAGGAGGTTTTTTGCAGACAAAGAATGTTGGATCTTTTGCCGGATCGAGTCCAGGCGCGTTTCCAGGAGCGCACTGGAGTTGCCTCGAAAATCTCAATAAAAAAATAAAAAAAAAAAAAAAATAAAAAAAAATAAAAAAAATAAAAAAACGCGACAAACCTCATACAAACACAGCCCAAACTCGTTGTTTCATATCAAAACACATCTGAGCTTGAACCGCAAACACCAAAATGGACTCTAACGATTCGGCATCGGCTCACCTGACGAGCTTCTCTCCGATGATCAATTACAGAAAAGACGCCAAAAAGGCTGTCAAGTTCACCTTCATGGTGACCGGAGACCCAGGAACCGGGAAAACCACCTTCATCAATTGCTTGGTCAACAGAAACATCATGACACACAAGTATGACGGTGTGGACGTCTCTGGAGACACAAAGACGTTGACATTCACGCTGGCGCAAAACGTCGACTTGCCCAACACCTCCATCTTGTCCAAAAACGTGTTTGATCCGTTCCAGGCCCAGGAAGAGCCCGGTATTGCTCTTACTGAGACCAAGGTCGAGATCCTCGACGCTGACAACATCAGAATGCAGTTGAACATCATCGACACGCCTGGGTTTGGCGAAAACCTCAATAACGAGTTGTGCTACGTCGAGATCGAGAACTTCTTGAAGCAGCAGTTCGACTTGGTCTTGGCCGAGGAGACAAGAATAAAAAGAAACCCCCGTTTCGTCGACACCAGAGTCCACTGCTTGCTCTACTTCATCACCCCTACCGGCCACGGCTTGAGAGAGTTGGACATTACTTCTATGAAACGCTTATCCAAGTATGTGAACATCATTCCTGTCATTGGACGTGCTGACTCCTTCACCGAGTCCGAGCTCCAGCATTTCAAAAAGCAGGTCAGAATAGACATTGAGCGTTTCAACGTGCCTGTGTTCCAGTTTGATAACTTCATCGACGACTACGACGAAAACGAGGACTACGACTTGATCCAGGAGTGCAAGTACTTGACCAGATTGCAGCCGTTTGCTATCATTTCTTCAGAGCAGGATTATGAAATAAAAGATACTCAAACCGGCGAGACCAAGATCATCAAGGCTAGACAGTACCCATGGGGCTTGGTTGACGTCAACAACCCCAAATACAGTGATTTCCCTGTGTTGAAGTCGGTCTTGTTGGGCTCCCACTTGCAAGACTTGAAGGACCTCACCCACGACTTCTTGTACGAAACCTACAGAACCGAGAGGTTGACCACAGTCACTGGCCGTGAAGACGAAAACGACCTCGAAAGCTTCCACGACACAACCGATAACACTCAGGGTTTCCTGAGCACTGTGCCTTCCTTGTCCAACTTGGCCCAGCTTGCTGATGAGAACACAACTAGAGACACCAAGGATGACGAGGACAACACCTCCATGGTTCTGGGTCTGTCGAGAAAGCCTAGATCGATGGTTCTGAACCACGAAGAGACACCAGGCTCGCCTGCCCTTCGGGAAAGTCCATCGTTTGCATCCTCTGCTTCAACGGTCTCTAGAGAACGTGACTACAACGCTGCAGACCACAAGAGCAACAGCTTCAAGAGATTGTCCATTGGACCACAAAGAAACCAATTGAGACAGATCTCGGAGACGGTGCCTTATGTGATCAGACACGAGAGAATCTTGGAGAGACAGAACAAGCTTGAAGAGATGGAGATGGCCAGTGCGAGAGAGTTGGCCAACCGTGCCCAGCTTCTTGAGAAGCGTGCTGCTGCATTGAAGGCACAGGAGAAGTTGTTGCAACAGAGATTGGAGGCTTACAAGAAGAAGGAACTGCTACTGCTGGCAACCTCTGAGAGGAGTGTGGACCCCGACGAAACCCCACAAGACTCCCACTTCCGCAAAGAGGAGACAATAACCGATTTGCACCTGATTGTGAGCAAAGACGCAGGCCAGTGAGCGGTTCGTGCCGGGTCTAATCAACAATGAACCCGGAATAAAATTAAGAAGAACGGAGTTGTCGAACGACACTCCAGGATCCACATAAACATTATAAAATAGGGCATTTACTGAGGCGTGTTGGCGGCTGTATCATATCGTGTATGCGAGGGAGACGTGTCTGTGCAGGTTGTGTATTCTCGTGAAAGTAGTCGTGCTCGGCACTCCATCTGGCCATAGTCTGTTGCCACTTCTTGCTCAGCACAATTTGGCCTGCACATAATACGTAATTCGCAACAGTAGTCCAGGAGAAGCTTGCTGCTAATGACAACGGCTGCCACTGTAGACTTGGCGTTTGTGTGGCTATGCTGCAATTCACAAAACAAGGGTGTATTCCAGCTCAAAAATCTATTTTTAGCATTTTTTCCGCTCGTAATTCCTTCTTTCTCCGTCCTTCCGCGATCTTCTCTCTACTGTCTGTCGGCTCAGTACAGCGCGATAAAGGAAAATAAAAAGAAAAAAAAGAAAAAAAAAATAATACGAAAACCAGAACAACCTACTATATCATTTTCGAGCGAGCAAATATCAACAACAACGCTTGTTTGCATTGACCACCATCCTGGACTCCAGATCCGATAATTTGGATACCTCTATAGAAAGTCAAATCCACTCCCACGCTATACAAAAAGCGGGCATACAGAACAACCCACAGATATAGTCACCACGCATCGTTCGATCTCAGTTCGTCCAATTCCCCCGATTTTTTTACTGCTCCAAGCTCCTCCCCATTCTCATACCAGAACATGGATATCGCTGGACTCTTAGAATCAGCGCTTTTTGGCACGGATCCCAATACCAGAAATGAAGCAGAAAAGCAATTAAGTGAGTTGGCCACCAA
Organism: Osmozyma mogii; assembly: GCA_030573315.1. Lineage (NCBI taxonomy): Eukaryota > Fungi > Ascomycota > Pichiomycetes > Serinales > Metschnikowiaceae > Osmozyma > Osmozyma mogii. The sequence goes on from JAJMDB010000002.1 coordinate 350,284, forward strand.
CCAGTATGACCAGTACATGTCGTTTTTGGCCGATGTGTTGGTCAGCGACGCCAAAGCAGAAGTGCGTATGTTGGCCGGTTTGGGCATGAAGAACCAATTGACCGCTAAGGACGCCGCCGTCCGTTCACAGCAAGAAAACAGGTGGCTTGCGTTGAACCCAGAGTTGAAAGAAAAGATCAAGCTGTACTCCATACAAGTGCTTTTGAGCGGAGACGAGAAGATGACCTCCTCTGTGCCTCAGCTAGTGTCTGTCATTGCTAATATAGAATTGCCCAGAAACCAGTGGCCCGACTTGATACCAACCATCATCGAAAACACAAAGATCGAAAAGCCTGTACCGGTCAAGAGATCCTGCTTGTTGACCATTGGTTACATCTGCGAGAGTGCCGATGCCAACGATGCCCAGATCATGGCACAGTCCAACGGCATCCTTATTGCCATTGTTCAGGGTGTGCAAGCCAATGAGCCTTCCATCGCCGTTAGACTCACTGCTTTGAACTCCTTGATCAACTCCTTACAGTTTATTAAGAGCAACTTCGACAGGGAGGGTGAAAGAAACTTCATCATGCAAGTTGTTTGTGAAGCCACCCAAGCCGACAGCTCTGAACTCCAGGCCGCCGCTTTTGCATGTCTTGCGAAGATCGTGCAACTATACTACGCCCACATGTCTCTCTACATGGAAAAGGCACTTTATGTTCTTTCTGTGTCGGGAATGCAGAGTGAAGACCAAAATGTTGCATGTATGGCAATTGAGTTCTGGTCCACCATTTGTGAGGAAGAATTCGAAATTGCATACCAGCTTCATGAATTGAGCGAACGCGGTGAGCCAACAGATATCAGCTCCTACAACTTTGCTCTCTTGGCCACCAACGACGTCTTGCCCGTGTTGTTGACCTTGTTGACCAGACAGAACGAAGACCCTGAGGACGACGATTGGTCTGTCGCAATGGCTGCTGCTTCTTGTTTGCAGCTTTTTGCAACCACAACCGGTATGTACGTTGTTGAGCCAACATTGCAGTTCTTTGCCGCCAACATCACAAGCCAGGACTGGAGAAACCGTGAGGCCGCTGTCATGTCCTTCGGTTCTATCTTGGAAGGACCTGAGGTTGAGCAACTCAAGCCTGCCATCCAAGAAGCTATCAAGCCAATTCTTAACTTGATTGGTGACCCAACCCTTCAGGTGAAGGAAACTGTTGCTTGGTGCTTGGGTAAGATCGCAGAGGTTGCTCTTAACGCTGTTGACCTTGCAAACGACCTCCAGCCTTTGTTGCAAGCCTTGTTGCACGGTTTGTCTGAACATCCAAAGGTTTCTGTGAACTGCTGCTGGACATTGATGAATATTCTCGAGCAATTGTGCAAGGATGCAAGCCTGCAGGAGACAAGTATTATGTCCGTTTACTACGAGACGTTTATCCCAGCCTTGGTTCAGCTTTCTAGCAAGCAGGATAACGAGTACAACTCAAGAGCATCTGCATATGAGGCATTGTCTTCATTTGTCACTTACAGCGCCAATGACACTATGAGCATCATCAACGACATTGCTGGTGAAGTTTTGAGCAGATTGGAGGCTACTATCTCTTTGCAGCAGCAACCGATGTCTGTTGACAACAGGACTGCCTTGGAAGAGTTGCAGATCAACATCTTGTCATTATTGACCAGTATCATCAGAAGATTGAGCTCCACTGTCCTGAGTGCGTCTGACAACTTGATGACTATGTTCCTTAAGCTTTTGGATGCTCAGCAGCCTAATGCGTTGATCGAAGAAGACATTTTCATTGCCATTTCGGCTGTCGCATCTGCCGTTGGTCCAGAATTCCAGAAGTACATGGATTCCTTTGTGCCATACTTGACCAAAGCATTGACCAACGTCGACTCTCCTACATGTGTCACTGCGGTAGGTTTGGTCGCTGACTTGGCTCAGTCTCTAGGCCCAGCTATTGGTCCTTACTTGAATGGTTTGATGGACATCTTGGGTGTCAACTTGAACAGACCTTCAATCAAGCGGGAATTGCAACCAGCCATCTTGTCATGTTTCGGTGACATTGCCACTGTCATTGGTGAAGGTTTCATGCCATACATGAATGTTGTCATGCAGATCTGCTCTTCGCTCACCCAGTTAGAGCCTGAGGACAACACCTTCGAGTCCATTGACTACATCACCGCAGTGAAGGAAGCTGTGTTGGACTGCTACGTCGGTATTGTGAGCAGCTTGGATAAGAAGCCAGAGATGTTGTTCAACTATCTTGGCCCTATTTTCCAATTGCTTGAGCTCATAGCTAGTGACATTGAATTGGCCATGAGTGAAAGCACTGCTCGTTCTGCTGTCGGTTTGTTGGGTGATATTGCTGCAATGTACCAGGATGGCCAGTTGAGAAACTTGTATGAACAGCCATGGGTGACGCTGTTCATCAAGAAGACAAGAGCCAACATCGCCTTCTCGCAACAAACCAAGGATGCAGCCAGATGGGCCAGAGACCGCCAAAAGCGCCAGATTGCTTAGGCTTGTTGGTCCAACTTTTTTTTTTTTTTATTTTTCTACTCTTTCATTTCTTATCATCTCTCATCTCTCACATCTCTCATTTGTTTTTTCCATCTCTCATCTCTCATCTCTCATTTTGTTTCATCTCTACTCTCATCTCTCATATCCTCTGCACCATCTCTAGTCATTTTGTCATGTTTATGTCTCATATTTCATTTTATTTATGTCAAACTCTTCTCTTCTTATCTCTCATCTTCTCATCTACATTTAATCTCTAATAAATTATATAGTCATTTTTATACGCGCTCTATACTAAATATACAGATAATTTCGCGACTGCTGTAAATTGCGAAGATGCCAACGAAATGCAGAACGAAAATTGACGGAACTTGAACGCGATCTACAACTCTTAATGGAATACGACCCAATCCCATTTGATCATACATACATTCTTTACGACCCCAAAGATGTTGTATCGATAGTGTGCGTTCATTTCTCCCTTCTTCCAATATATATTATGGTGTTCTATACATCATGGTTTCTCATAACCCGAGAGATCGAGCCCGTCATTGTGGTTGGAGGCCATCTAATAGGAGAGATTTTGAATAAAATCATAAAGCATCTCATCAAACAGCCAAGACCCGACTTCCATAAGGACTTTGGCGTTGCATCTGGCCACGGGTTGACATATGGCATGCCTTCAGCACACTCTCAATTCATGGGTTTCTTTGCCTTATACTTTGCATGCATTATCATTAATAAAGTTCCTAAGCCAAAACAACAAAAGGTCGTTGGTGTTTGCATCTTGCTGCTAATAAGCATACTTGTCGCCTTCTCCAGGGTATACTTGTTATATCACACCGTGCCGCAAGTCATTGTTGGAATACTTGTCGGGTCAGTCTTGGGCTTGGCATACTTTATTGCAACGTCGATTGCCAGAGACTTCGGTCTAGTTGACTGGGTACTAGGATGGAAGAGTGTCTCGTATTTCTATATCAAAGACTCCTACCATCACTGTTATAGATCATTCGAACAGGAGTACCTCTTTGTCGAGAGAGAGAAGCAGCGACAAGTGTCTGGGAAACGCGAATAAATAGAATTAATTAGAAATCCTGCCATTCATCGTCATTCTCTTTGGACAACAAGTGAGACGATTCCACGTCGTTCTTTGCGGACGACAACTTGGTCTTTTCCTTTGGCTTTTCAAAGCCAAAAGCGTTCTGCACATCGGCTCTGTCTTTAACGCTCAAGTTCTGGAACCATTTGTCCATGGTGCCGTTGAGCCCGTTTTCCTGGACTTCCTTGGTGAAGGAATTGAACGTTTCGTGGCCGTACTTTCCTGTTTCTTGCATCTTCTGGCCAAACTGAGCCATGGCACGCTTAGCCTCCGCACTGAGATCACTTTCCTGTAAGTTCTGGAACCCTGGCTTGATCACCAGCTCATGCACCTCGTTGACGGACTTGGCAACGCTGGAAGAAAAAAGACTCCAGCCCTTGGAGAAAGTTCCAAAGGGATCTTCTTGTAACTTGTTGAATGTGAAGCCAGAGAGGGAGCCTCCGCCAGAAGACTGGTTACCGGCAGATGGAGCTGGGGTGTTACCGAAACCGGTGTACTTACCACCCTGGGAGGGAGGCAAGTGGTCGGGTCTTCTATCGTTCTCAGAGCCCAAACGAGCAAAGTACAGCTCGTTCTTGGACTTGTCGATGCTAGGTTTTTCGGGAGAACCGTTTTGTGGAGCTGCCTTCTCTGGGGCATTAGCGGTGGGTAACGTCTCTCCAGAGTGGTCCTTTGGCTGGAACTCTTTGCCCTCGATTTCGCAAGTCAAAAGCTCCTTGTAGTCGGCAGCCACGTAATTGTCGAACTTGGACTTGGCTGGCAAAGAGGTATCGAGGCCGTGCTCCTCAAAGTACTGCTTGCACTTTTCGTTGCCGCCCTTTTCCATTCTGAGCAACTCGTCTGGCTTGAACTGGTCCATGGTGATCGATCTAACAAACGAGATATGAACACCAAGACCACGGTGGATACCAGCACACTCAAGACAGATGAAAATGCCGAATTTGGGAGAGGCCCACTGGGGGTTGAAGGCACCACAGTCGAAGCATTTTCTGTTGGCTCCGTTCTTCTGTAGCACAAGAAGCCTGCGGCGGGTGTCTGGATCAATCGACATGTTTGTGGTCTAAATGGGGATGTGTTGATTCACTTTTTTTCTTTCTTTCTTTTTTTTTTTTTTTTTTTTTTTTTTTTTTTTTTTTTTTTTTTTTTTTTTTTTTTTTTTTTTGTCCACGCGGATCGCGAATATCACGATAAGCCTATGAGGCTACGAGGTGTGAGATTGCAGAAACAGACAGAATTACTAATATTCTGTTGCAACCTACGTAGCTTGTAACCAGTGCATAAAACATAAATATCAAAGCTTGTTCACCTTCTCTGAGTTTAACCGGGTGAGCTCAACAGGGTACAAATTCTGGGATCCTCTCAGCCCCATGTGCCAGGACCCGCCGTCAACAACATGGATGGTTCCGGTGATGTAGTCGGCTGCTGGGGAAAACAAGTACACAGTGGCGTCGGCCACATCCCGAACGGTGCCGTATCTCTGTAGAGGAACGGTTTTGGCGTAGGTGTCACCGCTTCTCACCAACCGTTTGAACCCCTCTGTTGCAGCAATTGCCCCCGGTGCAATGCAGTTGCTTCTGATGCCCAAAGGCCCCAACTCCACTGCTAGTGCGTTAGACAAAGCATCAACTCCAGCCTTGGCCGCTCCCACGTGGATCTGGAACGGAACACCGTAGTAATGTAGTGTTGCACTGACAAAGATGATGCTGCCTTTGCTCTTGCGGAGCTCCTCAAAGCACGCCTTCACCGTGTTGAACGACCCCAAAACATCAATGTTGATAACCGTGGCAAATGCGTTGCTCGACAAGTGGTTGAAATCACACAAGAAGTTGCCTGCAGCTCCTGCAATGACAAAGTCGATTCTGCCCAACTCCGCAACGGTTTTGTCCACTGCCTTCTTCACCGACTGGACGTCTCTCACGTCTGTTCCAGAACAACTAATAACCTTGGCTCCTGGCCGTAATTGGGCCATTTCCACGGCAGCCTGGTCTGTCTTGGCAGGGTTTCTGCCAACAATTGCTGCATTTGCACCAAGAAGGATCAATGCCTCGGCTTGGCCTCGGCAGATTGTGCCGGCTCCTCCGGTGACAAAAGCAACTTTGCCTTTGAATAAATCGGGCTTCCAAGCGGAAGTCTCAAGAAATGTTTTGTCCAAACTCATCTGTAGATTCTAACACTGTGGGGAATCCGTTTTTAAATACCAGATTGGTTCCTGCAAGTGCGATCAACTTTAGTGGGGTACATGCATCTTTTTTGCCTGTCAACTACAACCGCAATGCTTTCACATGTCTCCGAGGGCCGCTATGTCCGGACCAGGACTTAGGATATAAGAATTGGGGGAAAATATTTATCGGCTTTTTTTTTAGAATACACTCGGTGGTGTGGCATCATTAATTTACAGGTTCTATATAACAGCCCTTACACCAGCAATCCGCACCGAGGACCTTCAGACAAACTTTAGCTCATGCAACGCTAAACCTTGATTTGTCCGTCTTTATGTAGATTAGTCCCATCCAAGTATCTCCGAGCTTTCTGTCTCTTGTACTTTTTGTCTTCTTTGGAAGCGTCACTCCGTATCACCCCCGAGTCATCGTCCTCCTGAATCTGTCTTTTCGAACTCGTCAGCTCATCGTCTGAAGCTTCTGACAGATCTCCCTCATTCTTGAAGAGCCCGTCGCTGTCTTCGTCATCCAGTTCCTTTAGAATAGGAGATGAGCGGTTTTCTCTATAACCGTCGTTGTCGTCAACACTAGTTGCCGTGGGATCGGATGCATGATGAACAAGATCCTCCACCATTTGTATTAGATCGTTCCCTGTTGACACGTAGTCAATGCTGTCGAGAACTTGCTTGTGGTCGTTGTAAGCATGAATGGCAAGGATCTTGTAATTAGTTTCGTGTGCCCTTCTAGTAAGAATTTCTAGAAGATCAAGGCATGATGAATTAGCGAGGTTGTTCTCGTGGAGCACAGTACGGAAAAATCCAAAGAATTGCTCAAAGAGATTCCGCTCCACGATGTACTGGCAGATATGGTCATCGTTGAGGAAGACAGCAGTCTTGAAGCATCTTAATACTGCAAGCCTGAGGGTTATTCTTGTGTCAAGGTTCAAGAGCTCCATCACTCCTGCTAGAACGTCCTTTTGCAAGAAGAAGTCCCGACAGATATCGAGTGGGTGTTCACTCAAACAGAAGCAAAGAAGATCACCTAAAAATTGGTAGAGAATAGGATCTTCAATGACATGCTTCCCAACAGCGTTTGCTTTTTCTTTGTCCTCGCCTGCAAGAACAATGAAATCACCAAACAACGTGCTTGCCACAGTCTTGTAGAATGTGTGGAAAAAGCGGTGGTGCAAGCTGCCTCCGGGATGACCTCTGAACTCTGAGGCTCTATCAAAGCCACCATCAAGCAAGCTTTCTTCGTGCATTGATGCAGAGCTCAAAAGGGTCCTGAGAGCTTCGTACGCTTGAATTTTCAACGCTGGATTGTTATCCTTGAGAAGCAAGTTGCACAAAACAAGCGTAAATGAGGTATCAGTTACGAGCGAGAGGGTTAATTGAGGCTGCTCTGCGAGCTTCTCATCGGTAACATGACCTTCTTCTGGATCATGGAACTCGTTATTTTCAGGAGGCTCTAGCTCATCCACTGGTGCACTATCTTCGCAATGAGTACAATGCACGAGAGACACGTCTTGTTCGATGACTGTGACCAACAGCTCCATTCCGATGGTTCTGATTGCAAACGAGTTGTCCTCAAGAGCAAACCTGATCATTTTCAAGAAGCCAGCTTTGACCAATGCAGACAAAAAGTCCAACTTTTTAACCGTGTTTTGGCCTTTAGTCATCATGACATACTGGTGGAGGGTTCTCACACCGTCACGGCGTCTTTGCAAATCAGCCTGATTATCGTCGTAAAGATGAAGAAGACGGTCCAAGAAGCGGTCGTTTGCTTCAGGGTCGGTCAAGAAGTTGACAATGTCGATCTGGTTACTGTAGATCATGGATGACAAGGAATTGAGGGCCAGGTCATCGATGCATCTTGCAAGAACGACGTTTTTCAAGTAGGTGAGAACAAAGTCCTTTCTGAAGATGTTCATCTTGAGAGGGTCGGAAGGAGCCGGGATGTCGATGACGGACTTGAAGTTGTTCTTGTCTAATAAAAAGTCTCTGTGGTTAGCCTTGAATTGCGGGAACTCACGGTCGTACTCTAAGATACCTGCGAGGGCCAAGATGTTGTTCTCGGAAGCCAAGAAGTAGTCCATGAGAAGCTGGTCGTTATATAGAAGCAAGACCTTGACTATGTCGCTGAGGAAATGTAGACTCTGCAAGTCGTGGAGTTTCTCAGCCTCGGCTTGTAAGTTGTAAAGCTTGATTAAATAGTCCGAGTCGACAACGAACTTCAGAATGCATGCCCGAGTGTAGTGGGAGTTGGAGCCCTGGCTGACCACGTCCCAAATGTCTTCCAAGGACTCGAGGTTGGGATGCTCGGGGGGATAGTTGATGGGGCCTGTTATGAGCTCGGTGATTTCCCTGGGGCAGTCGGATAACAGGTCGTGGAGGGAGGAGAGCACATAGTACAAGGATATCATGGGGCTGTAGTTTTCCTGCTGCACCTTGATGATGAAGTCACAGAGGTCGGCACAGCCCTCGTTTTCCTGGAACGAGAGGGCCAAGTCTCTGTCGGAGGAGTCGGTCCACACAATGAGAGTCTCCTGTTGTCGCTGGTACTGGATGGACCCTTCGAGGAAGGACTTTAGAATGACGTCTTCGGAGTCGAGTTCGTTGCGAACAATGAAGTATGGCTTGTGGGTCTCCTTTTCGATTTCCCCGGTGCAGTAGCCCGTGCCGTTATCTAGCCAGTCCTCTCCCTGTAGGAGATACACCTTCACACGACGGGGTGTTTTGGACTCAAGACGGGCGGCATTATCTTTGCTGATTTCAGGAGAATCTGTGATGGAGGACTGATCAGAATCCCGCGGCAGCAGACGAGACTCCTCGAGTATATTTTTGTTTTCCATTTGCTCAGTGATGACAATGTACTATGGTGGGGCAATATCTGGTGGGCTTTGTGTTTTTGGATGAGCAAGATGGGGTTTTGGATTTCTTTGATAAAAATACCCTTGATAGAGCAGAGTCGCGAGTCGCGCCAGCCGCCAGCAGAATTTGCCTACTGTGACAGGATGAATGAGGAAGCGGAATGCAGCACACTAAAAGACGGGTATTTTTGGTGGTTTGTAAAAATAAGTGGTGATGTTGGGCTTGAGGAGTTCTCCGGTGCTGCTTGTTCTGGCGAATTTCCGCCGTAGTTTTTTCTGTGTGTGTTTTTTGCCTATCTCTTTCACGATTTTTCCGAAAATTGTCTTTCTTGCTAAAAACAGTTTCGGATCACGCGGAGACAGTATTCCACAAAGTATACAGAGCCTCAAAAAAAGTCTTTAAATTTATAAAGTCTCTATACAAAAGCCCACAATTCTGCATTTCTACGAAGACAGACCAGGACAGCCGTTTCCAGGATTTACCTAATCTGCAAAGCTGATAACGGTGAAGACGCGGATGGATCGGTTAGCAGCAGCCGTTGTCAACCTGCGCATTAGCCGCTGCCGTTGCTCGGAATACCACCGCGATCTGCTTATCTACCGCCATGAACCTCTTTAAACTGCTTCTACTACTTCTACATCTTCGTCTAACACGGTTGACAGCACCGGATCCATCCAGAACTGCTTGCTGACAAACGTCGGACAATGCGTTGCTGAATTCTTCAGGTACGGAATGTCTTGTGCGCACGGGCGGTTCCGCAGACAATGGCAACGACTGCCCACAGAGCTAATAGAAATTGTAGTGGGAGCTAAGCCCAGTCAGTAGAAGTGTGTATCGTCAAACTATGTACAGATGGCGCTAGCGGCACACAAGAGCAGCGGCAGAGAGGTTGCGGATCCAGTCGACCTGGTCCACGTCGTGGGTGTCCTCGACCTCTCCCCACTCCTCGGTCTGGAAGATGGTCTCCAAGTCACCCAACTCCCGGACTTCTTCCACGGATCTGTAGAAGTGGTCGTCTGGAGAGCTCTTGTTGACCTGGTACACCTCCTTGAGGAGCTGCTCGTCGGTGCTGTTGGATCTCAACACAGAAACACCACACAAGAAGGACTTGCTGGTGAGAATGGCCTTCTCCAACGCCACAAGGTCGTAGAGGGGGAGCCTGTCCAACCACGAGAGCACAATGCCCTGGTTGACCACCAGCTGGGAGTTGCCAATGAGGCCCTGGGTCTCGCAGTCAAGCGTCTCGAGCTCCACCTTGTAGTCCTCGCTGGGCAAAAAGCCGTTTTTCCGGGCAAACGCAGTGAAGAAGTCGTTGTGCTCCTCAATCAACGGCAAGTACAACTCCTCCTGCTTGGTGCGGAGCTTGCCAGCGTACTCGTCCTTGGTGGTGAAGATGAGACAGGTGTCTGTGTCAAGGTACCGCAACATGTTGACCTTGACGTCCTGCAAGTCCCCAATCTTCATAGCAAGCTCAGGGTCCGGTTTGCCACCGGATCTGAACACATTGTTGAGATCCACAGCACGGGAGGCCATAGACGTCAACGGCAACGTGTTGGGCTTCACCTTGGCGTCGGTAAGGGTGTCCCACTCGTGGCCGATAAGGTAAGCCAACTGCTTTTTGTTCTCAGGAAGAGCCATCGGGAACCCAAGCGGGGTCTTGATGGTCTTGCTGTCGAGCTTGATCTCCCACTTTCTTGTGTCCTCGTTGAACACCGCACCGGCCTTTTCCCAGAACTTCTGCTGGGTTTTCTCGAGCCGGTTGGTTTCCGACTGGATGTTGTTGGTGTCTCCGCCAGCACGGTGCTTGATGGAGTTGTCGAAAAACGCCTTGGCCGAAGCCTTGGTGGCAAGTGACACACGGCTGGAGCACAAAGCTCTTGTCAATGCCGGAGCCAATGTGGCCTGGAGCCCGCCGTAGATCATGGTGCTAATGAGTAAGTAGTTGCCTGTGCACAGTCGCACATCATCAAGTTAACTACTACACCCAAGCTTTTGGAACCGCCACACAAACCATGTCGTTGGAACCACAGGCCCTCCAGAAAATGCTCATAGAAATGGACAACCAGCTCAACAAGTCCCGGGCGGAGTTGTCCATGTGCAACGTCCAGATGGACCGTGTGGACACCAACATCAAGATCATAGACTCAACCACATCCAAATTGAACAAGCTCACGACTCCCGGCGAAACTGTGTGGCAGGGTGTGGGCAAGGCATTCCTCCTGACCAACGTCGACACGTACAAGACGAAAATCGGCAAGGACAAGGAGAACTTCAAGGAGACGCAGTCGTCCCTCGACAAAAAGAAGCACTACTTGGAAACAACGCTAGAGAAGACCATCGACAACATGACAGAGATTGTCGGCAAGAGATAAGTACGGTAATTCATATTTTTTTCGTAACTATGTGGTAGGTTCATTCGGACTCGCTGTCCTCGTCCACGCCGTTGTCGAGGACACGACGCTCCACGTCTTCGTCCTCAAACTTGCGCTTGTTTGACATTTTCTCCGTGAGAAACGTATTTAGCATATCCTGGATCGACGTCAACTGGGCCCGGAGCGACCCTAGGGGCGTGTTCTTGGCTGCACTGGGCTTGTCTCTGTCCTGGCCTCCTGCATTGATGACAATGTCGGAGATTTTCGTGGTTTTCCCGTCCGTGGTGTGCGGACCGTCTCCGGGCAAGAACGACACCGGCTTGGCTTCGCTCGGTGACAAGTACGTAGCTGAAGGAACGAGGGTCGGCATTTCCCCGTGTAGTAGTGGTGCCGCAACTTGATCTCGCATCGCCAGATGCACCATGCACACCATGGAGGAACCCCCACTGCGGTCCATGAATAAATACTGTCGTGAATACTTGACTTATTGCAGCTCAATGGGGATTCTCTTGGCACTGTTGGAGTACGCACTGAAGTTCACCTCGATGATCTCGTCGGTGGAGAAGTCCAACGAGGGAATGTCGTAGCACGAGTACGCCATGAGGTAGCCGTGGAACACCCGGAGCACGGTCTCGTCGGCAATAATGAGGACATCTCCGTTGAGTCTCTCCATTTCAAGAATAAGCGGCTCGATCTTGATGGCCAAGTCGTGGTACGACTCTGCTCTCGAGAACCGGTGGTGGTACGGGTCCTTGAGGAAGTGCTCGTACTCCAGCGGGTAGTTCTGCTTGACCTCGTCTTCGGTCATGCCCCCGACAATGCCCGGGTTCTTCTGCAGCAACTGGATCCGGTGTCTCACGTTGACCCCCATTTCTCTGAAGAACTGTGTGGTCTCCATGGTTCTCTTCTTCACAGACGTCCACACCACAAACGAGTCCTCGTCCACGCCGTCTGCGCCGTTGGGTGGGTGCTTGTCGTCGGTCGATAGCGTCCGTGTGGGCTGCGGAGGAGGGGTGTTGTAGGTGCCAGAGGGGGAGATTTTGCGACCCTTGGCGGCCAAATGCTTGGTGAGCGTTCTGGTCAAGCGTTTGGCGTACAGAATGCCCTCCTCGTCCAACGGAGGGTCCTTGGAGTAGTCCAAGGTGTTCTTGTAGCAGCGGGCAAAGTACACCGAGCCCTGCTTGATGCCGGAGTTCATGAGGAAAAACACAACCTTGTTGATCAAGTAGCCGTAGTTGGAGTTGTTCATCTCGATCCGCTCGCCAAAGTTGATCATCTTGATGAACGAGAGGTTGTTCTTCTTGTCCTCCTGGTCCATCTCCTTGTAGTAAGGCGCAAGCGTCTGGATCCGCTCAGCGTAGTCCTTGTACGCCTTCTGGTACTCCCAGGTGTCGTAGTCCGGAGAAGACCGGGCTGCCGTTTCCATGTTCTTCTTCAAGATCGACTCATCCGTCACAATGGACTCGATGAAAATGCACTGGATGTTCATGTTGTCAAACGTCCTCTCAAGGCTCTTTCTGTACTCTGGCGTTGCGTTCACCGCATCGTAAACGGCAACCTGGCCCTTGTCGTTTTTGAAGAAATTCAAAATGTCGTTCAAACACTCGTCCACCGCACAGTCCTTGGTGTCCAGCTTCTGTGAGTAGAGCTCGTACTCCAAGTCGTGGTTCAGGGCATTCTGTCTGCGGTAGTCGTTCAAATGGAAACTGTGGGTCTTGACACCAAGCCACCGCAAGTACCGTGTCAAGGACACAGAAAGATGCGTTTTCCCTCGGCCGGGCAATCCCGCCAACGCTATACAGATCTTCCCCGCATGGAACAACCGGCCGGACTCGGTGGAGTACAACTGGGCCGGGGAGATGTGATATGGATCGATTTCCTTGTGGACTCCGTCGATGCCAGTGACGTCACTTAGTCTCCGCTGGGTCGGCTGGGCCGGCTGGTCCACAAGATTGGGCTTGGAGTTCTCATGGAACGACCATCTTTTCTTGGTTCTGCGCCCGCTTTGCGAGGCGTTTCTTTGCAACGGCGATGAGCCAAAGCCGTTGAAGATCTCTGCTTCTTCGTCTGACATCCAAGACATTGCGTTCTTTAGAATGTGTAGATGCTGACTGGGGTGGGTGTTGGTGTGGAGCAATCTGCTTTGGTGCTTCCCCAGGTGGCACCATGCAGGAATGCGCCCAGATCTTCTGAGTTGAGATCCTCCAAGACCAATAGACTATAAGACTAACACTCTGTACTAAGTCTATCACACTAAGTTTAGTACCAATACTATCATACTAGACTAGTGTGTTAAGAGTAGCATACTAAGAGTAGTATACTAATACTACTAAGTCTATTATACTAATACTACTAAGTCTATACGAAGACTACTGGCAAGACAGGACGCCTTGCAGGCTACATTGGTTCATCAATCCATAAGCTGTTAATTAAATTACACGTTTACTCCAACTTACCACCCCTCTTCTCGATCAAAGCCTTTCTCTCAGGAGTCAAGTACAACTTGTTGATGACGACCTTGGATGGGTGAATGTTGATTGGCACAGAAGCACCGGAGGACTTCTCTCTCTGCAACTTCTCGAGCTGGACGGCAAACTTCAATCTGTAGACAGTAGAAACCTTACCCTCGGAGCCCTTCTTGGAGCCTCTGACGACGGTGACCTCGTCCTCCTTTCTGATTGGGAGGGACTTGATGTTGTACTTCTGCTTCAACTCCTTAGACAATGGAGCGGCCATCAACACTCTTCTGGTGGCAGAAGTGGAGTTGAAGTGAGCCTTTCTAGACTTGTAACGGTTGGAGGAGACGTCTTGCTGTTAGTATACTTCTGGGTGTGCCAATGGGGATATCCACGGAATCAGGCTGGGCAAATTGGCTGGCCTGATGGGGCGGGTCGATCGGCATCGACGTAGCGAAAAATCATATCCCTCGAGTGTTCCACATACCTTGGCTGATCTTGACCATTGTAGTTAGGGTGTCTAGAATAAGAGGATCTTGAAAATTTGGCGTACTGAGAGTAGGTAAATTTTTTCCGCTGCCTAATGTGCAGGTCTTCCCTCACTATGGGCCGCACTGGGTGCGGTGCTGAGGGCTCGAGCCCTAGCGCGAGCGTCGTCACCGTTGTTAACTATGGCACTGCACATGGAGAGCTGATTATGTAATCAGCACGATTGTAGAGTGCCAAAAAATGACATTCTCGGATGCACCCGAAAAAATTAAGCCCACGGCAAGACTCGAACTCGCAATCACCATCTCCGGAGGATGGTACCTTAACCAATTAGGCCACGCGGGCTTCGTTGATGAAAACTCTATACAAGCCGACTAGGTTGGGCCGAGCTGGTCAAGGCCGTGTCAGCTTTGATAGACCTGGCGTAGAGCATACCACCCAAGCAGGTCAGCAGGAAAATTTGTCATTAATGTAGCTTCCGCCTTCCAGCAATAATCACTAAAAGCCCTGATCTGAGATACTTCTGGCCTCGTGTGACTATACCGCTTTGCAGGCTCACAGCTCAGAATAGACAAAAAGCACCAGTTTCAAAGAAGACATCACCACTATGTTCTTGGACCAGAAATCCACAATTTATCAACTCTGTGGTTGTGCTAAAGCAGTAGTGGCAAGCGATGCAAGAGTGGAGCAAACTGCACAGACGAAGGTAAAAATCGCAGTCGGTAGAAATTGGAGAAGCATCCAACAAATCTATTCACCCAGGTGGAACACCAATTGGACCACAAAAACACAGAATATGCTTGGCTTGAGACCAGCAAGCAGAATCTTACCCCGCTCTTTGAAGCCATCGGGCTTGCAGAGCTGGAGAACCATAAGCAGGCTTGGTGTGAGAAACATCCAACAAGATGTCAGACAGAGCTACCGGGACTTGTGGCAACAGCAGCGTCCGGTGAAGCTCATTAGTTTTGCCAACTATTCCACAAAAACAGCACCCCCACCTCCACCCCCACCTCCAAAGGACAAGAATGCCCGCGGAAAGGCTCTTTTGTCGAGGATCTCACGGTTTTTTACCTTTTCCGTGGCTTCAGGAATAGTCGTGGGTGCAGTTGCCATTTCCGGTTTGGTCATCTACTTGATTCTCTCTGAGTTGTTCTTGCCGTCCGGAGACACCAGAACGTTCAACAAGGCATTGAAGATTGTGGAGGAGAGTGAAAATGCCCAGAAAGCATTGGGCTTTGGCCCTCAGGACCGTTTGACGGCATACGGTGAGGTTCCTGGCGACAAGTGGGTGCGGAACAGACCTGCCCAGGGTATTAAGACCAGAGGAGCAGACGGAAAGGACCGGATGGTGATGCGGTTCCATGTGGAGAGTCCCAGCGGAAAGCACGCCAGTGTGATCTTGGAGCAGGTGGACAAGCTGTTCTGGACGTCGGAGTTCCACTACATAGCATTGGAGTTGCCCAACAAGAAGTTGGTGTACGTGATTGAGCCTCCGTTCAGCGCCAAGAACTTCTCGCCTCGTGGCTTCGGCAAGGGCAATGGGTTCTTGGGTCTCAACTGGGGGCCAAAGAAGGACTAGCTACACACTAATTAACGACTCATGACATTCACAACACCCGCAAGAGGGTGGCGATAATGCAGAGCATTGACGAAATGTAGAACCGGACCGCTCCGCTGTCGGGATCGGCAGATAAGGGCTCCGGAGTACTGGCTGGGGAAGCCTTCAGTGGCACCGAAGGCAGCGGATGAAGGTGGTGGTGCACGGGTCTGGTCACAAGATGGGCAGATCCGTTAAACGAACACAGCAGCGAGTTCAGCCCGTGGTCGAGGTAGTGCTCGTTCAATGCCCACGAGAGTCGTGTGTCCTTCAGACACGACAGCCACTTGCCGTAGCGGCCGGAGGTGGCGTTGTGGGTGATTGGGGAGCAGTCGGTGTGGGAACACACGTGATCAAGAACATGATCCGTCTTAACATCTTCACGTGCAACGCACGTGAGCGACTCGTAGAGTTCCCGGCACTTCTCTTCATTCGGGGTAGGCGGCAAAAGCGGCAGTGCTAGCCATCTTCCGGCTACCGCCGGGCACGCCCGGTCCACCACTCTCTGTGCTGCGTACACCGTGTGTGCTCCGTGGGGAACCGACTCCAAAAACCGGAATTTCACCGTGTTGAAGTCGTCAAGCGGCACCAACCGGCCGTTCCGCTCGTCCACAAGCCCGTAGCCGTTCACATTCTGGAAAAACTCAAAAATAAAGCCTCCCGACCAGAGCTTGCTCATGGTGGGCCCGTAGAGTGCGGCCATTTCCGTAAACGGCCGGGGCCGCACTGTGTTGCAGCCGTACTCACTAAAGAAAATCGGCACCGGCATTTCACTAAACTCTAGCGTCCGCTGCTTGTAGCCAGAAGTGTCGTATGACAGATCTCCACACCACTCAAACATGTTGATTCCGTAGAAATCCGGGGCTCCCTTGCCGGAGTCCTTATCTGTGCACACCATGTATTTTGCAACCTCATTCCGGGTGGCCACGTCGTCGTTGCTGGTATAACCGACAGGGATCTGGCGGTACTTTTTCTGCCTAATATAGCTCTTGACATCCCGCACTGCTGCCTTAACAAATGGAGCTGCGGGGGATTCCCGCCAGTTGGTTACTACCTCGTTGCCCACTACAAATCCAAGCACATTGGGGTACAGGTGCATGGCGTCCACCACCAGCTTGTAGTGGTCCATGAGCTCGGTGTCCCAGCTGGGGTCAGCCCTGTTGATGGCATTTTTGGGCTCCAGGAGGTCCACCATCACGTAAATGCCGTACCGCTGGAACACGTGCATGCACACATCGTGGTTTTCCTCTGGATCCACCTGATACACCCTGACTGCATTGACGCCTAGTTCCCGGAGAAGATCCACATCTCTAAGGCAAAGGTGTGGATATGCCAACGAGTCAATGTACCCCTTGGGCGCTAGCGACTCGTAGCCATCTCCAACTTTCCTACTACGTTGGTACGCTATGCCTTTGATGAAGAACTGGTCGCCCAGCGACGAGTTGAAGAACTTGTTGCCCGTGGCCTGGATGGTGGCAAACTCTGCCGCCGCCTTTGCTACGAGCATGAGCACCAAAAAAAGCATAGTTGTACAAGAAAGGTGGGCGGGCCGCGATATATATAGTGCGAATGGCTGCAAAAACCAGACGCACTATAGTTAAGCTATGCAGACTACACCAGTACAATGCTTGGTATGTATTAAAAGTGCCTTAGAATTAGAAAAGGGACCAGAGCCGGCGGAGCTCCTTTTTGCCCTTGCATTCCACCATGTACATTTCGTCGTCACTGACCTTCACAAGAAGCCCGGCCTTGCCGATACGCTCAATCTTGTTGGGGATGGTGGACTCCTCGAAAACCCATGTGAACTGGGCCTCGTCCTCGTCAGCCTCGTCCAAGTGGTTGTCAAAACTGAAGTAGTACATGCTGCGGTCCACACTATCTACAGTGTGGAGAATGTTCAACGTGAACATCGACATCGTCTTCCACGACAGCAAGTGGTGGATCCGGTCGTATCCCTCCATCTGCTTGTGCACACGCACAGTAAACCTGTCAAGAAGAAGCTTGTTGAGTCCCTCTTCAACCTGCGGTCTGTCAATTTGTGGCAGCAGTGGTCTTGGTCTCACATCGTTGATGTTAAGACTAGCGAGTGTCAGAGAATGGCTGGGTTTGCTCATCAACGAAGACGTGATTGTAGATGATGACTCAAACGCAGACACCGTCTTGGTTGGTGGTTTCAGCATCACCGCCAAAATGTTGGTCAAGTTGCCGTCAATAGCGGTCATTAATTTTCCGTCGAGGCACCGCATCATGATCAGGTGCTTTTCGCCAGTTATAGAGTCGGTGGCCTTCAACTGCAAGTCAAGGGCAGAAGACCTTCTTGCGCTGGCAGTGCCGTCGAGGTCCACAATGATAAGTGCCTTGTCAATCACTTCTTGGTACTCCTCGTCGTACTCCTCCTTGAATGCCAACAACCAACTCTTGTGGAGAGAATAGTTGGCCACAATCTTGATGAAGATTCTATCGTTAGTGGTGAGCATCTCCCACTTTCCATACTTCTGCTTCCACTTGGAGATCTTCAACTGCTGTGGAGATGTGGGTGAAATGTAGAAATCAATCGACTCCTCCGAGTTGATCACCTCCTTCAAGTCGTCTGGAATCTCCAACAGGCCTTCTCCAGGCTGTACAAGACTTGTTGTCGATTGGGATGCGCTGTTGGGCATGCTGTCGTTTCCGTTAGCGTATGGCTTGAAAAAGTAAGTGGATGTTGACAGGGGTAATGCAAATGGCAGCGGAAGTGTTCTGGAGAAAGATGCAGATGTAGCACTCGAGGGTAGGGATCCAGTGGAAACCAGACGAGTGGCAGAAAGATCAAGCGGAGGAGGAGGATCGAGACGGTCCTTCATGGTATGCTTCTTCAAGTTGATTTCTCTATCCTTCTTGGGCAACTCTGGTGGTTGTTGGTGAATGTTTGGTACCAGCTGACCTCTCACAGGCTGTGAGGGTTTAGGAGGCTCGGCTGGTTGTGTTTCCTCCTGTTTAGGGGCCTCCTTCTCAGTTGGAACCTCCTTCTGCTTTGGTTCCTTCGACTTCTTCTTGAATATGTTAAAGATGGACTTTCTCTTCTGCATAGGGTTTGGCTTCATTGGCAGCCCATCTTCGTGCTCCTGGCAGAACGACGGATTGTAATTCTTTCCAAACTCACTGATGTTGATCGCGGAGCCTGCTGCGGTAGTATACACCTGGTGTTGAGGTTTGGATTCATGTAAGTCTGGCAAAGACTTGGTCACAGAAATGGCATTCTTGCGTGGAGGTGGGTGCACAACTTCAAAGCACGAAAGAGACTCGTCGTCACTTCCAACAAACGAGTCAACCTCGTCAGCATAGTCAAATTCAGCTCTAACCGAATGGTGGGGGTGAGAGTTGTCAATGACATTGAGAGTCTTGCTAACCTCCTCAGCCTCCTTGACACTGTTGGTGTCGAGAGCCTTTCTCATGATCTGGACCGAGGAACGGCGTGGCATGTCTTTTCCAGAGTGAACTTCAGAAAACACCTCGCTTGGAGGAGTGAAGGACTCGTTGCCCATACGCACAGGAGAGGCGTCATTCTCAATAGAGCTGTCATCTGAACCCAGACACGAGATTCCCAAGCCAGAGAAGTTCAAAGGCTGTGGAGGGTTTATGGTCAGGGTTGGCAGGAAGATCTTGTAGAGCTTGTTGTACCAGTCGTCGATGAGGCCCTGCACTGGACTGGAGAAGAGCAAAGAAACAGATGAGGGTTTGTTGAAGTAAGAAATGGAGGATATCGTCATGCCCTCAGGAGTTTTGACCACATCCACCTCGTTCATGCGGAAAGGAGGGAACATCAAGGAACGGCTGGTTTCACCAGCAGTGGGCATCTTCAAAATGGCAAACGCGTTATATTCACCAGCGTCAGAGGTAGAAACAGCATGGCGTGCTGGGAGCTTCAACAACACAAGCTCCACCGACTGGAAGCCCATCAACACCGGAGCATTTTCAGTACGGTAGACAATGTCCAGCAAGTTGAAAGAAGCAGAAACCTTGCCACCAGTCAAAGACACCACATTGGCAAAGGTGATGTCGTTGAGTTTGCGCAAGTCACAGTGTCTGGAGTAGCTTGCAAGCAAATCGGTGATTCTGGAGCGATTGGACGAGAGTTTCTCAATGACAAAGGGGTTTCTCAAGGTTGCGATAGTGGAGTCAATGAAGGCACAGTAGCAGCCAAGGTGGAGAATGGGCTTCCCCACAATAGCATAGTCGTACTCCAAGGGGAAGCACAGAAAGTACTTTTCAAACACAACAATGGCAGCATCAAACCAGTTGATGTATTGGTTCACCAATTGTTTAAAAGAGTCGATTTCGTCACCAGAGAAGTTCTCCTGGGCCAGCTTGATGATGTTCAAGAGGGACGAGTTATGGGTGCAAAGACCCCTGACTAAGGAGGCCAACTTTGCATCTTGGGCCGAGGAGCGGGAGGACCTTATCAACGATAGTATGTCAATGAGGTTGCTGTTTTCCTGGAGCTCACAAGAGTGAAGAGCACTGACCACGGCAAAAGTCATGATGGGAACGGGATGCAAATCAGGAAGAACGGCCACTTATATGTGGACTAGCCAGGCTTTAGAAGGGTAAGGGGAGCGAGCGGATAAGAACAGAAAGTATAACTTCGGTCTTGATTGCAGGCGGTTTTTCTTCCTGAGTTGGAATTTCCTTAAAATGAGATGCACTCAGATATTTAATGCAAGCGGAGAGTCTCTCCACGGGAAAAAAGAAAGAAATGTTTTGCCCTGCGCACTTTGGAGTTTCCTACCGCGACGCGACTTGCAGGGGTAGGCATTGCTTGACCGAACATGAAAAAATAAATAAATAAGAAAAAAAGAAAAAATAGAATAGACAATGAAACAGAAAACGATTCAAATGGAGAGGAAAAGGCAAAATCGAAGCTCGAGTGATTTTGCTCATTTGTTTCTTCTTTCCCTTGACAAAGACCTCCTCGGGACCAGCACTAAAGTTGGCCGCATTAGACAAGCGCGTCGGTGCGTTTGCATAGTAATTAGCGGCATCCACGTCAAAAAACATTCCTCTTTCGTCAGTAATTTAGACGAATGCGGAAGTTAACCTTGTCTAAGTACACGCCTGTTTTTGATCACGAGTGCCTTTTGTTCGATGCTATTGTTTCAGTAGTCGTCTAAAGCTTCAACAATCCAGTCAAGAGCTCCGTGAAGTCCGTCTCCGGTAACTCCAGAGGTCATCTGTACGTGGTACTTTCCCAGGGAAAGCTCCGCCCCAAGATTGAGCTCCTGGGAAACCTGTGCTTTCACCTGCTCCACCTGGCTTCCCGGAACGAGATCGATTTTGTTGATCAACAACAAAAATAAAAGTCCCTGCAACCGGTCCTGCTGGATCACCTTCTCTCTGAGTTCCTCATACAGTTCGTGGAGCCGGTCGATGCTCGACGCGTCTATCACCCAAATAACCACATCTGTGCGGTCAAAGTAGTTGGACCAGAATGCCCGGAGCGTAGTTTGCCCGCCAATGTCCCAGATGGACAAGTTGTACTGTTTCCACGGCAACCGGTGGATCTGGAACCCCATGGTCGGAGAAACACTACTGGTATCTAGCCCCAACAACTTCAGCACGATGGTCGACTTGCCACTATTATCTAGCCCAAGTAGAAGCACGCGTAGTTCGCGCTCCTTGAGCTTTTGCTTGCGTATTATCGATAATAGGCCCATTGCCGCTCTGTGGGATTTGTGTTTCTGTGCATTTGGGTGGAGCATCACGTGACTGATCTCGCACTGATAATAGCAACCTGCGCATCAGCTGCAAAACCCACCAGGACAGTTTGCCACCAAAACTGGCCTGAACTCCCCAAATGTCCAGGCGTACAAAGCAAAAATCCATATTTGAGTTCTCAGAAAGAAAGAAAACCACGTCATGGATCGATCTCACCGACTCTCCTCCCCCGTCTGCCCCATCTTCAGAAATCATCCTCTGCCCAGTCTGTGAGGTTGCCATGGACAAATGGGAAATGAACGGCAGAATCCAGCACGTCGAGGAATGTCTCTCTGTGACTACCATAAAGCAGGAACTCATAAGTGAGCCTTCCTCTGTGCTTGACTCCAAGGATGATCTATATGAAACTCCATCTGAACCTCTCAAAAGAGAGCACAGCACCGATTCACTGCAAGGTGTAATAACCAAGAAAAAGCGGACGCAACCAACCAAAAAGGACCCAAAGAAAGATACAGACCGGTACCGAAATACAGAGGAGAGTGAGCCCAAGAGAAGAGCCACCAAACAAAGTGAGCCGTTGACCGAGCTCCTACCGAGCTCAAGAACTAAGCCCATTCCACAGCTCAAAGTCATGACGTTCCCGGTGGACAGTCAGAACAACTACGAAATTGCCGTAGATGCATTCTCTTTCAAACCGCATGAAACCATTTCTCAGTACTTCCTATCGCATTTCCACGCTGACCACTACGGAGGCATCACAAAGAGATGGCCCTCCGAGCGCACGCTAGATTCAAAAATCATCTACTGCTCAGAAATTACAGCCAGGTTGCTTCAGATCAGATTCAAAATCGATCCACAGTTCATCTATTCTATGCTGCCAGACAAGAGATACCTTGTCAAGTCATACACCGAGCCGCTTCTGGAAAGCGAGAGCTCCGAGAGACTGCCTGGCTTGTACGTCACGCTAATAGACGCCAACCACTGCCCTGGAGCAGTCGTTTTTCTTTTCGAGTCCATTGCTCTAGATGGGAAATCTACGTATATGCTCCATTGTGGTGATTTCCGTGCAAGCAAAACCATGATGCAACACCCGTCTTTGCAACCCTTTCACATTGAAAACGAAGTGCCGTTGAAACTAGAAAAGATCTATCTCGACACGACTTACATGTCTCCAAAGTATAACTTTCCAAGTCAAAATCTAGTCTGCGACACGGTTGCCACCATGTTTTCAGACCTCTGTTCGAACGAACGGTTATTTTCTGAATGGTACGGGACTCATGCCCAGTCTCGTATCACCGATTTCTTGGGTCTCTCTAGCCGGACAAAAAAGAAGAAATTTTTAATTCTCGTGGGCACCTATCTTATCGGCAAGGAAAAGCTTGCAATTGCCATTCTGAAGAAACTCGGAAAGTGCCCCATCTACATATCAAACATTAACAGCCGTGGTGACAAAAAAGACATCATCAAGGCTTACGGCAACGACTACTTGGACGAGGTTATCACCTCGGATGATACTGGTGGTGATGCTCCGAACGCTGTGGTGCATCTTGTCCCAATGAAGATCGTTGGTTCCGGACAGGAGTTGGCCAACTATTTCAATTACAACAAGTACTTTGACCATTTTGAAAAGTGCGTTGGTCTACGACCTACCGGCTGGACTTTCGAAAACCACGTCACAGACGAAAATTTTGTCGATGCAGAAGACGAGCTCCCCATGGTGGAAGCACAGAAGGTGTCTCTTGTCTCGTGTGTCAATGTGCTCTCGCTGAATCCAGACTTCTCATACGTGAGAGACGTTCTTTCGCAAAATCCACCACAAAAGCTGAACTCTAAAACAAAGAAGATGGACTCGTCCACATACAAGATCTATTCCTTACCCTACAGTGAACATTCGTCCTTCAGAGACCTCTCCTTTTTTGTCGTCTTTCTTAACACGGAAAAGGTCATCCCCACAGTCAACACCGAAAACGAGTGGAGCGTGTCGAGGATGAACACAATTCTACGGCAGTGGGAGAAAATCAGACTCTTGCGGTGGAAGCACGTTCCCATCTACGATCTCCCACCGCCCATGGTATCCAAAGTAAAAGAAATAAAGCTAGAGAGCTTCTAGGCGTCTCCATGCAGCCTGCAGGAAAAATGTTGTGACCTTGGTGTGGGAGCGCACTATCTTAAATGGTTCGGGTTTAACACGCACATCTTGACTTCAGTTCCGGCCACAGCCTCGATTACACTTGCAAAAAGAATGCTGTTGCCATCTCTGTGGAAATCCACACCGCGATCCACACGAGTCGTCGTTTTGGCCTTGATTATAGTTTCCACGGCGATCTTGGTTCTCAAGATATCCGCTGTTGGAAACGTTGACGAGCAACGGCCGTTGAAAGAAATCACCGTTCCATATCTCCAACTAGTCCCACGATATGCAATTTTCTACCCATGGGTGTTTGTCACCTCCATCTTTGCAGAGGTTTCCATCTTGGGATTTTTCCTCTCGTTGGTTGCGTTGTTCACCGGAACAAGCTACGTGGAGAAGTTCTGGGGAAGCAAAGAGGTGCTCCGGTTCATTGTGCTCATTGGCTCAATTACTAACCTCTCGACCGTCATTGTGGCCATCATCAGCAACATCATCCGTGATGATGTCAAAGGTATGGACTTGCCCTCGGGAGGCGGAATCTCATACTACCTTGGGTTCCTCATTGTGCTCAAGCAGTTGATTCCCGAGCACCATGTTGTTCTTTTCCAGGGACTCATCAACTTCAGAATCAAGCACATGCCATTTGTCACTCTTGTGATCTTGATACTAGTGTCCTTGTTGACCAAGTCCATCTACCCAGCTGTTCCCTCTGTGACTTCTTTCTTTGTCTCCTACAACTACTTGAGATTCTACCAGTCTTTTGCCAGTGATCCATTGCTACCCATCACAAGCGTCAGCGGAGATGCTGGAAATGCCACCTTGGTCCGTGGCGATGCATCGGATGCCTTCCAGCTTGTGGAGTTCTTCCCTAGTGCTGCGAAACCATATCTCGCACCAGTGATCAACGGAATCTACGACATCAGTGTCTTTTTGGGATTGGTTTCCCCCCTTGACGATGAGGCAGTGGAAAACAGTAATCTCAGAGCCCAGAAAATGTCCGAAAGAGTGAGCCAAGCCGACAAGCTGATTGCTAACTCTGTGGCGGAAAGAAGACGGCAGGTCGCACTCCAGGTGATTGAAGACCGGATTAGCCGATCCTAAGTGCGAAAAGTCTGAGGAATCATGGGGGCGGTAATTTTTCTAGATCCACAGCAAACAGCGCGCGTTATGGCCTACAGAGACAAAAAAAAAATTAATTTTTGTTTATATTGACGTGTTTGCAGGACGGATATTGTTTCGCAGACTGCACACAACGAATCGCTGCTGTCTTATGTTCGGGGGACCATCAGAAAAATAAAGTAAAACAAAAAAAGACGATCAAAGCACAGCATATATTTATACCCTCTATAAATACAAATCGATCCATCTGGTAGATATGCTTTCAGCGTTAAGGCTAAGGCCGAAGAAGCTGGCGTCAAAAGATAGTGGGCTTTTACCCGCCCCGGCGACTTTTAAAAGAATGCATCCAAGAACGAATCGGATGGGCATAATCATCGTCATTGCCCTTATTTTCTGGTTCCTTAGTCCACAGAGACTTGTTTACTTCTTCTCCCGGTCTCCTATACCCCACTACCCAATACCACATCCTTTCACCAGTCCGAACGTGATTGAATCAACCTCAAAGTTCATTTTCCCTCCTGTCGAGCAGGCACCAAAATTGAAAGAATTGACGGTGAAAAGGCTCGTCAGAGAAACAAGGGAAAAGGACAAACAGATGCCGGAGCTTGAGAAGTCCGTCTTTGACTCTCTCAACGTTCTTGACGACCCAAATCCTGCTGTTCAGAGACTGAAGGAAGAGGCAGAAAATGCCTTGTCCGACGACGCCAAGATCATAAACAAGTTCAAAAACCAGGACAAGGTTGTCTACAAACCAAAGAAGGGCACAAAGTACCCTAAGGTGATTATGGTGACAGCAGTAGACTTTGAGAAGTACTCGGTGGAGGCTTTGGCCAAGATTGTCCAAAACAGAGTAGACTACGCCCATTTGCATAACTACGGTGTGTACGTGCGATGGTATCAGGAGTTCGTCCCCGTGATGAACTCTCTCAACTTCTTGCTGGATCAGGAAAGACGGAAGTGGGTTCGTCTCTTCTGTCTCCGAGCAGCTATGTTTGCATTCCCTGAAGCCGAGTGGTTTTGGTATCTTGACGAGGATGCTCTTGTCATGAATGAAAAGGTCGAGCTTGTTGACTACTTGCTCACCCCAGAGCAGCTCAAGAAAGCCATGCTCAAGGAACAGCCTGTGATTCCTCCAAACGGCCTCATCAGAACATACAAAAACATCCAGCCCGAGAACGTCAGAATGATATTTACCCAGTCCGACACAAAGCTCGAGACGAACTCATTTATCGTGCAAAATGACTTTGTGGGCCGTGCCCTCTTGGATATGTGGACCGACCGTCTTTTCCTCGGCTACAACAACTTCCCATTTGGGCCCGACTCGGCTCTAACACACATTCTCCAATGGCATCCATTCGTTCTCAACAAATCAACGATTATTCCAGCAAGAACGATTGCCTCTCTCCATAGCGAGAAGGCCTTGTCCGAGGGTTCTAAAGACAGTGATAAAACCCACTATTACGCTGGCGATCTTGTTGCTCAGTGGGGATACTGTGACACTCCACTTCGTTGCGAAGAGATCCTCAACGGTTACATCACTCTCAAAAAGAAGCAAGCATAGTATATATTTAGTGTAACATTTATAATAGTGAAGTGGCTTGTAGATTACGTTGGTGCTTAAAAAGCGCACTACAGGATTTTATCAATAACTTTATAATTCAAACCGAGTAACTAATATCAAATATTTAACAAACTAGAAGTCTTTAGTAGTGTAAGTTCTGGTCAACGATGGTGTGAAGGACCAGAAGGTGAGCTTTCTGTCGGAAGTACTCCACCAGGAAGATGGCTTACCTGTGTCGTTGTTCTTCGTGTTTCTTGGCTGGAAGAGACCCTGGAAGGTACTGTTGTCCTTGTCTAGAGACACACCAAGGTTCTTGCTGAGCTTAGAGCCTGCGACAGCTGGAGCGACAATGATCACGACAAAAAGAACGAGAATGGCAAAGTACAAAGTACAGTACTTTCTCACAATTCTCTTTCTCAACTTAGCCTGCTTCAAGGAGTAGATTGGAGGTCTGATGAGTCTGGATGGCTTCAACCAGAACAACATAGTAGAGTGCCATCTGTCAACCAATGGGATAGCCAAGAGTGGCAATTGGAGGAACAAGATGATGTGAGCCAAGATGAAATCACCAGCAAATTCAGACATCTCAATGATCTTAGCAACAAATTCTCTTGATGGCTGGGTGAAAGCCATGTAACCCATACCGGTGTTGTACCACTTACCAGTCCAGAATGCAGTGTTGGCCTTGTCGTTCTTGAACTCTCTGGTCAAGAACAACAAAGTCAAGATCTTGAAGAGAACTCTGTCAATGTAGATCATGGTAACGAGACCAATCAACATTCTAGCAAAGTTGAAACCTTCCAAGACCCACATGACGATGAAGAAGACAATGTGAACAATAACTGCAACACCGTGAGCAATGGCAGCAATAACAGCACCAGTCTTCTTACAGCACAAGCCCATCAATGGACCAGCGCAACAAGCCATGAAGAGACACACACCAAGACAACCTGCGTTAATAGCAACTGGAGCCAAAGCACAGATAATGACTCTGACAGTGGAGTTCACTGTGATAGGATCCGTAGAGGATCTACCATCAATCTCCCATTTAGTAACACCAGTTTGTGCGTTAATGAAAGTGTATGGAATGAACATACCAGCAGCATAAATGATAGTTGGCAAGAAGTCGGCCATGAAGATGTTAGATCTGTGAGCTCTTGAAGCATCACCAGCAGTCTTTTCAGAAACGTCACCAACCAACTTTCTCTTGAAACCAGTGATTCTGGATCTGGAAAGCTTGATGTAACCAATCCAGGAGTTTCTGTGCCACTTGGTGTTACCACGGGACATCCATCTGATGAAATCACGGTAGTCAATGAAGAAGTCCTCCCAAGAGAATTGGTGAGGGTTGAAGATGAATGGAGAGAACATCAATGCAGACAAAGATGCCCAGAACCACAACAATGGAGCTTGCCAGTGAGCGACAGTACCAAAGAGCAAGATCAACATAGATCTAGAACCCATGTAGATAGCAGAGTCAGCAAATCTCGAGAACAAGATAGAGAATGGAATACGCGAAGTAGCGAAACCTCTACCAGTGGAGATATATCTGGCACCACCAACAGTCAAGTCTGTGTACAAAGAGTTGGAGTAAATCTGAGCAACGAACACCTCAAAGAATGGAGACAAGGAAACAAAATGCTTGCAGAATCTTTGTGTAGCCTTCCAGAGACCTCTTTCAATCAATTCTTGAACAACCAATGGAATAAACGAAATGAAGAAAACGATGAAAATAGACAAGGTGTAACGTCTAATCCAATCGACAGCAGGAGCCAAGTTGTAACAACCGTATGGCTTCAAGACATCAGTGACAGGCACGTTCTTGTTGTACTTACACATGATAGCCTCGTGTGCCAAGGAGTTCAAGTTAGCCAAAACCAACATAAATGTTTGCAAGGACAATTGAATGAAGAAGTTGTTAATGTGGAAACCTGGGTGACCGTAGTAGAAAGACAAGAATCTATCCAAAGGCAATTGGGTAGACAAGTAGTAGTATTCTCTGGACAACATCTGTTCACCCATACCAGCACCAATCTTGGTAGTAAAGTTACAGATAGAACCGAAACCCATATCTCTACCCTTACCACACTGGTAGTACTCACAATGCTTGATTCTACCACCACGCAACATGGCGTTCATACCGGAGTAGATATCTTCGTTCAAGTGCAAACCCTTTTGAGCCTTAGAAACACCACCTCTAGTCAACATGAAAGTTGCATTTAAGAAATCGGGGTGACCATAATGCAACTTACCACCAATTTGAGCCAAAGTTCTAGCAAACAAAGTACCGAAAGTCTGTTCCTTACCGGCAGCAACGTCACCCAAAACACCAGAGTTCTCAGAGAAAATGTATTCTCTGGCACCCAAGATAGCGACAGGAGCTGGCTTCTCATCTTCGGAGTTCTTCAAGTTAGGAGCGTAAGGGTTAACGTGTTCAACGTTCAATTCCTCAAACTCAGCCAAAACAGATCTAATCTTCAAACACTCTTCAAGGTAGTTGTCCTGGTTAGCATCGATCAACTGGATGTATTCACCTCTGTGGAAAATGATAGCATGGTTCTGGTTATCAGACTTACCATCACCCAAAATTGGGTTACCAGACAATTGGATTCTAAACTTAGGACGACGTCTACCATTCTCCAAGATTTCACAGTGACCATCAATCAAAGCGGAGAAAACACGTGGTTCCTCATCCTCAGACAATGGAGGCTCTTCATCCAAGTAGGCAATCTGCAAGTCGGGGTAAGCTCTCAACAAGAACTCAGCGTTTTCCATTTCATCTTCCTTAAACTTAGACAATCTTTGCATAGAAACACAGAACTTGAACTTTCTTCTGGCCATCTTCTCCAATGCCATTTCCAAACCTTCTGGGTCGCCACCGAAGTATTGAACCAACTCAGGGTTCTCAACACGGTACAACAACTTGATGGCACGGGCGTAGTTCATGAAACCAGAGACAGTACGGTACAAAGTCTGGGATCTCAAAGAAGCCCAGATTCTAGTTCTCAAAGTGTACTCAGGAGCAGCAGACTTGAAACCAATACAGTAGAATGGCAAGTCATCAATCTTAGACTTCAAGCCATCCTCGTTCAGTCTCTCTTCGTCGTCAGCATTCTCGTAAGCAGCAGTCTCTTCAGCCAAAATCTTAGTGTCCTTGACGAAACAGTCCCATTCAACAGGGTGCAATTGCTTCAAGTACTCCAACAAGGTAACTCTAGAGAACTGGTCATCTTCTCTAATGATTTCTCTCAAAGACAACAAGATCTTTTCGGAGTAGTGAGGAGTAAACACGGTGAAAGTTGGCATGTTGTCAACAGGCAATGGTTCGGGGATAGGAGTAGCCAAAGACTGAGCAAAGAAACTGATACGTCTCTCAGCCTCAGAGTTTCTTGGGAAGTATTCCGTTTCGAAGTTGTTGTCGTCCTGAGAAACGAAGAAGGTTGGAGCTCTCAAAGTTCTCTTACCCTCAACTTCAGAAGGAACCTGGTGGTACAACAACTTCTGGACATGGTCAATAGCCAACAAGTGCTCTCTGTACATGGAGATAACAATAGCGTTCCAAACCTGGGAGATCAAAACCTTTGGCTTGTACTTGATTTCCATCTCGGTGGTTGCCAAGATCTTGGAGTAGATTCTCTTTGGCAATCTGGTGAAAATGTTTCTCCATGGAGTCAAGATAGAGATACCCAAGTAGAACGAACGGCCGATGGAGAAGATACAGTTGCAAATAATGTACCACATGTAGGTATCCAAGAAAAACAACAACATATCAACAAGAATCATCAAACCCAAAACGATCTTACTCTGGTGTCTGCACAAAGTGTCACCCCACCAGACTTCACCGTTACATCTCATGTCCATACCAGACAAGTTTCTGATAGGATCTCTCAAAGACAATGTCAAGAAGAAATAAGATTCAGACAACTTGGCGGCAAAGACAGTAACCCAAAGGAGGTAAGACATCCACATGTCCAAGCCTCTCAATTTGTAGAAGCTGGCAGTAAAAATCTGAGAAGCAACGTATCGTCTCGATCTTCTGTTCATGTATGAGGTGAACAAACCACCCAAAGGCATGACAGCGAAGAAGAGCAAAGTAGCAATGGCAATGAAGAAACCCACAATGGACACAGCATGAGCCGACTTCGAGATAGCGGACAAACCGGCCCAGTAGAAAGTGTAGGCAACTGGAACAATGTTCAAAATAAGGATAAGAACCAAGAAAACCAAACGACGACTGAGATGTTGTGCACCTGCCCATTCTCTGGGGACGAACATCCATTCAAAGATGGTGGCTATACATTCAATGAAAGAAGCAATGATACCACCAATGGCTGGGGCAGCCCATTGAGAAGACGCCGTTGGACGGTTATTAATGGTTTGAACATAATGCTGAGTATACAACGTAGGAGAGTTGTATGCGGTGTACATCCAGTAGATGGTGATGTGAATAATCCAGATTCTGTTAAAGTTTGTGATGAAGTGCAACCAGGTTCTGACTTCCTTGTAGGTCTTGAAGAAGACGTTTTGCCATTCAACTTCACCCAATCTCATGAATCTTTCCTCTGCTGGAACTTCAACCAAACGAGTACCATCACCAACAACAATTCTGCCGATACCCTCAGGGTACCAGAACAACTGGTTAACATCATCGTAACCGATGATCTTGTTGTGGTCCTTTTCACGCTTGACGAATCTACCCTCGTAGATCTCGTAAACTTGAGAACGAATAAATCTGTAGATTGGGGTGATGATTCTGTTCAAGTAGTCACCTTCTGGCACAGGCTCGGTTCTCTGTTGACACATAGGAGACTGCAAGTAGTCAAGAGCACACTTGAAGATGAAACAGATACACTCAGGTGTGAAACGGACTTGGTTAGCCTCACCCCAAAGCATCAAGTAAAGAGCAATGTCTCTGGTTCTCTCTTCAGGAGACAAGACATTCATCTTAGTCTTCCATCTAATGTTGGCAGCTTCCATGGAGTAGTCGCCCTCCAACTCGGTGTTCAAAGCTTCAACATCCTCACCGTGCTCAGCAGCGGCCTTTCTAGCTTTCTTGGACTTCTTGTGAGCCTTTCTGGCCTTCTTACCAACCTTACCCAAGTTCATGTTGGCGAAACCAATAGACTCGTCCAAATCTTGCTGGGAGGCAAAGTACCACTTCTTGTAGTTGGCATTGTCACCACCAATGTAGTCAGCATGCAAGGACAACAAGGCTTGAGCTGGAGACATACGAGAAGATCTAGAGTCCAACAAGGTCATGAAGTAGTCGAACATGTTTCTCATAGAATCTCTTTGGAAACCAAACTTGTTAGCCAAGTCAATGAAAATATCCTCAATGTGCTCAATCTTGATAGGAGCCTGAGGATCAGCGGACCAAGCAGGATATGGCAAGTTGGAAGACAACTGGAACTGTGTTGGGTCGTAGTTTGGGTTACCGCCGTAGATAGGAGTGGAAGCACCAGAGGATCTAGCACCGGCGTAACTCATTTGGGAAGGAGTGTACTGGGTGCCATACTGGTCGTAACCAGGGGTACCTGGAGCTTGGCCACCACCGTAACTGAAGTCAGAGAAGGCCTCAGGGTCGGCGTTGTAACCAGCACCCTGCTGGGCGTAGTTCTGGTAACCATCCATGTCGTAAGGCTGTTGTTGGTACTGCTGATTTGGGTCATAGTATTCAGCACCCTGCTCATAGGGCCTCATAGGCTGACCCATCTCATCGTACATCCCCTGCTGATAGTAGGCATCAGCACCAGGATGCGCCTGCTGTTGAGACGGATCGTAGTAGTTCTGGTTGTTATCGTAAGACATCTGATGGAGTTAGTATTGGCGTTTAGGAACGCGAGAAATCAAGGTCCACCAGGAACGTTCACCAGACAGAGTATAAGCGAGGGACAGAAATCAAATCAGAAGCGAAGGAGGTTATAAAATTCGAAAACTCTCAGAAACCTTTTAAGTCGCGTTGCAAAGAGATGGACTCAGAGGCTGTAGCGACAAAAGCGGTCTGTGTGAGAAGTAACGAAAAAAATATTGCGAAACGGTTCGAAAAACGGAAGAGGGAAGATCAAAAAGAATTCTTGGACCGGGAGTGCGCAGCAATTACAGGAAAGGGATTGATCGAATCAGGAAGGCTTGGAAGGAGCGCGCGATTTAACCTGCAGTGCGCCTAACACGGCGGATGTAGGAATCACCGATCAAACTTGCCTGCCATACATATCGAGAGGTGAAAAAATTTCCTGGTCCGTCGTTTGCGTTGTTGGGGCGAAGAAAGGTAGTAGCAGGGTGGTTTCGGGCTCCTGGTAGTTCCAGCCAAGGGATCAGCGTCAGGAACCGGGATCAGGGGTGCGCATCGGGAGAGAATACGGCAAGTAATTAAGGCGGGTGCCAAACGCGAGTTAAAAAAAGAAGCACGATTAGCAATGGTCCGCAACGCACAACGCTAAAGTGACAATCCCTGCTAACTTCCTAAACACCTGTAGACTAGCGGCGCAGCAGGAACGAAAAAGAAAAGAGCAAAAAATAAAAAATTATAGCCATGAATGTCTATGGAGGTGACCCCACAACAGATAAAAATAACCCCAGCAGGCTGGAAACTTGCCACCGCACTGCTGTGCGAACAAGGTGTGTTTTCCCATCTGTTGTTCTCGGTGGCTTAGATTTTGGGCTCAGCTCGGTGCGTTTCAGACATATTAGGCTTGATTTTTTTTTTTTTTCTCCGATCTCATGTGGCATTCCCTGACACCGACTGCGCCTTCTAACGCTAAACTATGGAACGGATGGATTTGGAAATCCTCTTGTGGATAATAATGGACGATCGTAGGAATTTCCTTCTGCTGAGCATTTGGGGAAACGGAGGCCCAAGAATTCTTCTCGATATAATTACAGTATGGGCCAAACGTACACAGTATACAATTCGTATACCAAAGAGTGTATGTTTAAGAACCGCATACCCGTTGGATAGCTTTGAAACGAAGGAGACCCGGTGGGTGTTTGGAGATCATGGTGGACTAAACAAGCACACGGAAGTGGCGGGAAAAAGCGTTTTTTGATTTGATCTGAAGCCCACGGGCGTGGAGCTCGGTTTCTGGAGAGCTTGATTTCAATTTTGGAGCAAAATGTAACATACCTTTCGATAACTGAACAGCCGATGGAGGAGAAAAAGAGACGAAGCGACAAAGTGATATAGATCAAGGTTCCCCAGCGAGACACGAGGATTGCACGACCTTGGCCCGAGGCGCGCCAGTTTTCACGCCCAGGCCTACGCAGGGAAGAAAAAATGTATGGAAATCCTAACTGCGCTCACCTCTACATCCCTTCCTCGAATTTCTCACTCTGCAATTGGTGTGCCTGTCGGCTGTTCTGAGCATACTGAAACGGCAAAAA